>CAUYUJ010019098.1:122500-176869 GCA_963575745.1 Prorocentrum cordatum
CGCCCGCCCCGCCTATTTCGGTAAAACCCTCGCGCGCGTCGTGGCTCCTTAGGGAGCGCCACTGGAGGCCCCTGTGGCTGCGTTCGCATGCGTCCGCCCCATGTTCGGCTCACCACTGAGGCGTTTCGTGGCCCCGTACGGAGCTCCACCGAAGGCCCCAGTGGCTGCGTTCGCACGCGCCCAGCGCGCCCATTTCGGTACCACCGAAGACGATACCTACAACTGCGTTGCTCACAACTGCATCTGGTTGGGTCATTCACCAGGCTAGCTTTCTCCAAATCAGCCAGTGGTGGTGTGATGTCCTCGGTTTGAAGAGACAGCGCCCAGCGTCCTCCGGATCACCTCCTTCCCAGCTTCCCTCATCCTCGTCATCATCACCATCACCATCACCATCACCATCACCATCACCATCACCATCACCATCACCATCACCATCACCATCAGCACAAAATCAGCATCAGCGTCAGCATCATCGTCATCATCGCCATCTGTACACCATCATCATCATCAACATCATCATCATCATCATCATCATCATCATCATCATCATCATCATCATCGTCATCATCATCATCGTCATCAACATCATCGTAATTAGCATTACCACCATCATGAATCTGAGCATAATCAACATCAACATCAACATCAGCATCAGCATCAACACCAACACCAACACCAACATCAGCATCAACAGCATCATCATCACAACAACCATCATGATCAGGACGAACACCATTATCTGTCACATGTCGTCCACCGGTGGACATGCGCCCCCACCGCACATGTCGGGACACTCCTCACATGTTTCGTGGCTCCATGAGGGGCTCCAACGAAGGCCCCAGTGGCTGCGTTCACATGCGCCCCCGTCACACATTTCGGGCACACCCCTCACACGTTTCGTGGCCCCATAGGGGGCTCCACCGACGCCACCGTTGGGTGCGGTCACATGCGTCGCCGCCGCGCATGTCTTCACACCCCTCAGACGCTTCGTGGCTCCATGGGGAGATCTACTGAAGGCCACAATGGCTGCGTTCTCGTGCGTCCCCGTCGCAAGTACACGCTCTTCGTGGCCCCAAGGCGCTGCACTGACGGCACCGATGACTCCGTTCACATGCGTGCCTGCCGCGCGTTTCGTCACACCCCTCATGCTTTTTCGTTGGCCCATATGGAGCTCCACCAAAGGCCCCAATGGCTGCGTTCACATGCGTCCCTACTGCACATTTGGGCGCATCGTGGCCCCATAAGGGGCTCCACCAAAAGCCCCAATGGCTGCGCTTTCATGCGTCCCCACCGCGAACCCCGTCGCGCCTCCCACACATTTCGTGGTTCCTCCGAAGGCCACAGTGGCTTCGTTCGAATTCGTTCCCGCCCCTCATTTCGTCAATCCTCTCACACGTTTCGTGGCACCATAGGGAGCTCCACCGAAGGCCCCTGTGGCTGCGTTCACATGCGTCCCCGTCGCACAGCCTTCACACCATCACACGTTTCTCGGCGCCACCGAAAGTCCCAATGGCTGCGTTCGCACGCGTGCCCACCTCTCAGTTCGGCACACTGCTTACTCGTTTCGTGGCCTCATAAGGGGGCCCCAGCGACGGCACCAATGACTGCGTTCACATGCGTCTCCGCCGCACATTTCGCCACATCCCTCACACGTTTCGTGGCCCCATAGGAGGCTCCACCGAAGGCCCTGATGGCTACGTTCGCATGCGTCCCCGCTCGGCACATCCCTCACACCCAAGACGGTCCTGAGACCCCCGAGGCTGCCCCACAAGAGCCCAAGGCAACCGAGTTACCACACACATGAGCTCCATGAGAGCTCCTCAAGGCGTGGCGACGAAAAGTGTCACATGTGCCGGCTTTCCTTTTCCTCCTCGTCGTCGTCGTCGTCCTCCTCCTCCTCCATCCCTTTCCTTTATCAATGGCCCTCCCTGTCGCGCCCCCAGACGTGTCGGTAGGGCGGGCTGGGGGTTTCGCATGGGACTTCCTCACCCTGCACGCCCCCGAAACTTGAAATTTGTAGCAATGTCACGGAGGGAGCGCGGGTGGTTTTCAAGAAAGTGGCGCCATGTTGATCTTGCCTTGGCGCCGCGCACATTCGTTTCCCAAATTTGCAACCACTTCAAGACTGGAGGGCGGGTCCTGTTCAACAAGTTGTTGCTTTCTTATCGCCGCGCACATTCGAGGATGGGCCGTTTTCGAAATGTAGCTCTCGCCTCAGGGCCGCGCACATCCATCGTAAACGTTTTTAACTGTAAACGTTTTTAACTGCTTCAAAGATGGAGGGCTGCTTCTTTTCGAAATGTGGCTCTCGTCTTAGCTCCGCGCACGCTCGTGTTACTCTCTTGCAACTGTTTTGCGGGTTCGTGTGGCTGAAGTACCAGGGATTGTGTTTTGTCAAGATTTAGGATGGTCAGGGCACAACCGTACTTCTGATTCGAAGTGTGGAGATCCCATGGATGGTGTTCTGGCGCGATTTAAGGTTGCCAGGCGCACCAATCATGTTGATTCGCGGCGTTGAAGTCCCAAAAACGTCGTTTTGGCATGATTGGGGATTCTCAGACGGTTGTCGTCTAACAGGGCACTTCCCGCAATTAAAACGAATTCTTGTAGGTTGATATGACGACGGGTCCTGGAATGATGGTTTCCTGAAACATTGTTGATGCGTCCGGAGTTTACGCAGGTCCGCATCCTCCTCGTCATGATCATGGGCATGATCATGATCATGCTAATCATGACCATCACCATCACCATCGCCATCGCCACCTCCACCATCCCCATCCTCATCCTCATCCGCCTCCTCCTCCTTATCATCGTCATCGTCGCCAGCACGGCTTGACCGAACCTGGGGCCACGAGGTGACACACGCGACGGCCTCGCACGGCTCCTCGAACACTCGCCGCTCAGAACGCCGGGCCGGCACGGCGGCGGCTCGAAGGGCGCAACTGCTCGCGGCCTTCTCGGGCTCCCTCCCGCGTGCCTCGCGCGGCTCCCCGCATTGACTTTTTCGGGCTCGTCGCGGGGCCTCCCCCCCCCGAGGCCAGGAGGGCCCCCCCTGGACGGGCCCTCGAGGGCCCCCCGGGGACGGTCCGAGAGGAGCGCCCCGAGAGGGCCTCGAGAGGGCCCCCAAGACTCCCCTATGAGGGATTCGAGGGGCCCCTCAGGAGGAAGCAAAGGGCGAGGAGGAGGAGGACGCCACCGAGGAGGAGGAGGAGGAGGAGGAGGAGGAGGAGGAGGAGGAGGAGGAGGAGGAGGACTATGCTCCAAGGTGCTGGTCGAGACACGGGACCGCCTCCAGATCGAGGTTCGAAGGGGGAAGGCTCGGGAATGGAGAAGGGAGCGGGGGGAGCCTGGAAGGCGATGTCGAACGCCAGCGCGAAAGGAACGGTCACCAAGTCGTGAAAGAGGGCTAGCAGGCTGAGGCAGTCGATCAACCGGCGCCCTCTCCACTCGGGGTCCAGAGCGACCCCATCGTACCTGGTGCTGCTCGGCAACATCGTCGTCCTCAGGACAGGGTAAACGGAAGAAGGGAGGGAGGGGCAGGCGGTAGAGAGAGGGATGCAGAGGGGGAGGGGAGGGGCGGACAGGGAGGGAGAGATGGGTGGGAGGGGGACGGGGAGGAGAGGAGTGGATTGAGCGAGGGACTCAGGACTCAAGCTTTACGTGTCCAAGGCGCAATCCCATGCGGGGATACGTGCGGGGTGTGTGCACAATGCCGAGACGCGCTGCAGACCTGATCGTTTCCAACATCCTAAGTGAGGTTCTTGTTTTCTCTGCCCCCCCCTTAGGAACCTCACACCTCACCCCCTTCGGTCCCCCTCTCCTCTTTTCATACGTACCATCGCCATAACCATCCTCATGAGAGGTATCATTATCGTCATACTCCTGAGTACCCATCTCGGGTTTCCCCAAAGCATCACCAGCACCATCATAATTATCACCGCCATCAGCGTCATCACCACAGCATGGCCATCAATCATCATCACCAGAACCTTCACCATCACCATCATAACCATCATAACCATCACCATCTTCATCATCACACCTGGGAGTCTGAATCCTGGAGTGAGTGAGTTGCGAGGAAGTCTGGAGCGGGAGACCCCGCGGATCATGTTGGTAATCCGAGGCAGCTGTCGGAATACCATGTAAAACACACAGGCTTGGTGACACCTGGGAGCCTGAATCCCGAGGATGCCTCGAGTGGGAGCCTCGGCGGTGAGTGCATTGCGAGGAATTCTCGAGCGGGAGCCCCCTCCCTATGGGGCCTGGTAATCCGAGGCGGCCGTCGGAAGAAGTGTACAAACACATGCTTAGGTGATACCTGAGAGCCTGAATCCTGAAGAAGTCTCGAGCGGGAGCTTCGTCGGTGAGTAGATTGCGGGGAAGTCTCGAGCGGGAGCCATCTCTCCCTATGGGGCGCGTAAATCATGTGGCTGCCATCGGGATAACATGCAACAACACAAGTTTGGTGACACCCGAGAGCCCGAATCCTGAGGACGTCTCGAGCGGGAGCCTCGCTCTCGAGCAAATGTAATGAATGTCTGTGAGTGCATTGCGAAAAAGTCTCGAGAGGGCGCCCCTCCTCTATGGGTTCCCCGCCTCGCTTTGGTGATCCGAAGCGGCCATCGGAACACGAGGCAACAACGCACGTTTGGTGATACCTGGGAGCCCCGTCTGTGAGTGACTTGCGGGGCCCCGTCTGTGAGGAAGTCTCGAGCGGAGCCCCGTCTGTGAGTGACTTGCGATGGCGTCTCGAGCGGGAGCCCCTCTCTTCCCCCCCTTCTGGGGTCCCCACCTCACGTTGGCTCTCCGAGGCGGCCATCGGGAGACCAGGACCTGAATCCCGAGGAGGTCTCGAGCGGGAGCCTCGCTCCTGAACGCACTGAGAGGACGCCTCGGGCGTTTGCCTGTGAATCGCGGGAAGGTCTTGAGCGGGAACTCTCCCTGCGGGCCCCCCGCTTCATGTGATTGATCCGAGGCGGCCATCGGGATTTCCTGTAAAATCGCAGGTTCGGTGACACATGGGACTCTGAATCTTCAGAGCATCTCGAGCGGGAGCCTCCTTCCCTTGTCGAGCGTCCTTTGTAACTCGAGGCGGCCATCCTCAATCAAGCTTGTAAGCGTCGGCAAGGACCAGCAGATACCAGACAGGAAGAGAGCCTCCGTAGTCACAAGGACGACGAGGAGGATTCCTTCTCGATTCGTTTGGAAGATTCTCATGTGGGGTCCTTCCGTCAGAGTAAGTTTTTGAGTGAGGGACTCCCTGCCTCAGAGGGAGGGAGAGGAGGGAGAAGAAGGAAGGAGAGAGCAGGAGAGGAGAGGAGAGAGGGGAAGGAAGACAGAGGGGATGAGAGGGAGAGGAGGGCAGATCTCCCACTATCTTGGAAACATCGCGACTGTTTTTTATCCCCAGCTCGGGCCTCCAGAAGCAATTTTCGGGAACCTGTGACCAACAATTAGCGATCTGGGATGAAAAGCCGGTTCCCAAAGTGGGGTGGCGAAGTAAGTTAGCCCACGCCACGAAGACTCATACTGTGGTAAATCATAGTGTAACATTGCGCAGCATGATTGTATAGTGCAGTTTGACGAACCACAACACATCACTGCATAGCATTGAAGTTCGTTGCGTAGCACACACTAGCATGGCAGTGTATATCACTGCATATCATTGCCGTGTGTAGCATAGCTTGTATAGCTGTGTGTACCATTGCGTCGCACAGAACTGCGTACCATAGCGAAACACTGCATTGCACAACATACCACGGCATACTAGAGCGTTGCAGAGCAGAGCATGGCGCTCAAGGAGTCCCCAACTTTTCGCTCCAATTTGGAGCCCCTGGGTTTTTCTTGGTCTCGAGGGGGGTGCTCTGGAGGTTCGGGTCGACAAGAAGGGGGGCTAGTGAAAGGGGCGTCAGCGAATCCTCTCACGTAGTTGGTTTTCCCGGCGCCGACTAGCACTAATGCATCGAAGAAAGCGCCGTGAGATCTGACAGTGCGAAGAGCTTGAAACATTATAAAAAATCTCGACCGGAGCCCCCAAACCCCATGTTTCTGCGCTACTTTTCGAGCCGGAAAGAGCTGTGAGGGCTCCAGGGCCCGAAACCCTGACGAAAACGCCCAGTTCGAAAAAACTGGAACGTCAGGATCTCAGGGCGTCAGGCAGCGGGGCCGAAGCCAGCTGCGCCAGCAACAAAGTTTGGTGAACCATGGTACGTCGCTGCTCGAGACCGCAGGAAATGGCGTGCGCAGGCCGAGGGCTACACGCAAGACTTCTGAGTTCAGCTTTGCATGCAGATTTTCCATCGCCCACACGAATTTATAGCTTTCTGCCCACGTCCGCTTGCGGACCGATTCGATTCGACCGGGCCTTGCTTGCTCGCTAGGTTGCGTGCAGGTGCGTGTGCACTCAACAGAAGGAGGAGGAGAAGAGGGAAGAGGACGAGGACGTGAGAAGGACGAGGATCATGATTTTGTGGCAGAGCGGCCACCGCGCACACTCCTCGGCGCGAGCCCCGGCTGGGCTCGCGCGGCGCGGCGCGCAGCAGCCACGGCTGCGCGCCCCCTTGCCGCCCCGCACCCTCCGCCGTCCGACCCCAAGGGGCCGTGTGGGCCTCCCGAGCGACCAGCAAGAAGGGCGACCAACAAGAAGGGCCACCCGAGCGACCAACAAGAAGGGCGGCCAGTCTGGGGACACCCGAGCGACCAACAGAAAGGGCCTCGCGCGAGATGGCGCAGCGACCCTGCGCGGCGCCTCGCGCGGGCGGGCCCGCGCGGCACGCCGACCCTCCGCGGGCAGCGTGCGCGCCACCGTTTTTGTTGTTGTTGTTGTTGCTGCTGCTGCTGCTGTTGCTTTTGTTGTTGTTGTTGTTGTTGTTGTTGTTGTTGTTGTTGTTGTTGTTGTTGTTGTTGTTGTTGTTGCGTCGCTCACTTTTGAACACCGTTGAGCCGATGCCCATCCCCATGGGCATGGCCTTGGCCCCAGTGGCCGATCTACCCCCCCTCTGACGGGGGATGCATGACGACTGTTCCCTTCGGGCTTCGAAGGCCCCATCCCCAACCTGGGGCGGTGGGATGGTGAGGCTCAGATGCGATGGCCCTGTGAGATGGGATGGGCTAGAAACTGACGGATCTCGGAGCAGGCATCCTTCCCCGAGATCCGACCTCGCGGACCAAATCCCTGAAATCACAACCGAAGCCCCAGACCCCATTTTCCTCGGGCGTCGCTTGATGGGGGAGCGATACATGAGGGGGGAAAAAGAGGTGCACTTTTCGGGCCCCAGAGGCATCTTTATGGGCCCGAGCCCCTTTGCTGCAGCCCTCGTTGCCCCCTCATTTATCGCTCCCCCCCCCCATTGCGCGACGCCCAACTTCCTGAGCCATGTGCCGAGTTGGCTCGACCCCTTAGAGCCCCTGGGGCCCGACACGGACCAGAACCCGCTCGCTGTGAGCCTGGCCTGGCTGGCCCCGGCCGCAGCTCCAGCCCCTCGCGGCCCCAGCCGCTGGCCGCCCCGCAGGAGAAAGCGGGAGGCGCAGAGCCCAGGGCTCGAGCAGGAGGACTGGGGCCCGAAGGCACCGCCTCTTCCTGCGCCGCAGCGCGCGGCAGAGGCCGTCCGCACGCGCGCCCCAGCAACCCGGGGCCGCGGCGCTGCGAGCTGTCCCGAGCGCACGAGGGGCGGGAAAGACGAGGGCCAGCCGCGGAGGGGAGGACAGAGAGAGGGCCCCCCCCCCCCCCAAAAAAAAAGTAATACATAAAAACGGGCACAAACAACATAAAGGGAGGGCATACCCAGTTACCCCCCCCTCCCCCCCTTGTCAGTCAATTGGTGTTTTACAAGGGGGGGGGGGCAGGCGCTCCCACGCGGCGAGGCCGCAGCGGGGCGCGCGGGGCGGCCGAGCCGGTGCACCACCCCCTTGGCAGCGGGCGCGGCACGGCGTCACGAGCGCACCGAGGGGTGGGCCCAGGGGCGCACGCACACGTACAGAGAAATGGACGCGAATCCCAGGATCCCCCATACTTTCTCACATCTTCTGGACTGTCGTCTTCCCCTCCGCTTCCAGTATCTTCCCCATTCCTTTTGGGGATCGAGGATTCTTTGCGTTTGTGTTTTTTTCCCTCCTGGTAGGGGATCGACTACAGAATTCCCTGAGATCCGATGGCGCGAAACACTGCGACAGCGTGAACAAAATCACGCCCGGAGCCCCAAACCCTATCTTTTAGCGCCATTCTTCGAGCCAGATCGATCTTTGAGGGTCGCATGGCCCGAAACCCGAAACCTGACGCAAACGCCTGGCTCGAAAAAGTTGAGACGCCAGCATGTCAGGGGTTACTTAGCCCAAATTGGTTTTCGCCGCGTGCGCAAAACAAATACCGCCAAAAGTCGTTCCAGCGAATCGCCCGGTCCAATCCTCCTGCTCCTCCTCCTCCTCCTCCTGCTCCACCTCCTGCTCCTGCTCCTGCTCCTCCTGCTCCACCTCCTGCTCCTGCTCCTGCTCCTCCTCCTCCTCCTCCTCCTCCTCATTCTCCTCCTTCTCCTCCTCCACCTCCTCCTCCTCTTCCTCTTCCTCCTGCTCCTCCCCCTCCTCCTCCCCCTACCCCTCCTCCACAATTACTCGATATGAATACTACTATCCCTCTTCCCCTGATGACGGTTTGAAAGTGCTCGACCCCCCCCCGCGTACGGTTTTTTTACACACAAGTTTCCCCTGAATTGGGTTTTCGCCTGCATTTTTTTTCAAAATGCTGCTCTCGCTGAGGCGCCGGCCTCATTTTCGGGCCCCGCTCGTTCCGAATCGTGCTCCCGCTGCAGCGCTGGCCTCATTTCCGTGCTTCCGCTCGTTCCGAATCGTGCTCCCGCTGCAGCGCTGGCCTCATTTCCGCGCTTCCGCTCGTTTCGACTCGTGCTCCCGCTGCAGCGCTGGCGTCATTTCCCGTGCCATGCCACGGCATGCAATGCAATGCTAGGTTGATACTACGCTTTGCGGTGCTCTTCTACGCCATGCCATGCCGTGCTCTACAATGCATCGCGTACCCTTTCGGGATCCTTGCCCTGCTCGACATCCGACTGTGCGAGTAGAGAGGGGATCTACGCCATAGTAAGGGATGGGAGGGAGGGGTAGGATGTCAGATATGACGCGAGCGCACCTAGCTTGTCCCCCTCCACCTCCCCGTCCTCCCCTCCTCCCCCTCCCCCTCCCCGTCCTCCTCCTCTATGTCCACCTCCTCCTCCTCCTCCTCCTCCTCCTTCGTCGTGGTCGTCCTCGTCGTCCTTCTCGTGGGTCGGCGGCACTGGCCGTACGGCCTTTACAATCATTCCGCCGAATCGCCCAGCCCACCAGTGCGGAGCCCTCTGGGCCGGGGCGCCTCCAGCACCAGCGGACCCCCGGAGAGAGGCCCGCGCCGAGAGCCTACGGAGCGCTGGGGGCGCGCAGGCCTCGAGCTCCCGGCGTGTCGCGCGTCGGGCCCTGGGGCCCTCGCGGTGCGCTCGGGGCTCGAACGGTGGCGCAGGAAGCGCTCCTGCACAGATGAGGACCCGATTCGCTACGGTGGCCGCCTGAACGGTGGTCATGCCCCGCCTGAAGAGCATCCTCACGGTGCGCTCGGGGCTCGAACGGGGTCGGGGGCTGCAGCCGCGAGTTCCTGCGGTAATTCAAGCTCTTCGCGCCGACGGGTCTCCGGGGAGTCACCGCGCAGCGGCAACTGCGTGGTGCGGCGAGGGCTCCAAGGGCGGGCCTGGATCCAGCCCCAGTCAGTCAAGCCAAGCGCCGGAGCGCGTGGGCGGAAAGAGGCGATGCGGGCCTTTACCCTCCGCTCGGCGGGAGCAGAGGCACGCCAATCGATTCTGCAGTTAACATCGTGTGCGGCTGGAGGAACGGGGTATCCGAACGGATATTTCGAGCCCTCGGTCCCGAGAGGCCCCCAGGAGGCCCCAAGAGGCCCCCAAGAGGCCTCCAAGAGGCTCCCAAGAGGCCCTCCGCAGGCTCCTAAGAGGCCCCCAAACTGCCCCCCAGAGGCCCCCGAGAGCGCTCCGAAGAGACCCCAAGAAGCATCCCTGAGGACTCTGACCCACAACCCAAGGACGGTGGCGGGATGGGCCGAAGACCATCAGACCCGGCGCCCCATGTGGTCTTGCCATAGGGGAGTAGAGGTGCCTGGCGTGCTGAACTTCTTACGGTCTGGTTTTGGTTCTTTTCCAGAAGAACTGCCCATGGGACTTCGGCTCGTCCCGCCGGCATCCGGAAGGGACCAGAAACGAGCACAACGTGCACAAACAATCTCCAAGACTTCTCAAGATGACCTCCAAGACGGCAAGATGGCTCCCAAGTTCGCCCAAGAAGGTCCAAGATGGCCTCCAAGACGCCCAAGAGGGTTCAAGATACCTCCAAATCCGCCCAATAAGCCGGCAAGATGGGCCAAGCTGGCTCCAGAATGGCCCAAGACGCTCCGAGACGCCCCCAAGACGGCCCAAGAGGTCTCCAAGAGGTCCTCCAGGAAGGCCCGACGAGGCCAACATTATTGATTTTCATGGGATTTCTAAAAGATTTCGGCATTCGCTTCTTTTCGGCCTTCCGACGGCCCGAGACGGCCGAAGAGCCCGAAAATATTGCCCCAAGATCGCCCAAGTGGCCTCCAAGATGGCCCCAGGACGGCCCAAGAGGCCCCCAAGACGGCCCCAAAAGGGCCCCAAGACGGCCCAAGAAGCTTCCAAGACGCGCACGATGGCCTCCAAGACGGCCCCGGAGTACGCCACGATGGCCCCAACTCGGCCCTGAGAGGCCCCCAACACGGCTTCCGACGGCGTCAGACGGGCCAGGAGGCCACCAAGACGGCCCAAGATGGCTCCCAAATGGCCCAAGACGACCCAAGAGGCCTCCAAGAGGTCTCCAAGACGGCCCAGGCAGCCCTCAAGAGGGCCTCCGGAAGGCCAGACGAGGCCAAAATTGATTTTCACTTCGTTTGTGAAGAATTTCGGCATTTGCGTCTTTTCGGCCTGTCGATGGGCCGAGACGGCCCAAGAGTCCCCCAAGATCGCCCAAAAGGCCTCCAAGATGGCCCCAGGACGGCCCAAGAGGCCCCCAAGAGGGCACCAAGACGGCCCAAGAGGCTTCCAAGACGCCCAAGATGGCCTCCAAGACGGCCCTGGAGCATGCGAAAAGGGCCCTAAGTCGGCCCAGAGAGGCCCCGAAGACAGCTTCCGACGGCGTCAGACGGGCCAGGAGTCCACCAAGACGGCCCAAGATGGCTCCCAAATGGCCCAAGACGACCCAAAAGCCCCCCAAAAGGTCTCCAAGACGACCCAAGAGGCCCCCAAGAGGGCCTCAAGGAATGCCCGCAGAGACCCAAATCATTGATTTCCAACGGTTTTAAAATGATCTTGGCGTTTGCTTCTTTTCGGCCTGTCGATGGCCCGAGACGGCCCAAGAGCCCTCAAGGATTGCCCCAAGATCGCCTGGCCCCAGGACGACCTAAGAGGCCCCCAAGACGGCTCCAAGAGGGCCCCAAGACGGTCCAAGAGGCCTCCAACACGCCCAAGATGGCTTCCAATTCGGCCCTGGAGCTCGCCAAGAGGGCCCCAAATCGGCTCAGAGAAGCTCCCCTCACGGCTTCCGACGGCGCAGACCGGACAGGAATACCGTGAGAGGGCCAAAGAGGCCTCCGAAAAGCCCCCAAGGCCCATAAGAGGCCCAAGGAGGCACCCAAGATGCCTCCAAGAGGCTCCCAGGAAGCTTCCAGGAGGCCCCAAGCGTGCCCCCAGAGGCTCCCAAGATGCCCCCTCCTTTTTCCTCCTCCTCCTCCTCCTCCTCCTCCTGATCTTCTCCGCCATCCTCCCCCAGGTGTTCCCCGAAGGATTTCCACAACGGCTGGGGGAACACATGGTCCGATAGCTTGGCAGCGCTCTTGCCACAACGCTCGGCCACATAGGCGATTCCAAAAGGCAGGGGGCCGCGGTGACTCGCCGTAGGCGTCTTCGATAATACGATGCAGCATCTGGAAGATCTGAGTAGCTGAAGCATTTTGCCAATCCTCTCTCCTCCTCCTCCTCCTCTTCTTCTTCTTCTTCCTCCTCCTCCTCCTCCTCCTCCTCTTCCTCCTCCTCTTCCTCCCTCCTCCTCCTGCTCCTGCTCCTCCTCCTCCTCCTCCTCCTCCTCCTCCTCCTCCTCCTCCTCCTCCTCCTCCTCCTCCTCCTCCTCCTCCTCCTCCTCCTCCTCCTCGTCCTCCTCCTCCTCCTCCTCCTCCTGCTCCTGCTCCTCCTCCTCCTCCTCCTCCTCCTCCTCCTCCTCCTCCTCCTCCTCCTCCTCCTCCCCCGTCCTCCTCCTCCTCCTCCTCCTCCTCCTCTTCCTCCTCGTCGTGGAGGTACCAGCTGTGGCTTCGGCAACTGTTTAGTTCCGCTTTCCGCCTGCGCGTCCTTCATGGCTGCGGCGGCGACAGCGATATGCTTTTGTGGCCGCTGCCGCAGAACGCGCGCGCCCTCCCGCTGACTAGGAGGGCGTCCTCGGCACACGCCCCCTGAGATTTCACGTTGCAGAAAGATGAAGACATTGCAAATTCATCTTAGGTCGGGCGTGACCTCCTACAGGCGAATGTTGGACGAAAGATGAAAGATAGCCAACACATACGCAACAATGATCAAACATAGTAAACAAATCGTCCCCAGACTATTTCCTTGACTATTTTTGAAAATGCCTCCTGTAGAGGGACATGTTCGACGTAAAATGAATCACCACTGAAGCCCCAGACCCCGCCTTCCTGCGCCATTTTCGAGCTGGATCGATCTGGGCGGGTCCCGCGCGAACGCGCCCGTGGTGAGGCCTCCTCCGGGAGGCCCAGGGCCCTTCTACTCGGACACCATCTGGGAGGCTTGGCATCATGGCGAGGGCCCGTGCGCGCATTCCCGCAGCACGGCGGGGAACGCGGCGCAGGCGGCCACCTCCGCGCCGCCGCCCGCGCCGCGGGAGGCCGCCCGAAAGCCGCCGAGGGCCGCCGAGGGCCGCCAGGCCCCCACGAGGCGTCCTCCCGAGGGTGCCCCTGGTGAGGAGGCCCGCTCGCAGCCGGCCGGCGCTCTGCAAAAACTCCGAGTTGGTGACGCTGTCCGGCCGGCTGCCGCGGTGGTTCCGCAGTTCGACGACCTCTGGGCGACCTCCTCCCCCCCTTCCCATTGCCCCCCTCCCCCGCCACCCAGTTTTCTAGGGGATGCTTTTGAAACGTATATCTTGAACCTTAGTGTGTTCGGATGTACACATGAAACACTCAACGTCCTCGCGGTTCGAAGCGTCTGAAACCTCCGGGCTCACTCGAAATCCAACCCAGATGCCTGTCGGGAAGCAAACTGCTTTCAGCGAGGCGTGGAATGATCCACGGACCTTGGGTTATGAATCCCATGGTGCGAGCCTTCATAACAAAACAACCTGAACTGTACTGACACACTTGCAGAAATGCTTTGCTACAACAGATTGGCTTGCCAGGCTTGCGTGAATCGACGTAGAACTGGCAATCCATGTCAGGAAAAATAAGGAAAATGAGAGGATGATCGCGTCATTCAGTTCCATTTATTCCCTACCTAGGCTCTGCCTAGAAGGGTTCTTACTCGCTTGGCTTAAAGGGGCCGGGCAGTGCAAACCGCCCCGGGCGGTTCTCCCAGTCCCCTGGGAGCCAAGCAAAAGCAACAGCAAAGGTAAAAGCAAACGCACGGTTCCCCCAGTTGCGCTCCCTGGGTGCCAAGCAAAAGCAAAAGCAAAGGCAAAAGTGAAGGCAAAAGCGAAGGCAAAGCAAAAAGCATAGCATAGCATAGCATACCATAGCATACCATACCATAGCGCAGCATAGCATAGCATAGCCTAGCCTAGCCTAGCCTGGCCTGGCCCAGCATCGCATTGCGCAGCATAGCATAGCATAGCATAGCATAGCATAGCATAGCATAGCATAGCATAGCATAGCATAGCGCAGCATCCACTATTGCTGCTGCTACATATATATATATATATATATACACTTGTAGATATGTGTGTGTGTGTGCGCACGTATGTTCCACTCCTACTAATGTTGCTTTCCTAGAGGCTCCAACTCCTAGGTAGGGTCGCACTGGGATAATTAACCATCTCATGTAGATGAGTTTGGTAACCCACCCACGGCTGCAACGCATGCCGTGGACATGGACGTCGTAGTCTGGCTGAGAGTGCAAGTTCTCGATCTGCTTCTTCGTAGCCTTTGGGTCTCGTAGAACACGCTGGTGGCGTATCGCTTGGTTCTCGAGCAGGGTGACCATTCACTCGCCTGTGGTGCAGTAGGTCAGAACCATACCACCTTGGTGCAACCATCGGCAAACATGATTCTCGTAGGCACGCGTAAAAGAGATCTGATACGATGGCGTACTCGGTCTTCTCGCAGGGCCATGATGGCAACTCGCTGTGGCTTGTCCGAAAGGACTCCACGTTCACAAATGACCAGCTCGAAGAGGTCCATAAAATCTGTGACGGCGTCGGGCAGAATGACTGCTTTATGTTCCAGTGATAGCTTTGGCATGGCATGTGCTGTCAACGTCTCGCGATTGTGAAAGAGCCTTTGCCCAAAGAGCTCCGTGACTCTTCCTGCGATGAGCTGTCTCATCAGTGTGCGCCCCACTGCTAACGCTGTCTCCGTATTCGATGTGGAGTGAGATACTCGGGGCGCCTTGAGAGCACTGAAGAACAAAGCGTGCCCATATCCTCAAACGCGCGGCAACTGTTTTCCAATGATCCATTCAACCGTCTCGTGCCGGAATGTCGTTCATGTGCAAGACGGAATTGCCTTGCACGGGCTGTTGCTCGTCTTGCTGGCGTATCCGCATCCTGACGTGCTGCGCAGCCGTGCTGGACGGACAGTCCACCCTGTGGGAGTGAAGTCCGTTCGTTCATTCAGGGACTTCATCTTGATTGCCTTGGCTAGGGTTTGTTTACCTTCGCATTGAGGCGCTGAACTAATGGATGTACCATCTTGGACTGAGGAGCGACCGCGCCATGAGCAATCTTGATCCAGGTGAGACAGAGCCACAGCGTATTGCAGACCAATGATCAAAACTGGTGGTGCTCGAGCTCGTTCAGCTCCTGGGGGCCCTTCCTGATGTTGGCTTTGTTCGAAGACTTTGCTGCCAAGCGCTTCCCCGGATAGTGCTGCTGATGCGCTGGGAGGTGATGTGGTGCCTGTAACTCATGACGCATGGCCAAGTGCAGGAACGGAAACGACGCCCTCTTGGGATTGCAGGACTTCTTTCCGAGCTTCCAGATCACGGAGAGAGCGTGATCCACCGCCGCTCTACTGTGGAAAATTGCCAACCTTTTCCTCTGGAGCCCGGGGGTCGCCCCCCCTCCCCCCCTCCGAACCCCCCCCCCCCCCTGCTGGAACCCCTCCCCCCCCCCCCCCTCACCCGGCAAAACCCCCCCCTCCCCTAACCCCTCCCCCCCCCCCCCCCCCTCCCGCTCGAAAACCGAACCGGGGGGGGTCACTACCGGTTCGAACCCCTCCCCCCCCCCCCCTCCGGATCCGGAAAACCGGGGGGGGTCACTACCGGTTCGAACCCCCCCCCCCCCTCCCCCCTACTCACCGCCAGCAAACGACTCCCGGTCCCCACCACCGTCCGCATCACATCCCCCACTGGTGTTCCCAGCACCACTGTCCTCACCACCGCTGTCCCCACTGGTTCCACCACCGCCCCTACTGTCCCCACCAGTGGCCCCACCACTGTCGCACTGTCCCCGCTGTCCCCAGAACTGTTCCCACCACGGTTCCACTCTCCCCACTGTCTCCACGGCCCCAACCACTGCCCGACTATCCCCACTGTCCCCACTGTCCCACTGACTCCTCCGCTGTCCCACTGAGCTGTCCCACTGTTCCCACCACTGTCCCCACTGTCCCCACCACTGTCCCCACTGTACCTCTGTCCCATTGTCCCACCGCCGTCCTCGCCACCGCCTTCACCACTGTCCCCACCACCATTGTACCCTCCACTGTCCCACTGTTTCCACCTCATTCCCATTGTCCCCACACCACTGTCCCCACCACCACCGTCACCACCACTGTCCACTGTCCCCCCCTGTTCCCACCATTGTCCCCACCACTGTCCCCACCACTACCGTCCCCACCACTGTCCCACTGTCCCACTGTCCCCACCACTGTCCCGCTATCCCCTCACCACTGTCCCCACCAACACCGTCCCCACCACTGTCCGCACCCCCACTCGGTTTTCGAGGGGGGGGGGTTCGAACCGGTAGTGACCCCCCCCGGTTTTCCGGATCCGGAGGGGGGGGGGGGTTCGAACCGGTAGTGACCCCCCCCCCTTTTCATGATGAGCAGGGGGGGGGGGGGAGGGGTTCGAACCGGTAGTGACCCCCCCCGGTTTTCCGGAGGGGGGGGGGGGGAGGGGTTCGAACCGGTAGTGACCCCCCCCGGTTTTCCGCCAGCAGCGGTAGAACACGCTCTTTCAGATCACGTGAACGAGAGGCTCCTTGGAGGCTGCACCCGGTAGGTCGTCGACGTGAATGATCCGGAGTCGCTTGCCAGCCGTCCTTGATCGTCGGGAAGCCCTCGCCGTGCGTTCTCATCCTGTAGCCGACGTTCAGCTTGAGGTAGTGCAGTTGGGCCAGCTGCCACGGCAACGGTGCGTCGACAAGGCCGTGGAGAGCCTTGAGGCATCTGGGGATGCCAAAGAAGATGCCTGCGTCCTTGACTGTAATCTTCCTGTTCGGGGTTCCTTTCCAATGCTCCGCTGATTCGCCGGTGGGCGGAACCGTGCCGGGCGTGCCTCTATGACTTCGCGACCGAGCTCCTTCGCCTTGGCCACGGCCCCTGGGGGCGTAAGTCCTCGGAGACATGCTGTTGGGATGTCAAAGGTTTCCAAAACAAATTGAACCTGCGTGGCCAATGAAGGCTGAAATCAATGACTTAGCTTCGACGCTGTCGTGGGCAATCTGCTGACTGACGCTCCATGGCGATTCAGGAAGCCGTGGCCGCGGCATCTGGGTTACACGATGCACTTCGGCCTGTTCTTCCACTTGCGAACCAAATGCCATCCACCACGACAGTGGCGGATGCCGCTACGTCCAGTTCAAGGACGTCGTGGCTGTAGAGAGAGAAAAGAAAGAGAGAGAGAGAGAGAGAGAGAGAGAGAGAGAGAGGGAGAGAGGCTGAGTCCACATTATCACCGATCTCCACGACATCCCACTGCTCAGTGTACGACGTGTTCCGACGATGCTGAGATGCATAGGTCGTCTCGGAGGTCGTAGAAGACGCAATGGGCCTTGGATGCTAACCAATTCCAACACCACAAAGGCCTCGTGAGATGTCCAAGGAAGTTCGCCATGCTGGCTGAAGTGTAGGACTTGGTCTGCATCACCAATAACATGCGCGAGCTACTCCTCGTCGGAGAACGGGCTGAAGCCACCCGGGGATCGGCGGCGCAATGCTTGCCAAATGTATCTTCCAGCTTGCACCCGATGCCATGCCTGATGGCTCTGCGTCTCTAACTTCTCCTCCATGTTCTCGTCGACTTCCTCGGGTGTCGCAAGGCCGTGGTCGATGGTCGCGTCCACGTCGGCTGGTTCGGCCAGTGGCAGTACTGGCGCAGATGCCGAGCCTGAGGCAGTACTGTCCTCGGGCTTGGCCCCTTGCGGTGCTGGGCCATCCTGGGGGCTCTCCGACGCATCGCGTTTCTGTGCTGTCGAACGAGGTGCAAGTGGTGATGCGATTCGCTGCTTGTTGATGGTGTTTTGTCTTACTGCCAATTTGGAAAGGTCCCGTGAGTTTAGAACAGGTCCGTAGTCTCGCGTGCAAGATGGGTCAAACTCTGGCGTGGGGGCGGTGGTCATTCGTCTTCCTGGCGGGCTGCCGTCGCAAGTGATTCCGCTCGTGATAGCATAACTTCGGGCAGTTCACGTAGTCCAAGAGAATAGTCGATGGTCTTGTCGCTGTCGGCTGCTGTCGTCGGCTCTTGCGTGGGTACGAATGCTCACTGCGGCGCCACTGGCGACCCTGGGATGGCAACTGCATGTCACGTGGGCTCCGCCTGTGTGCTTGGTCGTGTTCCCTGGGCCTCGACCATTCTGCTGCATCAAGAGAGTTCGTCGTTGACTCCGGGAGCTTGGTAATGACCGTGTCGCCTTGGCCGTCAGCGTCGATCGTGCTCGGGCCCGCCGTAGCCGAACTGCTGCTGGTATTGCTGGTCTTGCTGGCATCCTCGCGCCTGTTCCGTGAGGGGGCGGAGGAGGTGACCTCGCCTCTTGTTGCGCCTTCTCAGGTGGCACGTCGAACGGTGCATCTGGAGTCAACGTCCTGCCTCGGTGGGCGCGTCTGCGGCATTGCCATCGACTGTGGCATTGCCGCATGGGAAGCCACTGGAGCTGGCTTGAGCGCTGGGGCTGCAAAAGAAGCTTGTACTTCCACTGCCTTTGGAGTCGGTGCAGTCGGAAGTGCGTTCCTGGCGGTGGAACTTGAAGAAGTTCTTTGGGTTGGCCAGACTGGCGTGCATGAGCGTTGTAGTCGTCGAGCCAAGATCCCTGGGTAAGACCAGCCATATAATAATCTACGGATGACCGATGTGAGTCTACCGCTGGGGTGTCATCGACTTCGCTGTCGTTTGGCTTGCTGTAGCTGTGCGAGGGCACGAAACTCCTGTCCTTCCATGGGCCAGAGAAGAGCGAGTTGGCTTTGTCTGGGACAACACTTCGGATCTGTAATTCTCACGCCCACTGTTGTTCCAGGTGGTGCGCGGGCCGCGCTGGGCCGCTGGGACTGCCGCCGTGCGCTCGCACTTGTTGCCGAGACGTGTGCCGTCGAACTGGATGCCGTTCAGGACGCTGGTGTGCATGTGCTGAAATACCAGCCATTGTGTTCAAGGTCGGGTGGCGCGTTGATGCAGCTGCGCTCTGCGCTCAAATTAATCAAACCGCATGAGTATGATGAGAACGCAGCTCCGTATTCCACAATCTCCATCATCTGTCTGACCAAATCGTTAAACTTGTGTTGAACTACATATGCCTGGCCTTGGTGGCGATGTGCAGTCGCCAGACGAAACTGATGTGGCGTCGTCGATGCCGTATGGGCATCAGTATGGTGTGGCCTCACCAATCGACACTTTCTCTCGAACCGTCCTGGCAAACCATGATGGCTTCTCCAGATCCTCGCCAACCAGAATCATCAGTGGAATCGGGTTTTCGATGATCTTGGTCCGACCCTCTGGCTGAAGCTTATGCGTCTTGGTGTTCTGCGCGATGCAGAGCTGGTCCTCGAAGATGCTCTGCAGGAGAGCTTCCGCCATCATCCGTAGACAAGTGGAAACCTCAATGGCCTCTGGTGCCGTCTCGAACGCTCTGGCGGCTGCTGAGAACGTCTTGACCACTGGGTCGTTCAGACCACGCGGTTGGCAACTCAGCAGCGGTTGTGTCGGTGTGTTTCCACCGTAGGTCGGCATGCTGTTGGTGGCCATGGCCACCTCGCACGCCATCGAGCCCTGTGTCGAGTTGAGACTCGTCTTCTGGACGTTGGCCCACAATTTCTGGGCGCTCGCCCGAATGACCTCGATTTTTTGCTCAGCAATGGGCGCAGCCGTGTGTCCCTGTGGGCCTCCGACGTCCCTGGTGATGTCTGACTTCTCGCAGCACTTGCCGGCGAGGTCGCTGGCGATGGCGCCCCGCGGTTCGGTGACCAGGTACGTCATTGGACGACAGTATCTGGTCCGCGACTTGAAGGCCACCGACATCGTTTTGTCGGCTGTCTCGCGCTGTGGCTTTCCGACCAGACGACAGCGGATGCATTCGTCGATCAGCGCAGTGAAATTTTTGTTCGACGACGAAGCAGAGGTCCGTCCACGCTGGCCTTGGGCTGGGGGCGCGCGAGCTGGCGCTCCCACTGTGCGCGCTCCTCGCAGCTCCCGAGGGCACCGTCCACCATGTCTAGGATCTCATTGCGTTGGCCAGCCTGGTAGAATAATTCCTTGTGCTCCGTCGACGACGCATGCAAGAAAATCGCACGGATACTCGATGCTCATGATGATGGCCTTCTTTTCTTTGATCGCCGCCAGTGGGTCTCGAAAGGTGCTCTGTGCTGCCTTGAGGTCGAAGTCTGGCTCGACGTTGGTCGGTTGTGCGTTTGCAGCTCGACGGCAGCTGGTGGTGCAGGTGCTGCGGCAGGTGCTGTATCTGGAGCCTCTGGCGCTGCCGCTGCCGCGGGGTGCCGCGGCGGATGGGGCTGCTGCGCTGGAGCTGCTGCTGCCCCCCTTCGGCTGCTGGGGCCATGGATGGAATTGTGGATGGGGTCCTGGTGGCGCGTCGGCGGCCTCTCTCATGCATGCAGAACGGCGCGGGGAGAAGTGCCCGCTTTGCCGGGGGCGAATCTGCATCCGGGAGCTCGCGTGAGACGGGTTGTCGGCGAGAGGCTGCCATCTGAAACCCTCTTGTGCGAACCGCGCCAGCGCCGCTTGCTGCTCCGCGCGTCTTTGTAGAGGACTCCAGTCGTCATGCAGCCGTGCCGTATCAAATCTGTCGGTGGGCAGGTGTTCGCGCATGTCGTGAAAAAGGCCGCGACCACTGGCCAGGGGCACGCTGGCGCTGCAGCTGCCATGCTGATGCTGGTCCCAGGGAAGGAGCCTTGAAGTGCTGAGTGATCGCGGCGCCTGGGGCCCCCTGAAGCGGTCCGCCCATGGTGATGTTGGGCGTATAGAAGAAGGTCAGCTTCTTGACGGGGTTCCCGTCGGGGGGTCGCGCGTTTTTAGCTGGCGTTGCACGAAATGTCTATGCCTTCCCTGGTGCTCCGTGAACTTGAGTGGGGAGCCTTTGAGGGTCGTTTAGATCCTCGGATTCTCGACGATGCCGACTCGTCCTCTTTTTGCAACCTCTCGGAGGTGCTGGGGCATCCAGAACAGGGCTCCAATGCTCGGCCATCCGAGGCGACTGCGGCTCTCGAGATTCCTTCGTGACTTTGGATGCCGACCGGTGTGAACGTCTGGGTGCGTGGACCTCTCCTCGGCATGGAAGGCTCGTCGATCTTGCCCGCCAAGTCGCGATGCTGCGCCGAAGATCTCGATGGGGGCGCGTCGAAAGACCCGGCATGTAGGCGCGCCGGGTCAGCCTGCCTGATCCGCTCATGTTCTCTGAGAGTGCCAATTCACCGCTGGCCCGGCCCGCTCGGCGACGCCGTTTTTCGGCGTTGGCGGGGGCGATGAGGATCGCGCCACTGGAACAATGGAATTCCTCGGGCATGCAGGCGCAGCGCATCTCGAGCTCATGTCTGACCCTCTCGTCCATGCTTGCTGGCAAAAATCCACCGTGCATCTCTGCCCAGCCGTTCTGATCCAGATCTCCGTGAACCTCGCGTCTGGGAGCTTCCGTGATCGTGGGGGGCCTTGGCGATCAAGCGAGAGAAGGGACTGAGTCGTGCTCCTCGTTGCCGGAGCTGCCTCCTTAATCGTGCTGCTGGCCGACGTCGTCTCTGTCGGAATCTCTCGTGCAACTCCGATGCCTGGCCATTCAGCCTCTCTAGGTTCGTGGGGGGAGCGGACATTCGGAATCCGACTTCTCGGTGGCGTGTGCCCGCTCGATGCTTGCTGGGATGCCTCTCGGATGCTTCTGCTTCCAGTGGATCTTTGGCGCTTTCTAGAGATGAGACTGCTCGGAGGCAATCTCGCAGGGCGTCTGGTCGAACTGGTCTGTCAGGGGCAAATAGTTGATCGGGTCAATGTAACGAGGCGTGCCAGCGCAACTCGATGAGGTTCGCGTGCTTGCTTGCCCGGAGCTGATCTGATCATGATGCCGTCGCCAGTCCACCGTGCTCGGGAGTGGCATCAGGCCCGGACGCGTGGAGACCTGGCGTTTAACCAAGTCTGCCGAGAATGTTGCTCCAGGTACGCCTGGCGCTCCCAGAGGCATGCTTCAAACGCTGGGGCCCTTTTTCTGGCGCTCCTCCAACGCCTGTGAATGTTGCCTTGGATGGGCGGTTTGATGCGCCGCCTAGAATTTCCATCGGCTCTGCGATTCTGTCCGAGAAGGCGCGACGCGTCTCCGTGCCCATCAGGGCCGAGGAAGCTCTGACATTCGCGAGAATCCCCTGCCTTTCCTGTCCTCGGACCACATGCGTAGCTCTGGTGGCCTCCTTGTTGATTGTTGAGCTGCAGGCCGCCACGATCATGAACGTTGACTTCTTAAAGATCAGTGCCGTCGGAGGTCGAAAGCTTCCTGCTCGTGTCGATCCCGCGGCTCTCGTCGCTACGTCGTCTGTCGGGGCGGCCAAAATCGTCTTCTGCTCGACAGGTGTGATCGCGGCCTCGGACTCAGCGTACTTCAGGCTCACCTCGACGGTCTGCTTCTCAACGGGTTGCCCCGGCGAAAGCGTCGCCGGTGGAGAGTCGCATCTGAACAGATCTCGTTTAGAAGCAACCGCTTCGCCATCATGCGCCGTAGCTCCATGGGTAAGCCATATGGCTTTACCGTCGTAGTTGTCGTGCCCCTATAAGTGTACATATTGTTGTACATATTGATCCTGTCGTTCTTCTTGCCGCCATTGCTTTCCCAAGGGTTGCTAAGTCCTTGTTCCGCTTGAGCAGTCCTTAGTGTTCTTGGATTCGTTGCTTCGGTGCTTTCCCTCGGAAGTCGAACTGAACTTGCTTTTGCTGCTGTTCCCGTTCTGGCCATGGTAATCACTGAGCTTGCTCGAGCTGCCCTGCGAGCTCTGAAGAAAACAACCCGTACCTCAAGGTAATGGGGATCCACGCGTCGCGCAGTTGTCGCCTGACTTCTTGCCTTGCTTCGTTTGTTGTGATTGTCATTCTTTCCTCGGCCTCTGGCCTTTCGGCGGCCGTGGCTCCGTAGCAGGTCTTCCTCACTGTACTCGTATTCATCATCTTGAAGGGTGCCGTTGTCGCCTTCGTACCAATATTGGTCATAGTACGCATCTTCTTGCCGCTCGTCGTCATGACCAGCCTGCGACCATGAGCCGCTGTCGGTCTGCCACGTCTCTGGACTGCTGTGCTCAGACCATTCGTCTGTCCAGTCTGCGCCTTCCTCTGTCCAGTCGTGTTGGGCCATGGGTGGGGTGCTTAGTGAAGACTCGTGGTTGGCCATGCGCTGCATGAGGTTAATGGGCTCGGGATATCGAGTCAAGTCTCTTCTGACTTGCGCTCGAAGATCTGCCTTCGCCCGTCCAAGAAGCCGTGACGTATGAATTCGTCGACAGCTCTTGTCGACATTGTTGGGTTGCAGGCCACCTCAATCAATGGTGGCCCCGAAGCAAATACGAAACATCGCAAGGAAACCGTTCATAGGAATATGGCCTCGTTGTAACCAGAACAGTGCTGAACCAGCCACGTCTGACATATCATAGTCTTGGACCTCAAGCTCCTTCATCAATCAGACTATCCGTAAAGGTGCGCTGGGTGGTGGTTCTGCTAAATGCTGTTGTCCTTTTGCGTCGACCCATTCTGGATGTGAAGGTTGGGCGGGCAGATCATCGCTTCCCATCTGTCGCTTATCGCTGGTGGCAAGGTCCACTCTCCAGCCCCCTTCATGGCCAGTTGGAAGGCTGCTCCTCTGAAACTGCCTGCCATTGCTTGACCAGCGGCATGCTCTGGACTGTCGATCTGTCGACACCACAACCGCATCAACTAGATGTAGCGGGGGGGCGGGCACCATGACGCACCAAACCTCCATCCAGGAGGCGCGTTCTTTTTTGAAGTTGTCGGGTTGATGCCGCCGCCGTTATTGCTGTTGTTGTGAATTACGTCGGAAGCGCCCTCCAAGGTGCATGGAATACGGGTGAGACGAGCAGCTGCAATCCATGATGGGTATCGACTGCTGCTTCTGATGCATGTGCTGCTGGTTCTAGGCGTGCCTCGACGCTCTGCCGGAACCTGATGGTGGTGCTGCGGGCAAGGAAGGCGGCGTGTCGCAAAGGACCTGCCACCAGTTCAGCGCTACCAAAGTTACTGTTCAAGCGGAAGCTTTCGAATCAAATGGCTTGAGCCATACCGTTTACGGACTCAGAGAGAAAACATTCAACGTCCTCGCTGTTCTAATCTGCTGAAGCCTCTGAGTTCGCTCGAGAAGTAACTCCTCCCCTCCCCCTTCGTCCTCTCCCTCCCCCCCCTCTCTCTCCCCCTCCTGCTTCTCCTCCTTGTCGTCCTCCTTCTCCTCTTCTTCCTCCTCCTCCTCCTCCCTCTTCCTCGTCCTCGTCTTCTCCTCCTCCTCCTCCTCCTCCTCCTCCTCCTCGTCGTCGTTCTCCTCCTCCCCTCCTCCTTCTCCTTCTCCTCCCCCTCCTCCATCCCCTCGTCCTCCTCCTCCTCCTGCTCTCCTCCTCCTCCTCCTCCTCCTCCTCCTCCTCCTCTTTCTCCTCCTCCTCCCCCTCCTCTCCTCCTCCTCCTCCTCCTCCTCCTCCCCGTGCCGATGGTGTGCACGGCCCCTTATTCAGGGAAGGACTCACGGGGCGGCCTGTAAGGAGACACTACGTCTCCGATGAGCACCTCCTTGAGCTCGCTGGGGTTCCGCTCTTGGGGCGACGCAGGCTAAGGGGGGGTTTCGGGCTGTGGCACTACCCCCCCCCCCCTTGGGGCATCCCCGCCCCATGGGGATCAGGAGGGGTCGTGCGGGCTGTTGCCCTTGGCCCGAATTGACCCCCTTTCGTAGCACTCCGCCCCGTGCGCGGGCTTACGTTGACCCCTTTCGGCCGCATGGGCCAGCGGTCTTATTGGCATTCGACTCGTCGGAAGTTTTGACCCCCGGGACATACCCCGGTGGCAATGCTGGCGGTCCTGCACACCCGCCCCACCTGCGAGGCACGCGCCCCCTGGGCACAGATTGGCGGCTACGCCAGAGGGTTCGCTTTCATGCGACTGGTCGGAGGTTCTGCCCTCCGGGATGCAGCCTGGCGGCAATGCCAGCGGTCCTTCGCACCTACCCCACGTACGCGGCAAGAGCTTTCTGGACACACCCTGGCGGCAATGCCAGCGGTCTTGTTTACTGTCGACACGGCGGAAGTTATGCCCTCTGGGACACAGCCCGGCGACAATGCCGGCGGCCCTGCACACCCGCCCCACCCATGGGGCAGGCTCCTCTTGGACGCAGCCTGGCGTGTTTCTCTTGTTGTAGCTGCTGTTGTTGTTGTTGTGGTTGTGGTTGTGGTTGTGGTTGTGGTTGTGCTTGTTGTTGTTGTTCTTGTTGTTGTTGTTGTTGTTGTTGTTGTTGTTTTTGTTGTTTCTTTTTTGTTTGTTTGTTTGTTTGTTTGTGTGTGTGTGTGTGTGTGTGTGTGTGTGTGTGTGTGTGTGTGTGTGTGTTTGGGCACGTCGTAGGTACTGCCCTCTGGGACACAGCCTGGCGACAATGCCAGTGGTCCTGCATACTTACCCCACTTACGAGGCAAGCGCTTTCTGAGCACAGCCTGGCGGAGATGCCAGTGGTCTTGTTTACTTTCGACACGTCGGAGGCTCAGCCCTCTGGGACATAGCCTGGCGGCAATGCTGGCGGTCCTGCACAGCTACCCCACCCACGAGGCATGCGTCTTTTGGACGTCTGTTGCTTTCATTCGTTTAGTCGGAGGCTTCAACTTCCTGGACATCGCTCGGCGGCAATGCCGGCGGTCCTGCACGCTTACCCCACCTACGAGAGCAGTGCCTACTAGACACACACACACACACTGGCGATAATGCTAAGGGTCTTGTCTTCATTCGCTTCGTTGGAGATTCTTTTTCGGGGGCCCAGCCCGGCGGCAATGCTGGCGGTCTTGCGTACCTACCCCACCTACGAGGCAAGCGCTTTCTGAACACAGCCGGGCGGAAATGCCAGTGGTCTCGTGTACTTACGACATGTTGGAGGTTCTGCCCTCCGTGACACAGCCAGGGGGCAATGCTGGCGGTCCTGCACACCTACCCCGCCCACGAGGCATGCGTCTCTTGGACAGCCTGATGTTTTCATTCGATTCGTCGGAGGTTTTAACCTCTGGGGCATAGGCGGGCGGCCAGCTACGAGACCAGCGCCTACTGGACAAATATTAGCGGTAATGCCGAAGGTCCTGTCTGCATTCGCTTCGTCGGACTTTCGTTCTCGTGGACACAGCCCTGCGGCAATGCTGGCGAGCCTGCGCACCTACCCCACTCACGAGGCTTGTGTCTAATGGGCACAACTTTTTGTTTTCATTCGACCCGTCGTTGTTAGCCTCCAGGACATAGCCCGGCGGCAACGCTGGCCGTTCTGCACGCTTGCCCCACATACGAGACAAGCGCTTACTAACACAGACTGGCGGTAATGCCAAGGTCTTGTCTTCATTCGTTTCGTCGGAGATTCTATCCTTCTGGACAAAGCCCAGCGGCAATGCCGGCGGTCCTGCACACCTCCCCCACTTACGTTGCGATCGGTTCCTGCACCGCTTCGCTCTCGCTTGGCGCCTCGCCGCCCCTCGCCCCCCTTTTTGCTTGTCGCTTTGCCCTGCGAATTATGGTAGCGTTCTGTCTCAATTCCCCCTACACCGTCGTTTCCCATCTGGCCCTCCCTTGCACCGCTCGCCCCTTCCTCCCCCCTCTCATCTGCTGGCTCATCTGTTCTCCCCCCTTCGCCTGTTGCCCGCTGATGTCTACTGCGATTTCTCAGTCACCTCGTCTGCCTCCGTTCTGAACCTCGTCTTGGCTGCGTGGCCGTTAGACCCCGGGAATGGGGCTGCCCTGAACTCGGACGGGGTCATAACTGGGGTGCGTCCACCATCCTAGGCCCCCATCCAAGGATCCCAGGAGGCGACCACTTAGGTTGCCGCAGGGCTCCTCAACGCCGATCGGCCGGCGTCACCCTCGGGAAGCGACCACTTCTGCCTCCGCCATCTTCCGCACAAATTCCACCGGCATCCCACGAGGACCGAAGTGCGGGAAACGTTTTCAGGTCACTTGAACACCGAGCTATGTTTGCACCCCCCGTGGGGCGGATAAAACCTACCCCCCCCTGGGAACGCACACTGGTGCTTGAATTCGGTTTGGTGCATTCTGTCGGCACCAATGTTGACCCAACATGGGGCTCACATTCATATTCACACACACGCACTGCTGACTCACATCATGCTTGGGTCCATCATTCGTCGTCCCCTCATGTTGGGACGTCTACCCCACATGCGTTGACCCCCTGGTCACGGTGGTACGAGGCAGAAGTAGTTGCCACAGGATATGCGCTATGTGCACGCGTATCACACACCAGCACCAGGCGCCAACGTCGGTCCTTGCCCCAAGCTCTGGGACCAGTAGGTTCGACTACACGTAGGAGTGACCCTAGGCTAAAGTGATCTTTGGTGCGCGGCTTCAGGGGCGCCCGTAGGGGCCCAACGCAATCGCGCAAGCCGGCGTTGCCGCGCCGCATCAACGATCGGCGGGGTGCCACGCGTTTTTTTTTTTTTTTTTTTTTTTTTTTTTTTTTTTTTTTTTTTTTTTTTTTTTTTTTTTTTTTTTTTTTTTTTTTTTTTTTTTTTTTTTTTGTTTTTTTTTGTTATATATATGTTTTTTTTTGCGCCAGCGGGCAACCGCGGAATTCCGCCGATTGAATTCGAGCGCCCCGAATGGCACTTCGAAGGGCCTGCGAAAGCAGACGCTGCCGGGGGCCACCGCGATGAGGCCTGGCACTGCCGGGCTGCATCGCGATGACGTCTGACCAGGCCCGGCGCCATGGCCAAAACCGGCCCCATCCGAGAGCCCGGAATATGTTGGAATATCCTTTGGTAACTTATAACAGTAAAGATCCCCATGGGTTCGAAAAACATATTCAAAGATAGTCAAAGATATTCAAGCCGGACGTTGCGGGATTTGGGTTGGGATTCGGGACTGGTCCTGGGCAGGAAAACGCACCGTCTGGTCGACGGGCTCCCCCTCGGGTAACCGATGCAAGCTGTAGGGTTCGACGCGTATGCGTTGCTGTCGATTGCAAGGGGTGGGCCCAAACCTGGAGCGCTCAGATGCGAGCATAATAACGCGATGCGGGTGCCGACGCGAGGTCAAGCTCATTCCAAGAAAAAATCTCCCGACGCCCTTTGGGCCAGCACCAAAGGTCACTCCGGCGAAGGGTCACTCTTACGTGTAGTCGATAGGTATGCAACCCCAACCTTCACATCCGACGCCTACTTCAAGGGTGGGAGAGCCCAAGCGCCCCATCAGATTTCAGAGGGTTATGGCTACCCTTGAGGGCATCACCACTGCACGACAATCCTCCTCCTCCTCCTGCTGCTGCTGCTGCTCCTCCGCAGCCCGGCGACAGGGGCGCGGACCTGCCCCGAGGGCAGTGGGCGCTGCACCCCCAGGGTGCTCTCCCCAGGGCCGGCTCTTCATCCCGAGCCTCGGGGGCGTCCACGGCCCAGACCCCCCCCGAGCCATGGAGAAATTAGGACAAGACCTTTTCCGCTCGTCTCGGCCTCTGGGGGCCTCGGGGCCGTCAAGGAACGACTCGGGGCTGGGCCTCGGGGCCTTCAAGGAACGACTCGGGATGAGAGACCTGTCCCAGGGAACGGGTCCGGACCTCTGGGGTCGGCGTCGTGAAACAAGTCATGGCGCCAGGGCTCTGGGGAGGGGGTGTCCAGGAGGGGGGGGGCGCACATTATGGTCGGCGGCATGTGCGCGGTTGAGGGGGGGCGCTGGGGACGTACTGAAATTATCCCAGTGCGACCCTACCTAGGAGTTGGAACCCCTAGGAAAGCAGCATTAGTAGTAACAGTAACGCTAAGCTAAAGCTAAGCTAAAGCTAAGCTAAAGCTAAGCCACAGCTAAGCTAAAGCTAAGCTAAAGCTAAGCTAAAGCTAAGCTAAAGCTAAGCTAAAGCTAAGCTAAAGCTGAGCTAAAGCTGAGCAAAGCTAAGCTACAGCTAAGCTAAAGCTAAGCTAAAGCTAAGCTACAGCTAAGCTACAGCTAAGCTACAGCTAAGCTCAAGCTAAGCTAAAGCTAAGCTAAAGCTAAGCTAAAGCTAAGCTAAACGCTAAGCTAAACGCTAAGCGAAACGCTAAGCTAAAGCTAAGCTACAGCTAAGCTAAAGCTAAGCTAAAGCTAAAGCTAAAGCTAAAGCTAAAGCTAAAGCTCCCAGGGGACTGGGGGAACCGCCCGGGGCGTGTTCCACTGCCCGGCCCCTTTAAGCTAAGAGAGTAAGAACCCTTCTAGGCAGAGCCTAGGTAGGGAATAACAAACTCACGACTGATTGCGGGCAGATCTTGTGCTCAGCCTGCCACGGTGGCGGCCCCGGCGACACGCCATGCCTTGCAAGCGGACAGAGGGTCGCTCCGCTCCACAGGACGGGAGGCTGGGAAGAGTTCGGAACGTCGACGCTTGAGGGCCAAGACGTGGTCAGCGGGTCGCGCCGAAGCGCAGTGGGCCAAAATCGGCGGCGAGACACGCCAAGCAAAATTTCCTGACCATACGGCGCCCTGCCGTCCACTGAGATCCGGCGTTCGGGAAGAACTGCAACACCGCGATACATCAAGGCCAGAACCCCAGGCCCCATCTGCCCTCAACATGTTTCGAGCGGGATCGATCTGTGATGGGGGCTCGAAACCGGGCGAAAACGCCCAGTGTGAAAAAGCTGCAACGCCCAGATCTGAGGGGAGGAGGAGCCCGGCCCCGTGGCTTTCGGGCCATAACTCGTCTCTCTCTGGCGGCCGTTCGGGCCAATCTGGGCACCCTCAGTACGCCCTCGGCGAGGCGCAGCTGCTGGGAATCACCTCGGGCCTCGCCAACGCTCGAAAGCCTGAGACAACTAGCGAGAACGCCTGGTGTGCAACCATTCCAGACCTCCGACGTCATGTTTTTTTCATTAAGTCGACCCCTGGAAGTCTCGACCAATTCCCCTGGACCGGTTTTTCGTCCTGAGCCGTTTTTTGAGGGCCCCCAGAGGCCAAAACAACAAAAGACCTCCTGCCATGATTTTTTCATTGCCCGAGGGGGTCTGGCATTGCAGCGCCCGCATCTCAGGACCTCCCCGCTCCTCGGCGACGGCCGCTGGGGCCGGCGGCGGACCTCGGGCCGCAGCTGGACGTTCCTCGGCCACTGGTCCGCCTCGCCCACGGCGGCGAGGCGATCCGGGCTCCACACGCCGTGCTCGCGCCACACGTGGTGCGCCAGCTGCAGCGCCCCCGGGCCCTTGGCCTCGCCAGCCCGCCACGCCGCACCCGGGTCTCGGGGCGGGTCGCCTGGCGCGTGGCGCGCTCGCGCTCGCGCTCGAGGGGGTGACCTCTCGGAGCGGCTCGGGGACGCGGCGGATCGCCGGCAGAGAGCGTCCCGAGCCGCATCGAGATCGGAGCGCCGCTCCCGCCGGCCCTGGTGTGCTGCTGCCCTGCAAAAAAGCCAGCGGAGCTGCCCGAACAAAGCGCCACGAAGACGGCTGGCTGGTCCCCCGCCTCGCCCAGGCTCTCGGACCGCTGCCGCCGTCGCCGCTGTCGCCGCCGTCGTCGCCTGCGCCTGTGGACTACAGTCGGGGCATTGACCTAAGGAACCCTAAATAAGGAACGAGGTCCCTTTCTTCCATAAGTTCAACTTCGATTTCCTATCGGCAACAGAAGGGAAACCTGAAGCAAACTGTGAAGCAATCAAGGAACACGGAGCCCCTCCCCAACGAAAAGGGTTCCTTCGTCAGGGCCCCGACTGTATCCTGGCCAATCTCTCGGATTATGTCAAGGCGTGGCGCCGAAAACCCCCAGAAACGCCCAAACCGCCTGCGAAACGATCACGACGACGACGACGTCGCCGCCGTTGACGCTGTCGTCGCCGTGGCCGCCGCCGCCGCCGTCGCCGCCGTCGTCGCCGTCGTCGCCGTCGTCAGGAGGCGCCTCTCGCGGCGGCGGCCTCGGGCACGAAGGGGGCCCTGTGCCCCGGTGCCAGCGCCGGGTCCCCGTCGGGAGGGCTGGGGAGCGGGAGGACGTCCTCGCGGCGGCAGTGGGCTGCGGGCTGGGCGGACAGAGGCCTCCCGAACGTTGGGGCGGCGAGCCTGGGGTGGAAGTGGATTGAGGGTTCGAGTATCGAGGGGAGGGTCGCGATCGCCAGTGCATCGCCGATGCAGCGGCGACGTCGGCGATGCCTCGGCGCCGTCGGCGTGGCGAACATCGGGCTCCACGTTGAGCCGCGTCGCCCAGGGATTAGCGATGCGGCGCGATCCCTCGACCCCGTCTAATTAATCGGATCCCATCTGGGAGGCCTGGAGGTGAGGGAGGAGGAGGAGAATGATGAGGAAAATGAGGGATGAGGAGGAGGACGAGGAGGAGGAGGAGGTGGAGGAGGAGGAGGAGCAGGAGGAGGAGGAAGAGGAGGAGGAGCAGGAGGAGGAGGAGGAGGAGGAGGGGAGGAGGAGGAGGAGGAGGAGGAGGAGGAGGAGGAGGAGGAGGAGGAGGAGGAGGAGCAATAATGGGATGAGAACAATCGCGGGCACCCTGGACGCGCACCTAGCTAAAGCAGCAGCCGCAGCTCAAGCCACCAGCGCAGCAAGGACCGCCAACACCTGGTGACAAACAAATGAAATTCTGGATCAACGTGGCGGACGCGGACTTCCCGTGGGCGCGTGTTGCCTCAGCTAGAGCCAGTGGAACAAGTGGCTGGGATGCAGGACCCAACGCTGCACAAGGATCTGCCGTAGCCAGTAGCCAATGCCGAGAACAAAGCGCTCCACGCCCAGCAGAGGGCCGACAGCGTTCAGGAGGCAACGCGACAGACAGCCTCGGACCCGTTGGATGCGCACCAGCAGCTCGTGGAGGTAAGCTGGAGCTCGAAGAGGCGCGGGAGCTGGCCACGCAACAGCCCAAAAGAAATGAGGCCCCGCTGAGCCAGCTGCCCAAGGATCTCTGGACCGAGCTCGGCAAGCTCGCAGATCTCGTCGGCAAACTCATCTGGGAGACAATCTATTTCTGCCATCGTTTTCCCAAAGGCACAGAATACGCAGCCCGAGCAATGCAACAACCACTGCTCACCCTCGGGCCGAAATCACTAATTTTGCCTCAACGTCTTCCTAAACACAGAGGGCCCGCAACCCGCTTTGCGGAGCCAGTCATTGCTCACCCATGGGCCAACCTCGCCAATTTTGCTGGAACAGTTGTCGCCAAGCCTCGAGCGGATGTTTGAAGTGATGGCGCTGGTCGACGCTGAAGTTTCGCTGCTGCATGCTGTCATTCTCAGCACGCCTCTGGTGGGGACAGGAACTCGCAATTAGCGTCTTCTCCACACTCGTCGGGAACGATCACGAGGAGGGCGGCCTTGCGGGATGCGCGTGGGGAAACACATACGCCACTTATCTCAACTTCAGAAGCGCCACGAACTAGAATGACAAGGGTCTTTTTTTGCCTGAGCAAGGAGGGTCGCACCATGAACAAAGCACATGTTCTTGGGATAACCGAACAACACCTTCGAGACAAGAGGATCCCTGAAACAAAAGCATATACTTTCAACGCTGGGATGGGCACGCAACGCAATTGCGGCTTCTACTGGAGCCGGACAGGGGGCCAGAGGACATGGATGAATCTGGCTGACGGTAAACAAGGTTTGGGCAGGAGAACTTGCAGTGGTCTTCAGTCGGAGGTGAGGGGGTGAGATCGAAGTGGAACGGAGAGCCCCCATACCGGGAAATCGATTTCGGCTTCGTGTTCGTGCGTGCCGTGCGCGCGGGCGAGGCGAAGCTGCGTGGGCGGGCGAGAGGAAAATCTCCTGTGGCTGAGGCGCGGCCGGACCAAATGTGTCTCTTCCGGGCGGCCGGTGGCGCGCGGTGTCCCGCAGGTGTCCCGCTGGTGTTGATGATGATGATGATGATGATGATGATGCTGCTGATGATGATGATGATGATGATGATGATGTTGACACGTGATGTTGATGATGATGATTGTGATGATGGTGATGATGGTGATGATGGTGATTATGATGATGGTGGTGTCCCGATGATGTTGATGACCGTGATGATGATGTTGGTGTTGATGATGAGGACGGTGTCCCGATTATGATGATGTTGGTGCTGATGATGTTGATGTTGATGTTGTTGTTGATGATGATGACGTTGATTGTGAGAGCGGTTGTGATATCGATAGTGAGATCGATCGTGAGACCGAATGTGATATCGATTGTGAGATCGATTGTGAAATCGATAGTCAGATCAATTGTGAGATAGATTGAGTGAGATCGATTGTGAGATCGATCGAGGGATATCGATCGAGCGAGACCGATACTGAGATCGATAGTGAGATCGATAGTGAGACCGATCGAGTGAGACGTTGGTTCCTCCCCCCCCGAACCTCCTTATCACCCGAAGGGTGGTCGTATAGATATCAGTCGAATGCATTGCCATGATCTGGTTTTCACTTCAATGGGCTTGGGCCTCGCGGGACCAAACATCAAAGCCATCAATTGTATGGCCTCGTACGTCAAGGCTAAGAAGCCCACTTCCATCATCATAGCCGACTGGCACAACGAGCAGCACGAGATGAAACTGGTAATCTTGTCCATCTTGGGAGGAATCTGACAACAACCTGAGGAAGCTCAGCCTGGAAAGTATCGGCTCACATGCTACTGCCTGGTATCAGAACATACATTCCCCGGCCGACGTTTTTTTTCTCTTCTTGGAGTGAAATATATGTCAACACCAGTGGATCCAGTTGGATCCCTTTCTCGGATTGTAGCAATTTCGTGGATCCTATTTCTGTGTTGCGCAGATCCAATTCCCGTGTGTGAGCAACACATGGTTCCATTTATGTCCCCGGAGTAAATTTTAATAGTAATTACCCTTAAGGCCACACAGGAAATTGGATCCACGGGGCACTGCACGTGAGGCATGATGCTATCCACAGAGCTGTGGCTCTGCAGACCAATGCTCTGATTCTACGGGGGAAGGGTGTTCCCAGGATGAAGAGAAGGGGTGAGGGAGGAGGCAAGTGGAGGGGACATGATGAGAAAGGGGGACGGAGGTGTGAGTGGGATCTAGGAGGACAAATGAGGGAGGAGGGGTAAAGGAGGGAGGAGGGAAAAGGAGGAGGAGGCGGAGGAGGAGGAAGGATGGAGGCGGAGGAAGGAGGCAGGAGGGGGGAAAAGGCGGGAGGAGGGAGGGGAAGGATGACGAGTGGGAAGAGGAAGGAGATGAGGAGGAAGGACGAGGAGGACGAATACAAGCAAAGTTTCAAGCTCGGAAGCTCGAGCGCCACAGCGGGCCCAGCCACCTGCCCTAGCCCCTCCCATAACATGTGGGTGCTCGAGCGCCACAGTGGGCCTGGCCACCACACAAGCTCCTCCCATGACATACGGTTGCTCGGACGCCACAGCAGACCCGGCCAACGTCCCGCATCTCCTCCCATAACATGTGTCACGTCCCGATTCGAAGCGAACGCAACATACATCCACTCACTTGGACGGCACCGCGCTTCCGACATCTCGGGCTCAAGAGGAAAATCTTCCGGCCCGCATAAGTATTCGAGGTTTAGTGACCCTGCGCTGGAACTAGTGGGGGACCTTAGGCATCATCACACTGTGTCATCATTGAACTGCTGCACCGTTCAGCAACACCGGTGATGAGACGCATCATGCTGCGACCAATGTCGATCGTAGAAGCCTGTGGGTCCTGACCGGGAATGGTCCCACCAGCAGGAGCATGTCCACGAGATAATATCTGAAGGCTTGGCTCATCCGCGGCTGCAGAGCACACGACAAGGCAACGTGGACCACGTGCTCATGGAGGTCGTGTTGGTAACTGAAGACCTTCCATTCGCCCACCCAGTCTGACGCTCGGGATAAGCAATAGACGTTCTACCCCAATGACAGCCTAGTGCTGCTCCATAGCACAACGTCTACAAAATGGCAAACGTCATCCAACTCTCTTCCGCAACGGTCAGCCTTGCAAGCACGATTTCGCCCGCTGCAATTCGAAGGAAGGGGTGTGTGGCGCTTTGGTTCTGGGGGCGGTGGAGGCTACCGCAGGAATAACATCAGGACTGCATGGTCAGTCAGCAAGTGTAAAAGGTGGCCCAGACCAACTTTTGCGGATGTCCAAAGAACGACTTGGCACCCTTGGAGGTCTCTGCGAGGAACAACTGCGCTATCTGATCCGCAAGGCCGACGGTGCCGTGAAGCGCCTCGCCAAACACTTTCTGCACCAGAGTTCGCGAGCCTCTACGAAACGGGTGCAGGCCAGCCTCAGCAAGGGGGCAGGAGCTGTGCATCGACACACCAAAACTTGGAGAGCTGCAGAGACAGAGCTGCCTGCCACCAGCTAGGGATAGCACAGGGGCCCCGCTGGTAGAGCGTCTGCCCAACATCCAAGCTAAAACAGATGTTTGGCTGGGTTTCTGGAAACAGGAGGACAAGGGACTCCCCCAAGACCAGGCCTGGTGGCAAGACTTTCGACGACCAGCTCGGACATATAGATGTGCACTGGACCCTGACGAGAGTGAGCAAGGCTTGGATGGGGCTCAGGAGTTTCAAGCCTGTCATAGGGATGGGGGGTCGATCGCACCAAGTCCAGCTGGTGGCGACAACTACCCCAGAAGACGATTGCGCATTTAACGTGCTTCCTCAAATTCGCAGCGAGCAAACTTGAGCGTCCCCGGCAGGTCCTAGCCAACATAATACAGCTCATGCATAAAACCCAAGACGCGGATCGACCAATCACTTAAACTCAGGCTCCACAGGTGGCACGTTGCAGTGTGGTGGGAGGGGGAGGGAGAAGACGGGACGATAATGACGACGATGATGCTGATGATGCTGGTGCTGATGATGCTGATGATGCAGATCATGGGGGAGTAGGAAGATGATGATGAGGAGGATGAGGATGACGATGAGGATGATGATGAGGATGCTGATGATGATGATGCTAATGATGGTGGTGGTGATGATGATGATGTCGATTACGATCACGATCACGATGATGATGACGATGAGGATGACGGTCATGATTATTGTGACGCTGGTGCTAAATATACGGATGATGCTGCTGATGATGACGCTAATGATTATGATACCGAATAACGATCACGATCACGATGATGATGACAAGGATGATTACTGTGATGATGATGCTGATGATACATATGATGATGCTGATGCTGATGCGGATGATGATGGATGCTGATGTCGATTCTGATGATGGCGACGACGATGACGATGATGATGATGGTGGTGGTGATGATGATGATGATGCTGATGATCATGATGATGATGCTGCTGATGATGATGCTGATGATCATGATGCTGATGCAGATGATGGGGGAGTAGGAGGATGAAGAGAAGGATGATGATGAGCATGAGGACGTGGAGGAGGAGGATGAGGAGAAGGAGGAGGAGGAGGAGGAGGACGGGACCGCGGCTGGGCCACGGGGGCACCTGCTGCATGGAAGATTCGGAAGGTGGAGGTCGAGGGGATGAGGATGGTGATGATGATTCTGATGCTGATGATGATGGTGATGATGATTATGATAAGGATGATGATGCTGATGCAGATGAGGATGCGGATGAGGATGATGATGGTGATGCTGTTGATGATGATGCTGATGATGATGATAACGACGATGCTGCTGCTGCTGATGATGACGATGCTGCTCATGATGACGATGCTGATTATGATGATGATGATGCTGATGCTGACGATGCTGATGCTACTGCTGATGATAATGATGAAGATGATGATGATGCTGATGCTGAAGAGGATGCTGAGGATGCTGATGATGGTGAGGATGATGATGAGGATGAGGATGCGGATGAGAATGGGGGTGATGATGATGACGATAACGATAACGATGATGATGATGATGATGCTGATGATGACGATGCTGACGATGCCAATGCTGCTGCTGATGATAATGATGGATATGGTGATGCTGATGCTGCTTATGATGATGATTCTGATGATGATGCTGCGGATGCTAATGATGTTGTTGCTGCTGATGAGGAGGAGGAGGATGAGGATGCGGATGCGGATGAGGATGCTGATGATGATGATGATGATGATGATGATGATGATGATGATGATGATGATGATGATGACAATGATGATGCTGATGATGCTGATGATGATGATTATGACGGTGAGGAGGAGGAGTAGGAGGAGGAGGAGACGGAGGGTGAGGAAGAGGAGGAGGAGGAGGACCCGTGTAAACCCAAGAGTCATAAACGATGTTGGAATCAACCCTCCCTCCAAACTCCCTCTTCAAGGCCCCTGCAACGGTTCATTGCCATTGAAGGAACTGCCTCGTTGGAAGACAACCGTTTGAAGATCCTGAAGCGTGCCAAAACATGGCTCTCGGGATTTGAACGCCACGTATCAACCTGACTGTTGCGTCGTGACGACCCGGAATCGTGCCAGAACGTCATTTTTGGGATGCCAACACCGCGAATCAACATAACTGTTTCGCCCGCATAATCCTGAATCCTTCCAGAACAATATTTCTGGTACGTTGATCATGGGAATCCGTGGAGCTCTTGCAAATTTTGAAAACGCATGTGCGCGGCGCTGAAGCGAGAACCACATCTTGAAAAAGAACCCTGCCATCAATCCGTGAAACTTTTGCACATTTTGAAAACGAATGTGCGCGGCGCTAAGGCGAAAACCACATTTTGAAAACGACCCGCACTCAATCCGTGAATCTCTTGCAAATTTTGAAAACGAATGTGCGCGGCGCTAAAGCGAGAACCATATTAACAAAAAAAACGACCCGCCCTCAATCCGTGAAACTCTTGCAAATTTTGAAAACGAATGTGCGCAACGTTAAAGCGAGAACCACATTTTGAAAACGACCCGCACTCATTCCGTGAAACTTTTGCACATTTTGAGAACGAATGTGCGCGGCGCTAAGGCGAGAACCACATTTTGAAAACGACCCGCCCTCCATCTGTGAAGCTGTTGCCACTTTTAAACTTCAAAGTCATAAAGGGTGAAGAAATCTCAGGCGAAACGCCCGGCCCGCCCTAAAAACTGGCATCGGGGTGCGACAGGGAGAAGTTATCTATAAGGAGAAGGATTGGAAGAGGAGGAGGAGGAGGAGGCGGAGGATGAGGACGAGGATGATGAGGAAGAGGAGGATGAGCAGGAAGAGGAGACGGAAGATCGAGGCAAACGATCGAAGCTTGAGGACCGTGGTTCGATGTCAGTTGGACGTTTTTGGCCAGCTTTGGGGCCTCCGTGGGTTCTAGGGACATCAGGGGACCTCCTGGAGAGGCTGAGGACGACAACGAGGGCGATGAGAGACAGGAAGGAGATGAGGTGGACGAGATGGAAGAGGAGGCGGATGAGAGGAGGGAGGCACGAGGATGAAGAAGGGATCAGCGACGAGCATGGAGAGGCAAGGGAAGGATGGATGCTGATGGTGGTGATGGGGAGGATGAGGAGGGGAGGAGGGGGATGATGACGAAGATACGGACGAAGATTTGGTGGAGGAGGGAATAGCGAGATGGAACACGGGTAGGTGACGACCTGAGGAGGGTGGGTGATGTTCAAGGAAGAGGAAGCGCAGATGAGGATGATGATAATCAGCAAGATAAGGGTAGGGACGATGAAGACGATGTTTCAAGAAGGGAGGGGGAGGATATCGCGGAGGGAGGACGCGGGTAGTGAGGACAAGTGTAAGCAGGGGGGGAGGTGAACACTAGGCTGAAGAAGACAGCTAGGTCGAATAGTGATTAGGAGTAGTAGAACGATGCTGAGGAGGAGGAGGAGGTATGCTGGGACGACAAGACATCTCCACGCCTCCCTTTCCATCTTTCCCGATTCTTCCCCCCCTCCTCGCTCCCCTCCCTGCTCGTCCCGTATCTCCCGCCCCCTCCGATCCGTCTCGCCGCCCGGTCTCCCTTACCATCCCTGCTCTCCCCCACGTTCCCATCCTGTCGCTCCGCGCTGCTCCCTCCCCATCCCCGGGCTCCCCCTGGTCCGCCTGCCTCCTTGCCCACCTGAAATCTCCAACACCCCCATCGCAAGCGGCACTACCAGCAGCACCACCATCTCCACCACCATCAAGACAGACATCACCAACAGCATGAACACACTCAGCATCACTGGCATCAACAACATGCGACGCCTCATCATCGCCATGACCAGCGCCTTCAATATAAACGTCACCGTCAACACCAGAAGCACTGACTATCCTTTTGTCAGGTACGTGCTGAAGATATATGTCCAGGGGTTCTTAGGGTGAACTGAGCAACTGTAACGTACATGCCTGTAGCATCGATACTGTTGCTGGTGCGGACGGTGTTGACGCCAAAACGGTGGGTAGCATCAACAATTATGGTGCCGCTGATGTTGTTGGTGATGGCGCGCGTGTTGATGTGATATGCTTTTGGTGTGTTTGAAACTTGTCTTTTGTGCAAGTGATGACGACCGTATGGCTGGAGATAATGACGCCGCTGGTTGTGATGGTAATAAAGCGTGTGCTGATGCTCGTGAAGATGCTGGCGCGTGTATCGGTGGTAGCTGCGGAAGTAAGCCGTCGACAGTGGTCTCCCGCTTGTCCAATTGCACGATGAGGCCAGGATGGGATGGGGTATAATCATATTTCTCAGGCAATGCAGACGCCACTGCATGCTCTCCAACTCTAATTTCCACCTCGCAGAGTGCGCTTGCCAAAGCACGGTCACCCTCTAAATTGCCATGCAGCGTTCGCCTGTGGCTGCCTTTTCTATTCCCACGCACCGCCTCCTCTTCCTCCTCCTCCTCCTCCCTATCCAATCGAGCGGACCTCGGCTCGTCTTCACGCGTGCGTGTCGGACGAAGAATCGGAGGAACTATCCGAATCCTCGCCATCAGCGTGAGGCTGGGCGGGCCGGAAACGACGTCCTCTGCGCAAGCTGGGGCAGATGCTCTCCTTGAGGATGTTCGCGGCAGGCGATTGCCTTATCAGCCACATAAATGATATCACATGCAACACCAGGCCTGAAAAGATCAGGTACGTGCCATCTGCGCGCCAAGAGGCATTGGATGCCAGCAAAGAATACGCCCACCGGTGGTACTCTTGAATGGACGCTTGCTTCATGTAGCCCTGCAAGGCATTCTTTCTCGCTTCATCGCAATTGTTCTCCCAACACTGCTCGTCCACAAGGTCGGAGCAGTTCGGCGAAGGAGGGGGTGGAAAGCCGTACCACTGACCACCCGCTGCTTCAGTAAACAAAACGAACTGCATTGGGACTGACCACCGCGTCGGTGAGATGGAGAGCACGTGGATCACTGTCGGCCGAAGTAATGAGTCGACAACCAAGGTGGGCCTGCCGACGACTTGCGTGAGGATCATCGTAATGACCAGCATCAGTAAGGTGGAATTGCGCGGCGACACCGCAACTGAGATGAGATAGCCCCAGGCAGTGATGGCCCAACCGAGGCACATGCATGGATACAGGTAGATATGAAAGCCGCAGGTCGCGTCCACGTTGAGCCAATACACAAAAGCGTACACTATGGTCAGGGTGCTAGCGTCTATTAAGCTCACGCAGATCCTGGCGATGTACAGCGACGTGATGCTTATACCCGTGCTGGACTCCCTCCAGAGGATGGGCCGGTCGGCAAACGTAGACAAGACCGAGACGCCTAGGACCATCGAGAGGCCCATGTGGCACATCGAGATCTCTACCAGCTGGCCGCTGGTGCCTCTCTGCATGAGCGCGAAGGCCACCGCGGCCACGACGATCAGGGAGATGTTGACGACGCGCCGCACCCAATCTCGCCAGAACTGCACAAGCCTGCGGTGCGAAATCATGACGAACTGCCTGCAGCGTCCGGGCGGGGTGCGCGTATCGAGGGCGCCCGCCTGGGTCTTCGAGCCCACCGGGCCACGGGCCGATTCCTCCGACTCCTCCATATACCCGGCGGCGAACTTGTCCATCATGGTCTGGAACTTTGCCCTCAGGAAGGCGCAGAAATCGTCCTTGTACACAAGCGCCCGAGGGTCCGCCTTGCCCGAGTCCCGGCGGGCACCCATCGTCGCCAGGAGGTCGTCCAGCGTCGCCACCTCGACCTGGCTGCCGGTGGAGCTCCTGAGGAGGCCGCGCAGCTCGTGCCTGGTCAGGCAGCCCGTGCCGTGGACGTCGGCCAGGTCCCACTCCTGCGAGACCATGCCGTTCAGCATCTCGTAGGAGTGGCGGGTGGCTGTCTGCCTCCTCTTCTTCCTCTCGCCCACCCTGTCCGGCGTGGGGCTCGCGGCCTCCCTGTGCGGGGTCCGCCGCCACAGCTCGACCAACTGCTCGCGCCCGAGGCTCGCAGAACTGGCGCGCTGGACTTCCCCAGAGATCACGTCCATCAGCCAATCCGCGGGATTGTCCTCGGGGATCCTTCGGAAGCCGTGGCCTTCGAAGTAGGAAATCCGCCACCGTGCCCCCTGGCACGTCGAGGCGTGCTGGAATGCCAAGTGCTGTCTGGTAGGGTTTCTGCAATCTTCTAAGGGGCCCCCCCTCTCCCCGCCGCACCTCGTCGCGCGCACCGCCCCCTCTTCCCGAGGCTCTGTCGGCCCCCAGACGCGTCCCTTGCGGTCTCTGACGCGTCCAGCATCCGCAAGGTGGCTTCCAATACGTACCTGGGAAGCCACCAAGGCCTCCAAGATGCCTCCAACACCGCCTAAGATGCCCCAAAGAAGCCACGTGAGGGCTCCAAGAGGACCCCCACGAGGGCCCCAAGGGGCAACAATCAATGATTATCATTTTGTGTTTTCGATGTTTTTCACCTCATTCCCTCTTCAAGTTTCCGACGCTCCAAATCGACCCCATGGGCCCCCAAAACAGCCCCAAGAGGCTCCCAAGAGGGGCCCTCGACGGCACAAGCGAGCCCCAAAATGGCCCAAGAGGCGACCAAGCCAACCCAAGAGAGCCCTAAGACGGCCCCTAGAGGGGCCCACGAACGGGACCGTACCGGCGATTCAAGCGTTCCGCCGGAAGAGGCCCCCAGGAGACCCCAAGAGGCCTCCAAGAAGCCCACAAGAGGGCCCCCAAGAGGCCTCCAAGAGGTCGCCAGACGGTCCCCAAGAGGCCTCGAAACTGCCTCCAGCAAGCCTCCGAGAGGGTTCCCACGATATCCCAACGACCATCATCATCACCACCATCATCATCACCACCACCACCATCACCATCATCATCATCATCATCATCATCATCATCATCATCATCATCACCACCACCACCATCACCACCACCACCACCACCATCATCATCATCATCACCATCACCATCACCATCACCATCATCATCGTCATCATCATCATCATCATCATCATCATCATCATCATCATCATCATAATCATAATCATCATCACCATCACCATCACCATCACCATCATCATCATCATCACCATCACCATCATCATCATCACCAGCACCATCACCATCACCATCACCAGCATCATCATCATCATCATCACCACCACCATCATCATCATCATCATCATTGTCATCATCATCATAATCATAATTATATCACCATCGCCATCATCATCATCATCAGCATTACCACCACCACACCACCACCACCATCATCATCATCATCAGCAGCAGCAACAGCATCGTCAGCATGATGATACTCATCATCATCCTCATCATTATTTTCATTCTCTTCCTCATCACCACCACCACCACCACCATCATCATCATCATCATCATCATCATCATCATGATCCTCATCCTCACCATCGTTATCATGATGCCGAGCATGCTGGGCTGGCACGGTGGCGGGACTTGCCGCAGGCAGCTGGATAGCGCCTTCTGGGTCGCCAAGGTACACGGTGCGACCGCCGATGCCCAACAGCAAGACCTGATCGAACAGCTTGAACAGCGAGTACCGGGGCTGGTGTATCACCATGATGATCGTCATGCCCAGGTCAGTAATCCAACTACCCCTTGTTGATCGGGGGATCCATCGGCGGAGTAAGCGAAAGAGATTTCTTCCCACTCAAGCACCACTTTCCCGAACCCTTTTTGATGTTGGCGTGCTGGGATGCGAACTCTGGAGGTGGAGATCCGAATTCACACGCCACGCCTTGAACATGTTTGCCAACGTGGGTCCCAAACAATGACCCCTTAAACTCTGGATGTGAAGCTTACGTGGTGCAATCAATGTTGTGCAATCTATATGATGCAGTCTTATTTTGTGCAGCAAGCTGTGCGGTCCAATCTATGCGATGCAGTATATGTTGTGCAATCCACGTGATACAGGCTACGTTGCGCTGCGCGCTATGCGTTGCAGTCTATGTGATGTAACCTATGTGGTGTAGTATTTTGGCGTGAGCTGTGTGGTACATTCGATGCGATGCAAACTATGATGTGCAGTCTACTTGATGCAGTCTATGCTGCGGTGCAAGCTATGCGTTGCAATCAATGGGGCGCAATTCACGACTTGATATTGAAACCGCCAACTCCAATATTAAGCAAGCATCCTACCCATCCACCCGCAAAGTGCTGGCAAAACGCCAGAAGGCGTGAGTGAACTTACTCATCGGACCCTGCCCATCAATCTTAACAGGCGCAACGACGCGCGGACCCTGCTTATTCAGGTCCACTGCTCGGGCGGGCGAGTGTCGATGGTGACGACGGCATCGGCGACGACGGTGACGACGACGGAGGTGGTTATGATGACGAAGGTGGTTGCGACGACGATACGATGGCCATGGCGATGATGAGACCTGCCATCGGGTGATGATGATGACGATGGCAGTTGATGGCTTCCAGCTTGAGACGACAATGGCAGCGACGATGCTGACAAGAATGCGCGCCCGCGCAAGAATGCAGAGTGCCTGATCGCTTTTTATTGCTACCCCAATTCATGTCCATATTTGTTTGAAGATCTTTGTCTTGACACGCTGGAAGATCATTGGTGTTGGAATGATTTCGCCATGCGCGCGCGGAAACGCGCGCGCGCGTGGCTTCCTGCACTGTAGGTTGGACCCACAAAATGCGGGTGCGAGTTGGTTGTTGAACGTTCCTGGCATGCGCGCGTGTGCAGCCAGCACTGTTTCATCTGAGAGAATTGCCAAACACCGTTTTTTTTGTTTGGGGGGGGGGGTACACCTCTTTGAACTAATGGCTTCCGCGAGTGCGCACGCACGTGCATACGTCTTGTGCTTTTTGATTGTCGACTGTTTTTCTTCGCACTGGTTGTGTCAACATGCGTCGGGGTAGCTAAGGAAAGAGCAGTCTCGGACGTATTTTGACGATGATCGCGCGGCGGCGCGCGTGTGTGGCCCGCATGACCCTTTATTAATTCATTAAATGAACGAGTTCAATGATTAATTGAATATTTTGCATATTTTTCAAGTGTGTGTGTATATATATATGTACACATTACACATCTTATTTAGCATAATCGTTCTAGCAGAAATCAGTTCTGAAACCAGCGCATGTGCGCCGCATCGTCTTATCTGACAAAGATGATCCGGGGGGGGGATGTCGGGATTGGCTGGGCAGTACTGTATGATCCGCTACCGTGCTTCGAGGCACGACATGGAGTTACCCCCAGGCTCTCATGTATTCTCTGTTGTCTGTACTCAGGACTAGGGGATTCTAGTATTCTAGGGCCTTGGGCCCCCAAATTCTCAAATTTACTGGGCGCTCCCGTGCGCTCCTGGGCTGCCTCGCGTGACTATTCCAGAGGCCAGGGGGCCCCAATACGGCGTTCTCGCGTTTTCGGGCTTCCAACGCTCGAAGATGGCCCCAGAGGCCCCCAAGACCGGCCCAAGAGGCCCCCAAGAGGGCCTCGATACGGTCCAAGGGGGCCCCTAAACAGCCCAAGAGGCGCCCAAGAGGGTCCCAAGACGACCCCCAGAGGGGCCCAAGAGGGGGAACACGAACCGATAATGCGAGTCTTCCGCCCCAAGAGGCCCTCAGGATGCCCCAAGAGGCCCCCAGGAGAGTGCAAGAGGCCCCCTAGAGGCCCCCAAGAGGCCCCCCCCCAAAATAGAATTTTAGGGGGAGGGGAGAAGACTTCTTAGAAGGAGGCTGCTTCTAAGAAACTTTTCCCCCTCCCCCTACTCCCCTCTGCGCGTGGCCGGTCTGAAATGACGAACATGTTTCCGAATCGATGCCTTGGGGCCGACCCGTGGTTTTGTGTCCTCCCTCCTCCTCCTCCTCCCTCCTCCTCCTCCTCCTCCTCCCTCCTCCTCCTCCTCCTCCTCGCGGTTTCGTGCCAGGATCTTGACACACGTGTGCGGCGGCTGGCGCGCGCGTTGCCCGCCTGGTGCTTTTTTCTGGGGGCTTTGGGCAGAACAGGGCTCTTCCAGAGAGCACGTCGTTGATCGACGCAGATTCTTGCCCTGCCTCATGTGACAGGGGTGAGGGGAGGGGGGTTCAACGCAGGGGTTGACCAGAAGGGTATCATTAGATCTCTCGGGTGGGCGTCGTCGATCAACGCATGTTCTCGCATGGTCTTGGCTGACAGGGGTGAGGGGAGGAGGGGGCCAATACAGGGGTCGGCCAGAAGGGTCCTCTTGGACACCTCGCATGGGCGGCCGCGCAGAACAGCAGCCCGGACGCTCGCCCGGTCTGGCCCTCGGCGGGGGGGCGGAGCCCCATCCCTTGACGGAAGCGGGGCCCGTGGAATGCTGGCCAGGCACGGGGCGACGGACACGGCGGCGACCGGGCGAGCATCCAGAGCACCCGGTCGGCGAGCGGGGCGGCGACGAGGCGGGCACGAGGCGGACGCCCGGACACCCAGCCGGCCAGCGCACGGGGCGGCGACGAAGCGACCGGCGGCGGAAGCCCTGGCACACCCAGGCAGCGTGCGAGGCGGCGACGCGACGGCGACGGGCGACCGCCAGGCGAAACCACAGAACACCCAGCCAACTACGGTAGAGGGAGGTAAGGGCCCCGAAGTGTGTGTAAGGGGGGGCCGCGATGCCACCTGAAGGCTCCGAGAGGGCCCCGCTGCAAGGACCGCCGCCTTCGAGGTCTCCAGGACCTCTGATGGGAGCGCTCTGAGCGTAGGCGGCTTAGCGAGGTAGGTCTTCTAACCTCATCCTTCCTCTTCAGGGAGAGGTTTATCCCTCCCCAACCCTCTCCCAATGGATCTGGAAGCTTTCCACTGCGACGCGTTAGAGCGTCAGAGATGGCCCAAGATCGCTCCAAGACGGCCCCAGATTGCCTAATTAAGATGGCCTCCGAGACGGCTCCACATATCCTATCATGGCTAAGGATAGTCTCCAGCATGCATCCAAGAGGCCCCAAGAGCGCGCCAAGCCGCCTTCGAGTGTCCTCCGAGCGTCCCAGGGGCGCCCCCGAAAATCCTTCCAACACCTGAGGAGGAAGTCTATACTTCTTGCCTTATCGCTTCTGGCTCCCGGTGGGCGTCCTAGGCCTCACGACTGCCCCAAGATGGCCCAAGCGAGCCCTAGGAGTGCCCCCCCAAGGAGCGCTCTTCTGGCATCCGACGGGGGGCAGTTCAGGGCAGAGGCGAGCAGAACGAGCCCACGCGGCGCCGAAACGTGTGGGAGCCTGCGCCCTTGTGCTCCGCTTGGGCCCAGCTCGTCCTGAGCTTCACCAGGTCTGCGGTGGCAGATTTCTTCGACACAGGGCGAGCTCATGCTTGGGGCCGCGCCGCGAGATGTTGCACAGGTGCTTCGCGTGCCCTCTCAGCTGCTTCGCCCCCTCTGGGAGAGTGGACCTCTCGAGACTCCCACATGACTTGCTCAAGAGGAGGAAGAAAAGGATGACGATGAGGAGGAGGAGGAGGAGGACGAGGAGGAGGAGGAGGAGGAGGAACGCTTTCAAATATACGGTGCTCACGCTTCTCTCGCACGCCGATCTAGGACACGGAGGGTCGCACGAGCGAGCCCCGAGTGAGAAAGGCGCAAAGGAAGGCCGTGCTCGCGCGAAGCGCCATGGATCCTCTTCAGGGCGTTCACGATCATCAGCGAGCTGGTGGAGTCCAGCCCAGAGGTGGGCTCATCCAGGAACAGCAGCACCGGGCAGGCCACCAACTCGAGCCCAATGTTCACCCGCTTGCGCTGACCACCGCTTATGCCCCGCCTCTCCACGCCGCCGACGATGCTCCGCTGGATGTGGCCTATCTGGAGCACATGGAGCACGTCCTCGACTATGTCATTGATCTCCGCTCGGGTCAGCGTGTACTCGTTTCGCAACTTCCCCGAGAACTCTATCTGCTCCCGGACCGTCAGACTTTCGTGGACCACGTCATCTTGCGGCACGAACCCCATGATGTGCTCAAGCCGCGAGACGCTTGCTGCCTCGCCGTTGACGCACACCTGCCCTGTCATTCTGCCATACGTGCTCTTGCCGCACAACGTGTTCATGAACGTCGTCTTGCCGCAACCAGACGGGCCCATGATCGCCGCCATCTTCCCCTTACCAATAGACCCCGTCACTCCTTGCAGCACAGTTCGGCCGTCAGCCTTGAGGGTCAGCCCGAGCTCTTCGAAGTCCAGTCTGGCTCCGAGTTCGCTGCGACGCATACCCTTGAACTGGTAGCCCTCCACGGCGGCCGCGGGAAAGAAATGCATGACCAAATCCTGGATCAACTTTTCAAGCTGCTCCGCCCGCTTGAAACTTGCCTCCTTGCTCGCAGATCTGTACATCCAAGACACATGGAATATGAGAGAGGCGATCATCAGGAAAACGGACAGTCCGCAAATGACGACGACCAGCGGATGCATTTCGTTGGTGTCTACGGCTCCATCCAAAATTTCCGATGCGGTCTTGTTCGTCGAGTTCATGAGCATGACCAGGACGCCGGGGGTCACGCACTGGTCGGGGGCCGAACCCTGGGCGATGAGCATATCCAGTATGTCCTCATAGCCCCCGCCCGCGGGCTCGCGGGGGCCAGGGAGTGCACCCTCGACGAAGTTAGGGGAACGAAGAATGGCATAAACATAAAAACTCGGAGGTCCGCACGGATTTCTCGGATTCGCGCTGGACCGCCCTGGCGGCGCCTCGGGCGCCACCCCTGGCGCGCTCGGCGCGCCAGGGAGGGGGTCCAGCGCCGATCCGAGAAATCCGCGCGGACCCCCGAGTTTTTATGTTTATGCCATTCTTTGCTCCCCCAGAAGTGAGGGCCCAGGAGGTCCGTGTAGTTCTCCAGCAGGCCGGGGCCCAGGAGGTCCGCGTAGTTCTCCATGGCGTGCCGCGGGGCGCTGACACCGCGCCGCCCCCCTCGCGGAAGGGCAACGCTCCTGTCCCCTGGGGCTCGAGCCCGCACCGGCGGCAGACGATGGGAACGCCGTTCTTTTGTTGTTGTTGTTGTTGTTGTTGTTGTTGTTGTTGTTGTTGTTGTTGTTGTTGTTGTTGTTGAACATTATTTCTTCTTAAGAATAATTATTGTTGGGGCCCCTGGTGCACGACCCCCCCGCCGCGCCTAGGCCGCAGCCTCATTTTCATCATTTTCGTGAGGAAGTCTCAGGCAAAACGGGTTGGTCCGGATCCGGTTGTGTTGTTACGATCGGTTTTCCCTTGCAAAAAATAAGCTAAAGTGGACATTTCTTGTTCTAACATAACCAAACTTCAAGAATCCCTTGCAAAAAATAAGGTAAAGTGGACATTCGCGCGCGCAAGACGAAATCCTTCCAAAACCTTAGTTTTCGTAGCGATTTTAACATAAAAACATCAAAAAACCAATGGTTTTTCAAACAAAAATTGTCAAAATTTCATCCCGCGCGCTCTTGCGGATTCGTAGGAAACCCAACACTTTTTAAACATTTCTGTCAAACGGGCTTTTGCGAGCAACTTTTTCGAACTTCTGCAACAACGGTTGCGCACCTGCCAGGGCCATCATCCCTGTCAAATAATACCATGCGGGACACATTCGTTTTTTCTTCGCGCGCGCACGCCGTCGTCGTCGGCCGCGGGGCCCTGAATAGTAGCCACGGTCGTCCGCATGCCACGAAGTGAAGTGTCCGAACGTCATAGGGCGGGAAGCTGGGTGTGGGTAGTGGCGAAGAGTCGTTTGGAAATTTGGTAGAGCTTGAACCGGCCCCCCACAAAGTGGGGGTATTGCCCGCCTCCTATGAAAACCCTGGCGCTGGTGAGAACGGTGTGTCCCCACGTGCTAGTAATTGTTGTTGTTGTTGTTGTTGTTGTTGTTGTTGTTGTTGTTGTTGTTGTTGTTGTTATTTTCGTTTTTTTTTGGGGGGGGGGTTTGTTTAATCTGTTTTTGTTTTATATGTTTTTTTTGTTGGTTTGTTTCTCTCGCGACGAGAGGGTTTTCGCTATTTTCGGCCTCGGGGGGCCCTCGCCGGGCCTCAGGGCCGTCATCAAAACGACTCAGGATGAAAAGCCGGTCCACGGGAAGGGTCCAGGCCTCTGAGGGTCGACGCCATGGAAGAATCACGACGTCGGGGGTCTGGGGACACCGCGTGGATCGTTCGAGCTTGAGCTGGTGAACGGGCAACGCGCGCTCATACCTGTAGTGGGTGATGACCCGCGCCTCGCAACCTGAGGCTGCGCCATAAAGTACTCCAGATTGGGGGCCTCATTTCGGGGGGGGTCTCTTCCAGGCTATCTTGGAGGGCCGGGGGGGTCTGGGGACGATGTTTTGGAGGGTTCTCCCCCTCCCTTTTATTCCGAAATCTGGGGTACATGGGCGCGGGCTGGCCACCCAAAATGCCCCCCCGAGAGACCTGAGGCCCGCATAGGTATGTGGGTGCCGGTTGGCGGCTGGCGGTGAGCGATCGGCGGCCCTTCGATCGCTGATGGTCCCGTGTTGGCGGATTTGAAGGGGCCCTGGGACACACAAATAAATACACACAAATGAACATATTCCCCATATTTTCCTATATTTTCTGGGTTTTTGTCTTCCCCCCCCACTTCCCATATTTTCCCATATTTTCTGGGGGATCGAGGATTAATTGTGTCTGTGTGTTTTCTCCTCTCCTGAGGATTCAGGGCCGCTGGCGGCGTTCAGCCCTGAACGCCCGCGGCGGGTGGATACCGCACGGATCCTTCAACGCTGAGCGGTCGGCGGCGTTCCGAACGCTGGATGGTCCCATGTTGGCGGATTCGGGGGCCGCTGGCGGCTTTTCAGCCTTGCGTCGGGGGCTGCGACAGGTGCCCCCGGGCCCAGGGTGCCCCCAAGCTCCTCGCTCCACTTTTTGGAGGCCTTTAGGTCGGGCATGTCCTCCTACAGGCGGATTCTGGGCGAAAAATTAAACATAGTCCAAACATGCCCCCAAATAGTCAAAATAGTCCACAAATCGTCCCCAGACTATTTTTGACCATTTTCCTCCTGTAGAGGGACAGGCCCGACTCAAGGCTGCCTGGGCTGAGCCTCGTGATAGGGGTTCTCTCTGGAGGCCGTGGGGGCCTCCCTGGACAAATCCTGGGGGCACCTTGGGGCCAGGGGCACTTCCGGCAAGGCCCGAGGCGAGGGCGAGAGGAGGCCCTGGACACCGAGAGCACGAGGGTGCGCAGAGTGGAGGAGGGCGTGGAGGACACCGGGCACGAGGCGGACGAAGACACCGAACGCACGAGCAGAAGGAGAAAAAGCGCCGTAAACCACAAACAGAAACTTTTAGCGCTCTGCGCGGACTTCCTGGGCTGCGCTGGACCCCCCCTCCCTGGCGCGCGGAGCGCGCCAGGGGCGGCGCCGGAGGCGCCGCCGGGGGGGCGCCGGCGCGGATCCGAGAAATCCGCTCGGAGCGGCAGAAGTTTATGTTTATGCCGCTTCTTCTTCTTCTTCTTCTTCTTCTTCTTCTTCTTCTTCCTCTTCGAGACGAGGGCACCACACGCACGAAACATCGACCGCGAGGCGGACGACCGAGCGACACCCGAGCGAGCGCGCCGCGGCAAAGGGGGGTCGCCGCCGCCGGCGCACGCCGCACGGCGCCGCCGGGCGCTGCCGGGCGACGCGCGGTGGGCGCCAAGGCTCCGCGAACCGCGCCGGGGCTCCGCGCCGGGCAGCGAGCCCCGCCAGAGGGGCCGTCGTCGTCGTCGTCGTCCTCCTCCTCCTCCTCCTCGTCCTCTTCCTCCTCCTCCTCCTCTTCCTCCTCCTCCTCCTCCTCCTCCTCCTCCTCGTCGTGCTCCTTGTCCTCGGCGGCCATGCACCCAGACCCCCTCGCGCTGTGGAAGGAGCACGACGGGAAGTTTTTCGCGATGTTCGGCCTCCAGGGGCCCTCGCGTCGTGAAAGCATCGCGACGGGAAATTCTTCGCGATTTTTGGCCTCCAGGGGTCCTCGCCGGGCCTCGGGACTCTCAGCAAACCACTCAGGATGAAAAGCTGGTCCCCGGGAAGGGGTCCAGACTTTTGAAGGTCACGTCATGAAAAAAATACGACGTTGGGGGTCGCTGACTCTTGGGGACGGGGACGTGGATAGCGCGCCGCGCCGAGGCGTGGTGGGCAAGAAGCGGCGGCGCGACACGCCAAGCCAGAGTTCCTGCTGCGTCCGTCCCCGCCGCCCCCATGGTGTCCTGTTGGGATCGCCGCGGGGACTGCTAAGTGGATAGGGGGCTACACTTAGGTCGGGCATGTCCCCCTATTTGGACGAAAAATCGTCCCGAGACTATCTTTTTTCTATTTTTGAATATTCCTCCTGTAGAGGGACAGACCCGACTTAAGGCTATTGGCGGATGCCAAGGTTGTGATACCTGGCCTAACCGGGCTTACAAGTGACCCTAGGCAGGCGTGACCTTTGATGCGCGTCTTTCGGGGGCCGCGGGGGAGGCGGGGGGGGGGGAGGGCAGGAGAAGGAGGAGGAGGAGGAGAGGAGGAGGAGGAGGAGGAGGAGGAGGAGGAGGAGGATGAGGAGGAGGAGGGAGGAGGAGGAGGGGGAGGGGAGGGGGGGAGGAGGAGGAGGAGAGGAGGAGGGAGGAGGAGGTGGAGGAGAGGAGGAGGAGGAGGGAGGAGGAGGAGGAGGAGGAGGAGGAGGAGGAGGAGGGAGGAGGAGGAGGAGGAGGAGGAGGAGGAGGAGGAGAGGAGGGGAGGGGAGGGGGAGGGGGAGGGGGGGGGAGGGAGGAGGAGGCGGAGGATGAGGAGAGAGGAGGAGGAGGGGGGAGGAGGAGGGAGGAGGTGGGGAGGAGGAGGAGGAGGAGGAGGAGAGGAGGAGGAGGAGGAGGAGGAGAGGAGGAGGGGGAGAAGGGGGGGAGGAGGAGGAGGAGGAGGAGGAGGAGGGGAGAGGAGGCGGAGGGGGGGAGGAGGGGGGAGGGAGGGGGAGGAGAGGGGGAGGAGGAGGAGGAGGAGGAGAGGAGGAGGATGAGGAGGAAGAGGAGGAGGAGGAGGAGGAGGAGGAGGAGGAGGAGGAGGAGGAGGAGGAGGAGGAGGAGGAGGAGGAGGAGGATTAGGAGAAGGAGGAGGAGGGGGGGCAAATCCAGGCGTGCAGGCTGCTGCCGCGGGGGCCCCCCAGTGGGCCTGCCCCGGAAGCCACTCCGGCGAGGGGTTCGCGCTTGGGCCGACCGTGGTGAAGAGCCCATCGGAACGTCAACGTTTCCTTATGCGGCGTTTCGACATTGGGCGGGAGGGGGGGAGGGGGGGGGGGGTCTGGCTCCGGACCTCTGCTTCAATGCGGCTGTTTGCAGCAGTGCGTCCTGCGGGGGAGACCCCACCTGCTCGAGACGGGCGCCCAAAAACAGGCAAGATCCACTCCATGTGGGTGTGGGGGAGGGGGGGGGGTGCGAAGGCCCGCGCGGATCGGCAAAACGATGAATAAAAAACGATCAGTTGAGCCGACCGATCCTATCGATCGATCGAGCGGCGGCGAAACGCCTCTCGAACGTCGAACCCGTCGAGCCTCGAGCCGATCCGATCCGATCGATCGAGCGGCGGCGAAAGGCCTTTCGAACGACGAACCTATCGAGCCTCGAGCCGATCGATCGATCGATCTGGCGGCGGCGAAACGCCTCTCGAACCTCGAACTTATCGAGCCTCGAGCCGACCGATCGATCGACCGACAGCGATCCGTCTCTCGGACCTCGAAGCCAGTCGATCCGATCTATCGATCGATCGAGCGACGGCGACAAGCCTCTCGAACCTCGAACCTATCGAGCCTCGAGCCGATAGATCCGATCGATCGATCGAGCGGCGGCGAAGAGCCCCTCGAACCTCGAGCCTATCGAGCTTCGGGCCGATCGATCCGTTCGATCGATCGATCGAGCGGCAGCGAACCGCCTCTTGAACCTCGAACCTATCGAGCCTAGAGAGGACAGATCCTATGGATCGATCGATCGGGCGGCGGCGAGACGTCTCTCGACCCTTGAACCTATCGAGCCTCGGACCGATCGATCCGATCGAGCAGAGGCGAAAAGCCTCTCGGACCTCGAACTTGTCGAACCTCGAGCCAATCGATCCGCTCCATCGATCGATCGATCCAGGGGCGACGAAAAGACCCTCGAACCTTGAACCTGTCGATTCTCGAACCGATCGATCGATCGAGCGGCGAAAACCACTGTTAGAACCTCGAAACAAAACTCTCGAACCCCGAACCTTGAACCTATCGAACCTCGAGCCGATCCGTCGATCGTTCGATGGTGGAACGCATCTCGCACCTCGAACCTATCGAGCCTCGAGACGATCGACCCGATCGATCGATCGAGCGAGAGGCGACGAACAAACCTCTCGAAACTTGAACCAATTGAGCCCCGGGCCGATCGATCGATCAATCGAGCGGCGTCGAAAAGCCTGTCGAAATTCAAATAGACAACAACATCCATAACCATAACTTCTCCGAGGTCCACGCGGACCTGCAAGAAATCCTGTTTACGTCGTTTTGTGTTGTTCGATCGAGCCCATCGAATCTCGAGTCGATCGATCCGATCGATCGAGTGGCGGCGAGAAGCTCCTCGAACCTCGAGCCTATCGAGCCCCGAGCAAATCGAGCCGATCGGTCGAGCAGCGGCCAAAACCACCTTTAGAACCTCGAACCTATCGAGCCTCGAACCGACCGGTCCGATCGATCGAGCGGCGGCGAAAAACCTCTCAGACCTCGAAGGCATCGAGCCTCAAGCCGATCGAGCCGACCGATCGACCAATCGAGCGGCGGCGAAACGCATACTCGGCCCTCGAGCCTACCGGGCCTCGCACGGAAAGAGTCGATCGACCGAGCGGCGGCGGCGGGCGGCCCCATCGAGTCGATCGAGAGCCGATCGAGCGGCGGCGGCGGGCGGCAGCGGCAGCGGGCGGCGGCGGCGGCGGCGGCGGCGGTGGTGGGCCGCGGTCCTCGCCCGTGGCGGCGGCGGCCCGCGAGGGGAGGCCGCCGTCGCCGAGGGCCCTCTCGAGCCTGCGTGCGCGGGGCGGCCGGCCAGCGGTCACGGTCGGGCCGCGGCGATCCGCGTGGTCGTCGCCGTCGTCGAAGTGGTCGTCACTGTCGTCGTCGTCGTCGTCGTCGCCGTCGTCGTCGCCGTCGTCGTCGTCGTCGTCGCCGTCGTCGTCGTCGTCGTCGTCGTCGTCGTCGTCGCCGCCGCCACCGCCGTCGTCGTCGTCGCCGTCGCCGTCGTCGTCATCGTCGTCGTCGTCGTCGTCGCCACCGCCACCGCCGTCGTCGTCGCCGTCGTCGTCGTCGTCGTC
>CAUYUJ010019098.1:181969-187594 GCA_963575745.1 Prorocentrum cordatum
GGACCTAAGTCAGGAGGGCCAGAAACATCAGGGACAGAGTCTCTTCTGCAGATGCATCAGACCAGGCCGCCCAGAATTATGATCCCTGATGCGAAGGCGGAGACATCACTGAGGCCACGCCTTCATCGTGTTCTTAGGGTTCGGGGTTCTCGTAGTCTCGATGATTTCTCTCCCTCCACAACCACATTCAAACACCCAGGCCTTTGTACGGTTTCCAGCCCTCTTCCTCCTCCCCCTCCTCATCCTGCTTCGAAGACTTCCCCCCCCTCTCTCGTCCTATTGGGCTAAGGGGTTCTTCCGTGCTCGATGAGAGATGCCAGACAATCTTTTTGACGGCCCCGGGGCCCAAAAGAACGGCCCTGGGAGCCGGAGGCGACGATGGAAGAGAAAGCCGCCAGGAAGGCCCCTCCTGCCCCCCTGCCGGTCGCGCGGGCATCTCCCTGGCCTGCCCCGGGGGACGTGCGCCCTGGCCGGCACCTCGAGGGGAGTTCCGGCCGCGGCACCCGCAGGCGCAGAACACCTCTCCGCAGGCGTGGGGGGCCTTCCGGAGAAGCCCGCCGCCTCCCGAGAAGGCCTCCTCCTTCTCGCTTCCCCCCCCCCCCTCGCTCGCCGCCGGCATGCCCACGCATCCGCCGATATGTTTTTTTTCTAACCCGCGGCCCCAGAAGTCCCGACAGGGGAGGCTGAGGAGGAGGAGGAGGACGAGGAGGAGAAGGAGGAAGAGGAGGAGGAGGAAGAAGAGGAGGAGGAGGAAGAGGAGGAGGAAGAAGAGGAGAAGGAGGAGGAGGAGGAGGAGGAAAGAGGAGGAGAAGGCGGAAGAAGGCGGAAGAGGGTGAGAAAGAGGAGGAGGAGAGAGGAGGAGGGAGGAGGATGAGGAGGAGGAGGAGGAGGAGGAGGAGGAGGAGGACCAGTGTAAACCCAAGAGTCCTCAACGGGGGTGGGTTTTTCCGTCCAGGATCCATCTTGGATGGCCCCTGGGCCGCCCACGGGCCCCGGAGACCGAACTCTGGGGAAAAGCCGCTGGATCGACAAAAATCAGGTCCTCAGATCTCTGGGTGCTCTCGTACAGTCGGGGCGTTGACCTAAGGAACCCTAAATAAGGAAGGAGGCCCCTTGTTCCCATAAGTTAAGTTTTGCTTCCCCATGGAAAACGAAAGGAAAACCCAAGAAAAACTGTACAACTATCAAGGAACACAGAGCCCCTCCCCAACGAGAAGGGTTTCTTCTTCAGCGCCCCGACTGCAGAGGCCTCCTTGGACGAGGTCCTAGCAGATCTGGGCATCGCTCGGACGTCCATTCCCCGTGTTTTTTTCGGTTTCGTGCGTGTTTTTGCGCCAGATGGTCGAGGATGCTCCTCGAAGGGCCTCGCCGAGAAAAAAACGCACACGTCCGAGCGATGCCAAGAGATGGGGTCGGAGGATTGCACCGTGTCGCCGGTGCATCGGCGACGCATCGGTGCTGCATCGGCGATGCCTCGGCGGTGCCTCGGCGACGCCGGTGTGGGGAAACACGGGCTCCAGCCGCATCGTCGGTGCGTCGGCGGTCGGCGATGCGGCGCGATCCTCCGACCCATCTGCTGTGACCTCCTCCGGGAGGCCCAGATCTCGAAGCCCGCGGAAGTGCATGCACGCGTGCGTCCTCTTGTCGGCGGACCGGCGCCCTGCTCGGACCCCGGGCCGGAGCCCACGCGCGCGCGCTGGCAGGGGGGCGAGTGCGGGAGCCCCGCGAGCTTGCACTCGATGCGCCGCTGCCCCGCCAGCACGTCTGCGAGCGAGGACAGCACCTGGGCAGCAAGAGGGGGGGGGCCGCGCTCCGGCGGCTCGGCGGCGCGGGCGGCTCACAGGAGCAGGCCGCTGCTTTTCTGGGCCATCCTGTGGTGTCGGGTCCTCGGTTTGGAAAGGCAGCGCCCTGCGTCCACTCCTTTCTTCCTCCCGCTGCCCGCTCCTCCCTCACCTCATCCTTGCCTCTGCCCTCCGCATGTCTTCCTCCTCCTCCTCCTCCTCCTCATCGTTATCAACCCCGTTCCCAACTCCATCGCCACCATCATCATCATCATCATCATCATCATCATCATCATCATCATCATCATCATCATCATCATCATCATCATCATCATCATCATCATCATCAGCATCAGCATCAGCATCACCATCAGCATCAGCATCATCATCGCCATCACCGCCAGCATCAACACCATCATTATAATCATCACCATCACCATCACGGTCACCACCACCACCAGCACAATAATCATAAATATCAACATCATCACAATCACCACCACCACCATCTAGCAATCAACATAATCATACTCATCATCATCAGCACCATCAGCACCATCAGCATCATCATCAGCGCAATCATAATCATACTTATGTTTATCACCCACGGCAGCATCACCATCTGCATCACCCTGTAAATCATCATCTTCATCATCATCATCATCATCATCATCATCACCATACTCATCACCATCAGCATCATCATCATCATCATCATCGTCACCATCATCATCATCAGCATCATCATCGTCATCCATCATGATCTGCATCGTCCTCATCTGCATCGTCATTCTCATCATCCTCGCCTCCACTAACATCACCATCACATTCACCTTCACCTTCACCTTCACCATCACCATCACCAGCATCAGCATCAGCTTCAGCATCAGCAGCATCACCATCACCATCACCATCAACGTCATCATCGTCATCATCATCGTCATCGTCACTGTCATCGTCATCATCATCTTCACCACTGTTACCACCACCATCATCAGCATTAGATCCCTCTCCCTCCTCCCCAACGTCTCTCTTTCCACAAACCCCTCACATGTTCTGTGGCCCCAAGGCGCTTCACCGAAGGCCGCAGCGGCAGGGTCCGCATGGCGGCGTCGCATTCATTTCGGCAACTCCCTCGCGCGTTTTGTGGCCCCAGAAGGAGCTCCACAGAAGGCAACAGTGGCAAGATCCGCATGCAGTTCCACCTCCAATTTCGGCGCATCCCTCACACGTTTCGTGGCCCCACAAGGAGCTCCGCTGGAGGCACCAACGGTGGGGTCCGCGTGCAATTCCACAACGTATTTCGGCGCACCCCTCAAACGATTCGTGGCCCCAGAGGGAGCTCCACCGAATGCCCAAGTGGCAGAATCAGCATGCGGCTCCACCCCCCATTCCGATGCACCCCTTACGTACACGTTTCGTGGCCTCGTAGGGAGCTCCACCGAATGCCTCAGTGGCAGGGTCCACATGCGATTCTACCTTCCATTCCGGCGCACCACTCACACGTTTCGTGGCCCAATCCAGGGGTCCGCATGCGGTGCCACCCCCTATTCCGGCGCACCACTCACACGTTTCGTGGCCCCATAGGGGGCTGCACCGAATGCCCCAGTGGCAGGGTCCGAATGCGGTTCCACTCCATTTCGGGGCACCACTCGCAAGTTTCGTGGCCCACAGGGAGCTCCACCGAAGGCCCCCAGTGACTGCGCGGCGCTGCCCCATTTCGACCACGAGGACGCAGAGATACTTTTTTGGTCTGCGGGGCGAGAGCGAACCTCTTCCGGTAAAAGCTAGGACGCACAGACACATGAGGACGAGGACGGGGAGGAGGATGCTCAAGGGGACGAGCAGGCCGCGTTCCCGCCTCAGGGTAATAATGCCAGCGGGAGGGCGAGGGTATTGCTGTCCCCTTCCCCCCCAACTCCTCTCCAGGGCTGCGCCTGCCTCCTCCCCTCCTCTCGTCCTTATCCTTTTTCTCTTACCCATCACTCCCCCTCCCCCTCATTCTCCTCCTCCTCCTCCTTTTCCTTCTCCTCCTCCTCCTCCCCTTCCTTAGCGCCGCATGTCAAAAACAAGGAGAAGTGTGAAACGGTTGGGGAGGAACTACTGTACGGCAAGTTCGTGTCGTGTCGACCCCGGCGTTTGTTCCTGACACCGCGGGGATCGTTCAACCTTGAACGATCGGCCGTTTCCGAAACGTCCCAATCGCTCCACATCGAACGATTCTGGGTCCCCCGCGGCGTTCAACGTTGAACGCCGCTGGCGGGGTCGCCGCCGGTCGACACGACACAAACCTACCGTAGGCGCGAGGCGGCGGCGCGCGGGGCTCGCGCCGAACAGTGCATCTCCGTGTGAGCCCGCGTCCGCTTTTCTCTTCCCATGCAGACAGACAGACAGACAGACAAGCAGACAGACAGACAGACACCCAATGTCGGGCAGCGCCCGGCCCTGCGCGGGGCCCGGGTGGATGGCGCCGCAGTGCCCCAGATGGACTCGTACACGAAGCCGTCCTCCAGGTCCGCCCACGACTCCATATTGCAAGCGCGTGTAATCCAGACCTCGTCGGGTGTATCATGACCAGCATCACGCAACAAGTTGCCCAGATCGTCCAGTCACCGCAGCAATCTGTTGGCTGGCCCCCTTATCCTTCTCACCTGCCTGGTGATGCTGGACGCTGCTTGTGATTGGGTCCTTCGCCAGGATCATGTCACGTCGCGGCTGAGGTCCTGGGCTTGCGCCCCGGTCCTCACCCCCTGCGGCGGCGACAGCGCGGGCGCGCGCGAGTAGGAGATGGTTGCCTGGCGCGCTCCCTTGTCCCTCGCCCCTCCGCCTCCCTTCCCAACCCCCCCGACGTCGCGATTTGTTTCCTGACATGACCCCCAAGAGCCTGGACCCCTCCCCGGGGACGGTTTTTCATTCAGCGTCGTTTTTTGACGGTCCCGAGGCCCGGCGAGGGCCCCTGGAGGCCGAAAGTAACGAAAAACCTCCCACCACGATTTTTTCACGACGCGAGGGGGTCTGGGTTCCCAGACCCCCAGGCGTTGCGAAAAACAGCACGGCGCCCTTTTGCGGTGCAGTCTCGGTCTCGGGGGGGCGCCCTCGGGCCGCAGGACCGCCGGGGAACGAGCCGACACGGGCTCACTGGATCGAGGTCCTGGCCGCCCACCTGGTTCCTGGCTCCTGTCGGCTATTGTGTGTTCGTCGAACGCAGCCTCCCCCCCCCCCCCGGCTGGTCGGCCCTCCCCCCCCCAGGGCCTGTCGGCCCTGAGGGGGGGGTGATCAAACTGGGGCCAAATGACCACTGCTCCAGGGGCCACCAGCGACACACGTGGCCCCGTGTGGGGGGGCAAATTTTAAAAGGTGAACAGACAGGAGGAGGAGGAGGAGGAGGAGGAGGAGGAGGAGGAGGAGGAGGAGGAGGAGGAGGAGGAGGAGGAGTAGGAGGAGGAAGAGGACATCCACCTCTGCTTCCTCCTCCTCTTCTTCGACGCTTTGGGGCGGTCAGGCGCGGGCGCGGCCGTGCGGGCGCGGCCGGGCGGCCGCCAAACCTACCGACTCCCTTCGGGGGGCACCTTCGCGCTCTGTCGTGGCCCCCACCCCCCGCCGCTCCGCCCCCCCCCCCTCTCCTCTCAGAGGTCCGATGTCGTGATTTTTTCAATGCGGGGCCCCTGGACGTCCCGACCCTTTACCCCGTGTCCGTTTTTCATCCCGAATCGTTTCTTTACATCCCCGGGGCCGGGCGAGGGCCTCCAGACGCCGAAGGCAGCGAACAAAAACCTCCGTCCTGCTTCTTTCACTATGCGTTGGATCATCTCTGGGCCGTGGACCCCCCCGCTCTTCCTCCTCC
>CAUYUJ010019099.1:0-20728 GCA_963575745.1 Prorocentrum cordatum
AATGTGACAAGGAACGTGCCAGGTTGCAATGCTGAGTATATCGATCTTGATGTACCGTGCCGAGGGCTGTGCTGTTCTGCGCCGTGCTGATTTGCGATGTGCCATGCCGCGATTGTGCGGGACGTGCCAAGGGGACGCGCTACGGAACGTGCTGGGGACAAGCGTTTCGCTCGAGACAGCCTGTCAAAATCCTCATGCTAGACATCCGCCTGAGCGACCTGGACACGTGAAAACAAGCGTTTCGCTCAACACATCCTCAACACATTCTCATGCTAGACATCCGCCTGGGCGAACTGGACACGTAAAAACAAGTGGTTCGCTCGAGACATCCTCACTTCATGTGAGACGTCCGCCTGGGTGACCTGGGCACGTGAAAACAAGCGTTTCGCTCGAGACGTTTTCAACACCTACTTATTCTAGACATCCGCCTGGGCGACCTGACCTGTACACGTGAAAGCAAGCGTCTCGCTCGAGACATCCTCAACACATCTTCATGTTAGACATCCGCCTGGGCGACCTGGACACGTGAAAACAAGCGTATCTCTCGAGACATTCTCAACACATCCTCATGCTAGGCATCCCCCTGGGCAACCTGGACACATGCAAACAAGCATCTCGATCGAGACTTCCTCAACACATCCTCATGCTAGACATCCGCCTGGGCCACGAGGACGCGTGAAACCAAGCGTCTCGCTCGAGACATCCTCAACAAATCTGGGCGCTAGACCTCTGCCTGGGCAACCTGGAGGCGTGAAACCAAGCGTCTCGCTCGAGACATCCTCAAGACCTGGGCAAGTGAAAACAAGCATTTCTCTTGAGAGATCCTCTGAATTCTGGTCCCCAGAAGAGGACAATCTATAACACAAAACAAGCGTTTCGCCCGAGACGTCCTCAACAAATTCTGAAAAAAAAGTGTTTCGCTCGAGACATCCTCAAAAATAGTTCCGCCGGCCCTGGGCGGCCTCGTTACTTATGGCATGATAATTCCGCCGGCCCTACAGCCGTCGAAACCGGGGGTAAACCAACTAATCGGGAGCGGCCAAGAGGGGGGTGTCCAAGAGGGGGGGGTACAAATCATGACCGGCGGCATGTGCGCGGCCCAGCGGGGGGGCCAGGGACGTAATGAAATAAGAAGGGGCGCCATGAGATCTGGGGAAATATCATGGCCCACGCCATGATATCCACCCCCACCCCCTAGTCATCACCCCCCTCTTTTCCGCCCCCGAGAACCCTGGGCCCGCGCCCTTTCCGGGAAAAAACGACGGCGCCGTCGACGTCGTCGCCTGCCACACTCCCCTTCAGGGCGCACCGCGGCCACCCCTGGGCGCCCCGGCGGGCGACGGGCGTGCCGCGGAGGCCAGGTCGGATGGGATGCCATCGAGCGCGCTGTGGGAGTAAACCTGCGTGCCGGCCAGCCGACAGCCCTCGTTCGCATCCGCGTCCTCCTCCTCCTCCTCCTCGTCCTCCTGCTCCTCCTCCTCCTCCTCCTCCTCCTCCTCCTCCTCCTCCTCCTCCTCCTCCTCCTCCTCCTCCTCCTGCCCTCCTCATCCTCCTCCTGCTCCATATCTCATCATGGTGGGATATGTGGATTATCATCCTTATCATTATCATCATCATCATTCATCATCATCATCATCATATATATCATCATCATCATCAATCATCATCATCATCATCATCATCATACGCATTCATCATCATCAATCATCATCGTCACCACCATCACACATCATCATCATCATATCATCATCTCATCATCATCCTCATCATCATCGTCATCATCATCATCACCTCATCATCATCATCATCAACAACATCATCATCATCATCATCATCATCATCATCATCATCATCATCATCATCATCATCATCATCGCATCACCATCACCATCACCATCACAATCACCATCACCATCACCATCACCATCACCGTCACCACCACAAGCAACATCACCAGCACCATCACCATCACCATCATCACTACCACCACCACCACCACCGCCGTCATGATGATCATCATCATCATCATCCTCATCCTCATCATCATCATCATCATCATCATCATCATCATCATCATCATCATCATCATCGTCATCGTCATTGTCATCGTCATCAGCAGCATCATCATCAGCAGCATCATCATCATCATCACCACCATCACCATCACCATCACCACAATCACCATCGCTGTCATCATCACCATCACCATCACCAAAATCACTACCACCACCACTACCGTCATGATCAAGATCATGATCATCATCACCATCACCATCATCATCAGCATCGTCATCATCATCATCATCATCATCATCATCATCATCACAATCATCACAATCATCATCATCATCATCATCATCATCATCATCATCATCATCATGACCATAACCATCACATCACAATCACCATCACCGTCACATCATCATCACCATCCTAAGCACCACCACCATCACCATCACAATCACCATTACCGTCACCATCATCACTACCACCACCGCCACCGTCACGTGCATCATCATCATCATCATCATCAGCATCATCATCATCGTCGTCGTCGTCGTCATCGTCATGGTCATCGTCATTGTCGTCATCCTCATTATCGTCATCGTCATGGTCATCGTCATTGTCGTCATCATCAACAGCATCATCATCATCGTCGTCAGGAACAGCAGCAGCAGCATCATCGTCACCATCACCGTTATCATCGATATTACCACCACCATAAGCACAATCCTCATCGTAATCATCATCAGCATCATCAGCAGTAGTGGCATCATAATATCATCGTCACCACCATCACCCACTGTATCCACCTCCAGCTCCTCATCCACCTTCACTTCCTTTTAACATCTTCGCTCCTCCCCGTCGCGCATCCTCCTCTGGCTGCCAGCCACCCAGCCCAGCCAGGCAGGATGGTGCTGAGGAGGAGATAGGAAGGGACACGAACACTGGTTTGCTCGCACTCCCGTCAATGCGGGGCCTAACCAGCACGTAGCCGGTCACGAGTACCAACTCCCATATGTATTTTGTTTCGACCGCTGCCCTGCTGATGTCTCTCCACCCATAGAAATGAAGGATTCGGGTGGGTAGCCCCATAACGGCCTCACCACGACGGCGAGGCCGCAAGGAGGCCATACGCTAGTGACTTGCGCGTTCGCGGCCAATCCGCGGCCAGCTTACGACGACCCCGCGCCCTTCACTGGAGGAAGGACGAGGGTGACAGCATGGATGACGGGGAGGGCAGCGATGCGAGCAGGAGGACGACAAGTAGGAAGACAAGCACGCGGACGAGGAGAAACAGATAGAGGACGACGAGTACGAGGAGGAACAAGCGGAGGAGGAGGAGGAGGAGGAGGACAAGGAGGAGGAGGCGAAGGACGACGACGACGAAGGAGGACGGTAAGGAGCCCGAGGGTAAGGACGTCGGAGAAGGGGGGGTCCTCGTGATCTCTTGAGGCTACCCTTGGGGCTATCGGGGTCATCTGGGGCTATCTTGGGGTATCCTGGGGGCCTGTTGGGGGCTCGTCGGGATCCTCTTGGGGGCTTCTGGGGTCCTCTTGGGCTGTCTTGGCGTGTCTTCGGGTTCTCTCAGGCCGTCTTGGGCGTGTCTTCGGGTCCTCTTGGGCTGTCTTGGGGGCTCTCTCAGGCCGTCTTGGCGCCATCTTGGGCTATCTTGGCCGTTTGGGGGGTTCCTGGGGCTCTTTGGGGGGCCTTGTGGGGCCCTCTTGGGGTCCTCCGGGTGGGCCTTTTGGAGCTCTTTTGGGCCACGGTGGCAAGACCATGTTGACTCGGAACCCCCTCCGTAGCTCTTTGTTTGAGGATGTCCCTAACAAAATGGCCATTGGTCAGAAACCGATCCGGTCAAGAACGGGAAGCGCTGGTTCTCTGAGCTTGCGTGCGCACACGCGCATGGATTTACACCCACCACGCATGTGTGCAGATGGGGTTCAGTCGCTAGGCTCCCCTAAATGCAAGATGGTTGAAATTGGTAGCTTGTGTTTAACGGTTGTCTACAATTGCTTTGGGCAGGTGTTGCGCGTGATCTGTGCACGCAATATGTACATGTGTGCGTGCGCGTGTGAGTGTGTTTTGGGTGCTTTGGGTACTACGAGGGCTGGGGTGTCAGTCGCCGCACCAGTCTCTGGGAACGCAGGCTCGCGGCGCTGCGGCGCTTCGAGATCTCTCTGGAGCCGCAGTGCTGGAGGCTGCGCCCCGCGCGTGTGCGTGTGTATGCCTGTGTGTGCGGCCATGTGCGTGTGTGCCCGTTTGTGCGAGCGCCTGTACGAATATGCCGAGGGGGCGGGAGGGGGGGTGCGGCATGCGTGCAGGGTGCGTGCGGAGCGGGCCGGGCGGGGGGGGGGCTCACGATGTGCGCGCGGTGTGCCTGGCGGGCGGGCGGAGGTGCTTGTACGGTGTGCGTACGGGGTGTGTGCCTGGCGGGCGGTTGAGTGGTTGCCTGTGGTTGCTTTGGTCAACTGTTGCGCGTGGTCTGTGACGTGCGTGTGAGTATGTGCATGAGGAGTGCATGCGCGTGTGCGTGTATGTGCGTGTTCGGTGCTGCGGATACTATGAGGGTAAGGGTGTCAGTCGCCGCGCCAGTCTCTGACAACGCAGGCTCGCGGCGCTGCGGCGCCCACGAGCTGGCTTTGGAGCCGCCGTGCTAGAGGCTGCGCCCTGCGCGTGTGCGTGTGTTTGCGCGTGCGGCCGCGTGCGTGCATGCGTTTGTGTGCGCGCGTCTGTGCGAAGGGAGGGGAGAGGGGGCACGGCGTGCGTGCGGGGCGTGTAGGGGGGGGGTGGGGGAGGTGCACGGTGTGCATACGTGTGTGCCTGGCGGGCGGGCGGGGGCGCGCACACTGTGCGCGCACGGGGTGTGTGCATGGCGGGCGGGGGAGAGGGGCGAGCGGTGTGCGTACCCTTTGTGTTTCGTGTGGGTGGTGGTGTGGGTCAGGTTTGTGTCGTGTACGTATATATATACATATATCAACATACCGATATACACATCTATCTACATATAGAAATGCATATATGTGAATGTGGGTATTTGTGCGTTGGGGTGTATTGTGTGGTATGTGCGTTGACTGGATTGTGCGTTGTGTGGTGGTGGTGTGTGGGTGTTAATGGACGACGGTACTGACAGTGGCAATGACGTGACGATGATGGTGATGATGCCGATGACAACGATGCTGATGATGATGACGACGATGAAGATAACAATCCCGATGCGAGTGAACTTTTCTCACCGCGGGCGGAGCGTGGCCACGGGCAAGAAAGTAAACAATTCTCCCTCGTATAATGTGGCTCCTGGCGGGGAAGAAAATCGGGCGCTCGCCCTCGTCAGGATTATCGTTGGGAATGATGTGCTGATGATGTACGTGTATGGGAAGATGATACTTAGTTATCGTAGCGAGTGTCGCTGCTGGCGGCTACTGGCGGCTGCTGGCGGCTCTGCAAGAGAGGGCCCTAAAGACTGAGCGGGGCCCTTCTGCGAGAGGGGCCCCTCAAGACTGAGGATTGAGCCCGAAACGGTTGCCCGAGACGGGAGATGAACAACACAAGCAAAAGCAGGAGAACACAAATACGCGAGCTGACAGGTAAGGCACAGAAAGTAAAACGATACCCGTTTCAGACTGGCACCTCTCTAGTTGCCTGGAAACTCGCCCAGTGCCTTTACAAATCGCTGAATGGCTGGCTGGACGAAGGTCTCGCGCAAAGTACCTGAAATCTTGCTGGGGTGGCGGCTCACATGCTGCTAGTCGGAGTCCACCGCCTCGAGTCTGCTCCTGGATTGTTCAAGATGGACGAAACGTTCAGCAGAACAGGCTGCTCGTCAAGGCACGACTTCTCCTTGGCGACGCAGCCATACAAGCTATTGCAATCTGCGGTGACGTAGAGCGGCGCAGCACGCAGGCGGCTGTTTCCAATCTCAGCGGCGACGTAAGACTCCAGTCAAAACCTCGCTCAGAAACGTAATAGCGTAAGAACCACTGTCGACGGCAACGTTGGCAGCACACGCCTCTGCGACCAGGGTAGAACGAGCCTGGCGCTGCGTGCGAGCGCTACGCCAGCTGGCTGTGGAAATAGAGGCGGAGCGGGCTAAAGCCCCACGACGAGCCCAGACGATGATGGCACACGTCTGGATCTTCAGGTTCTGGGCGCTGGCCCAGCTCGAGTCCCCGAAGGCGGCCGCGATGACGTCCGGATCCCCAGTGTCGTGGAACCAACGGATGGGCTGCGTGGTGATGCCGACCTCTGGGGTCTGGCGAAGATGTTCGATCGTCTTGCGCGTCTCTTCCTCGGCAATCCGGGGATCCTCACTCTGAAACAACAACACGTACGCGGCCGCATCGGGCCGACGGATCCCGGCTGGCGACCGGCTATTCTCGATACATCTCCTCATCTCGGTGCGGTCTGCCGCCGTCAAGAAGCCGCCCTCGCGGATCTGGCTGGCGGGCATGCGGCTGACCATGTACTTCTTCTGGTTGATGACGACGCGCCCGTCGGCGTATTGGTGGCTGTCGCGATCGCGCCAGACGACCTCCTGAGGCAAGAGGACAAGCTTCCCCCACCAGTGCGACCAGATGTAGGGCACGCGAGCGGGTCACACGTCCAGCGACTCGGCCTTCGATCATAATATCCAGCAGGAGGTCGCACAGTTGCTCGGGGAACACACATGTGCCTTTTTTATTAGACATGAGTAAAAGCTATGATATGTTTGATCTTCGTGCACTGCTTCAAGAGGGCCAAGAGTTGGGCTTTCCGTTGCAACTTATGTGGCTACTTATTCAGAGCTACCGACAGCCCCGTCGGATTAAGGCCTTTGGGAGTGTTTCTCTGGCTTTCCGATCTTTCCAAGGGATCCTGGCGGGGTGCACTCACGCCAAACATCTGTTGTATTTGCTCACATATAGGTCGGTCCAGAGGGTCTCCAAGGTGTCTCCTACTGTTACCCCGAGAACGCTCATGGATGACATTGGGCTCCAGAGTATCTCCGAAGATCCCAAAGAGGCCGGGTTTCTTGCATTAGCTGCTAGAGGCTTCATCCAGGACTCGAAGGGACTCGGCATGGTCTTGAAGGCGTCGAAGTCTGGGGCTGCTGCTGGTTCTCGGAAGTTCTGGAAAGGGGTGCAGTTCCACATGGGCTCCATGAAGATCCCGTACAAAGGGCACATGAGGAACCTGGGTCACGAGCTCACGGGGCCAAGGGTCATTAGAGGCATGTAGAAGCAACGTCTGAAGCGCCTCCGAGAGCGCAAGGCTCGCTTCTCGATGCTCAAGGCTCGCTTCTCGATGCTCAAGGCTGCACTGTTGCGCACGGGCGCCCTTCCTTCAGCGGCGCATGGTGCTGCAGTCGCTGGAGTCAGTGATGTTGCACTTCGTGAGCTGCGTCTTTTTGCCGCCGTCTTGAACGGCGCGCCAAGCAGGTCGAGCACCAGTGTCACAGCCTATTTGGTCAGCCACAAGAATGAGTTCTACGACCCTATATCATGCTACACTCGCCGTCGTTCTAAAGTTTGCTGAGTGGGTCTGGGACGGTCGCATATCGGATAGTCGTTTGCATCGGGCTTGGGAAGCTCTCAGAGACAAGGTCGGTACGATGTCTTGGGCTTCTACTCGGGGCCCGATGAGGGCCTGCTGGATGACGCTACGACGTCTAGGTTGGAACCTGGTGGCTAGTCATATGGTGGCTGATGACTTAAGTAACGTGTTCGATCTTCGTGTGCTGTGCCTTGCCGATCTGAGGTTTTCCTCACTCAGGGGATCCAGCGTTGGCAGGACGAGCGGTTGCTCAAGCATGTTACACCGCGGAGACCGTGGATCAGGTCTGGCATCGAGGCTTGAGGAATTCTCTGGCAGGTATCAAGTGCGTTCGCCGTTTAGGGGCCCTCCAAGCGCACTGGTCGGGAAACCTCCCCATACCTCAATTCCAGGATGCTCGTCAGAAGGTCCCCATCAGGCCATGTGTCGCTTGTGGGGCCCAGTCTCAGGGAGTGTGGGGACACGTGCTCTACGATTGCCCCGTGCTGCTCGAGCAGCGCCAGGACTTATTGGACGTTTCGGAGTACTTGGAGGCAACCAGAGGTATGCTTTTGAAAGGGGGTCAGCTACAAGAGGGAGGCCTGTCTTGGGAGTCTAACGACTTGTTCTTCGGGGTTCCTGGACCTCCCCTGGGTATTCCAGGCCTGGACACCATTAGCTCCGAGGTCCTCAGATGGGGCGACACCGAGGGCCGTTGGGGCCCCAAGAGTTTCACAGATGGATCGGGTCTCGCTTCTAGTGTTCCAGAGGCTCGGCGGTGCGGCCACTCGTGCATCCAGCTCGACCCGCAGTCGCTGCTGCCGATCCGTGCCGTCTTCGGGCCGTTGCCTTACTATGTGCAGACTGTCGGCCGTGCTGAGAGATATGCTATCAAGATGGGTTTAGAAGTTAATCCTGATCATGAATTGTTTGTCTCGGATCTCCTGGGCTGGCGGTGGAGGGCCAGTCGTGGGCAGATTCTCTTCAGCACGGCCGCTCGAAGCATGCCAGGATCTGGCGTGAATTTTTTTCAGGCCGCCCAGCGATGAGCTGATGGGCGGCCACTGCAGTTCGAGTGGACCACAGCGCATCGTGATCCCGACAGTGTGCTGGACGACCCGCGAGAATTGGAACACTGGCTCGGCAACGCCTGGGCCGATTATGTTGCCAAGGCAGGAGCGGCGCGCCATGTGATCGCCAGTACGGTGACCGAGTCGCTCGCGGAGGCCTTGCAAATCCACAGAGCGACACTCCGGTTCGTCTCCTGGGCCTGCCTTCGAGTTATCGTCTCAGAGAGTTGGGGTCGTGGGCCTGCTCCGTCGGTTCGGGATCCCCTTCGTGGGGTTCTGGGCAAGCTCGTCGTCTTCTGTCGAGAGTCTGATCACGAGCTCTGGTGGTGCAGGAGGCTTAGGGAACACCGCTGCAGGAGTTGCGGGAGGTCGGCTCGTTCGGATACGACGTTGGCGTGGCTTCGCACGGGGTCAGGCAGGAAATGTGAGCCTTCGGCTATTCAGCGCCTTGCCTGTTCAGAGTGGGTTAGGAATTCGAAGGAGGTTTGGGTCAGGTTGTCGGACCCTCGCCTCACGCCCTCTCAGGAGCTCGCCGATGATTTCTTGAGAGACGGCCCTAGTCGGGCCCCGCGGGAACCCGCTCCTGGACCCGTGGACCCTCCCCAGCTGCAGGAGCCTGGCGAAGCTTCAAATATTTCGGGTCGGCTGAGCTCATAGCGGAATTCGCTGAATTGGGCCACGACGTGTTCTGTGTTAATTCGGTGTACTGCTGCCGTAAGTGTGCAGGCACCACGACCCTCGAGACGGCTCGGAGCGTTCGGAAGCTCCGCCGTGCGCGCTTGGGGCTCTCAATCCGAGCACTCGTGCCAACCAGCTGGGGTTGATCGATAGGATCTTCCACGGCCGTCCTTGGCGCTCAAAGCGACCCGAGGGCAAGACGTAGTCGTAACTCGTTTTGCTTTCCTGGGAGTGGTTTCTCGGCGTCGGTTTTCCCTGGCCTTCGGTCGCCCTCTCAGTTCATAATATTCAGCCGCTACGCGGCCCCCTCAGGGTTTTCATTTGTTCCTGAGGCGTGTTCGACTCGGACGCGCTCTCAGTGGCCCTCATCCCTCCTCCCTCCTCCTCCTCCCTCCTCCCTCCTCCTCCTCCCTCCCTCCTCTCCTCCTCCTCCTCCTCCTCCTCCTCCTCCTCCTCCTCATCATCCTCCTCCTCCTCCTCCTCCTCCTCCTGCTCCTGCTCCTGCTCCTCCTCCTCTCCTCCTCCTCCTCCTCCTCCTCCTCCTCCTCCTCCCCTCCTCCTCCTCCTCCTCCTCCTCCTCCTCCTCCTCCTCCTCCTCCTCCTCCTCCTCCTCCTCATGGTAGGCGCGCTCGCCGCGCAGGGCCCCGAGCGGCTGCCCCCGGGGGGCGCGGAGCGAGCGCGGAGCGGGCGGCGGCCGCGCCGAGCCTGCAGCTCGCCCACGTCATCATTCTGAGGGCAGAAGCACCTCGAGGGGCGGGGGGAGCGGAAGTCAAGGGGCCCAAGGACACACAAATAAGTACACACGAATAACATGATGGACCCACGAACCCGGAAAGGGATATAGACATGTGGAGCATGGACACGTTTTCATGATACCCAACTGGGCAACACCTCACGAAACATCCCACGAGACACCTCACGAAACAGCCCACGAGACACCTCACGAAACATTCCACGAGACACCTCACGAAACATTTCACGAGACACCCCGCGAAACATTCCACGAGACACCCCACGAAACATTCCACGAGACACCCCACGAAACATTCCACGACGACAGGCAACCACTCAACCAAGGCGGTGTGGTCGTGCTGGGGAGTGGTCGTGCTGGGGTGTGGTCGTGCTGGGGGTGGTCGTGCTGGGGGTGGTCGTGCTGGGGGGGTGGTCGTGCTGGGGGGTGGTCGTGCTGGGGCGTGGTCGTGCTGGGGCGTGGTCGTGCTGGGGCGTGGTCGTGCTGGGGCGTGGTCGTGCTGGGGCGTGGTCGTGCTGGGGTGTGGTCGTGCTGTGGTAAGGTCGTGCTGGGGTGCGGTCGTGCTGGGGTGTGGTCTTGCTGGGGTGGGGTCGTGCTGGGGTGTGATCGTGCTGGGGTGGGGTCGTGCTGGGGTGTGGTCGTGCTGGGGTGTGGTCGTGCTAGGGTGGGGTCGTGCTGGGGTGGGGTCGTGCTGGGGAGTGGTCGTGCTGGGGGTGGTCGTGCTGGGGTGTGGTCATGCTGGGGCGTGGTCGTGCTGGGGTGGGGTCGTGCTGGGGTGGGGTCGTGCTGGGGTGGGTTCGTGCTGGGGTGCTCCGCACCCTGTGATTTATCGATCGGGTCGTGCTGGGGTGTGGTCGTGCTGGGGTGTGGTCGTGCTGGGGTGTGGTCGTGCTGGGGAGTGGTCGTGCTGGGGTGTGGTCGTGCTGGGGGGGTGTGTGCGTGCTGGGGGTGTGGTCGTGCTGGGGGGGTGGTCGTGCTGGTGGCTGTGGTCGTGCTGGGGCGTGGTCGTGCTGGGGCGTGGTCGTGCTGGGGTGTGGGTCGTGCTGTGGTGAGGTCGTGCTGGGGTGTGGTCGTGCTGGGGTGTGGTCTTGCTGGGGTAGGGTCGTGCTGGGGTCGGGTCGTGCTGCGTGCTGGGGTATGGTCGTGCTGGGGTGGGGTCGTGCTGGGTGGGGTCGTGCTGGGGTGGTCGTGCTGGGGTGTGGTCGTGCGTGGGGTGTGGTCGTGCTGGGGTGGGGTCGTGCATTTCGCTCGAGACATCCTGCCAAAATTCCAGGAAATCGTACAAAAGCAAACGAATTAGTCGAGACATCATCGAAATTCCTTCGCGCGGGGCGCTTTTCCGCGTCGCGGTCGGCTCTGCAAAACAAGCGTTTCGCTCGAGACATCCTCGGCAAACTCTGCGGAGCAAGCGTTTCGCTCGAGACATCCTCAACACACGAAAAAGTGGCCCGCACCCTGTGATTTATCGATCGGGATTTCAAAAACAAGCGTTTCGCTCGAGACATCCTCAAATTTTAATTCGCCGGCCTCCTTCGACCTCGTTATTTATCAGGGAAAAAATTCGCCGGCCTCCTTCAAGTTGGCACCGGGGGACAGGTTTACCTACTAAAAGAGAACCCAGGCCATGCCCTTTCCGGAAAAAGATTCCATATATTGCCATATCTCCTGGGTTTTTGTCTTCCCGCCCTGGCATTACAAGTGCCCATAATCTGTTGCACCAACCCCGTTCAGCTGGACCCCCTTTTGGGCCACGTGGAGAAATGAGCCCCGCGAGGAGGCCCCCGCGCGGTACCCAGGGCGCTCGCTCGCTGGGCGGGGGGGGGGGGCGGAGGGCGCGCCACATGCCGCGCGAGCATACGCGGCGGCAGGGCACGCCCGCCGGCAGCCTCCCGCGGCGGAGAGGGGGACGCTGGGCGCGGGGGGGGGGGGGGGGAATGAGGAGGAGGAGGGAGGAGGAGGAGGAGGGAGAGGAGGAGGAGGAAGAAGGAGGAGGAGAGGACGGCAAAGGGGAGGTAAGGGAAGGAGGAGAGGATGGAGGAGATGAGGCAGGAGGAGATGGAGAGGAGAGGAGGGAGAGAAGAGGAGGAGGGGGAGAAGGACGAGGACGAAAGGTAGAGAGGAGAGGAGAAGGAGGAAGTGAGGATGAGGAGGAGGAGGAGGAGGAGGGGAGGAGGAGGAAGGGAGGAGGAGGAGGAAGGAGGAGGAGGAGGAGAGGAGGAGGATGAGGAGGGAGGAGGAGGAAGGAAGGAGGAGGAGGAAGGAGGAGGAGGAGGAGAGGTGGAGGGAGGATGAGAGGAGGAGGAGGAAGAGGAGGAGGAGGAAGGAGGAGGATAGAGGAGGATGAGGAGGGAGGAGGAGGAGGAGGGAGGAATAGGAGGGATGGAAGGAGGAGGAGGAGGTGGAGGAGGAGGAGGAGGAGGAGGAGGAGGAGGAGGAGGAGGAGGAGTTGAGGGATGAAAAAACGCCCCAACCCTGGATTACAAGGGCGTGGTTTGTAAACCTCCTGGGAGCTCCCAAACATGCCAGAGAGCCGCCAGGACGCCGCGCGATTCGCAGGGTTGGCCCTGTCGGCCAAGAGGAGGTTCAGCGCACAGCGCCTCGTAAACCAGGGTCGGGGCGTTTCTTGCGCCCGCGAAGGAGGGCGCAGGGGGGTAGGGTGGCTGCCGCCTGCCTGCTGCTGCCTTCGGCGATGGCCTGGGCCGTCGCCGCCGCCTCGTCGCTCGCTCGCTCGCGCGCCCCCCGGTGCGCCCCGCCGCGCCCGCAGCGGTCGGGCGCTTCAGCGGGCGGAGGCACGCTCGTGGCGCGCGAAACGCGGAAACGCAGGGGGCAGGAAGAGGCAGCATCGTATCGGGAAATGATCGGAACGTGTACCGAAACGGACCGCATCGGTTCGGGATCGGGATCGAATCAGATCGGCGGCGCCGGGATGCATAACAGCGGCATGCGCGCATCGGACCGCATCGGATCGGCCGAAAGTCGGAAACGAATCGCATCGGGCCGCCCAGAGCCGATATCGACTCGGATCGATCGGATCGAGATGGGCCCTGCAGCGGGAGGAGGGCGCAAGCCAGGACCTGCTCGCGCGTGCACGGCAGTCACGACGGACGGCTCTTGGGCCGCGTTCGGCTTCTGGGGGCCCTCGCCAGGCCTCGGGACCGTCAGAAGACGGCCCGTGACGAAAAGCCAGCCCTGGGGAGAGTGCCGGGACTTCTGGGGACCGTAGACAGACAGAGAGGACAGAAGCCCGGTCAAACCAGAGGTTGGCCCGTCAGCGGGCGAGGCTACAGCGCACCGGCCTGAGCGCGCACGTGCACAGCGGAGGGCAGACGATGTGCCTCCGAGGGGGAGGGGAGAAGAGAGAGGCGGAGAGGAGGAGGAGAACGAGGGCGGCCCTTACGCACTGAAAAATCCAGGCATCGCATAGTTCCCCCCTGCGGTGGTGAAGAATTGGAGTCGCATGACGAACAGTTGGAGACGTGTGAGCGCGCGTCGCCCACCACCCAAAATTATGTTTCGAACTGCCCTGTCCCCCCCCCAACTTCCTTATCCCCCACAAGGTGTCCCAGGGGTACAATCAAAAACCCTAATAAGGACGCGCGGTAAGGACGCAGGACCCTTGGAAGCCGAAGTTATGATTTTTGGGACGGCAGACGATGAAAACCTTGCGCAAGAGCAAGGAATAGCAAGGACGCAAGGGTACACTGAGCAAAGTCGCGCGTCCTTATTAGGCTTTCTGACTGTATCCCCCACAAGGTGTTCCAGGGGTAAGACCCGACGGCGATGATGACGATGGTGGTGATGATGGCTCTCGTTGGCTTCAGTGTCTGTCCTCTCCCAGGAAGAGCAGGTAGGCACGCCTCACCCCGGGCCCACCTCAGGAGGCTCGTTCACGTCAAGCCTGCCCCGCCGGGCCATGGCGAGCTTGACGGGCAGCTCCCAACATCGCGCACAGTCGGCAGCGCTTTACTCAATCGAAATCCACGACCACGACGAGGATTCATCGAACGACGGCTGAAGGAACACGTCAGTGTTGTCACCCCCCTCAGAACTACGTGGGTTTCTCTAGGAGTTGCATGTAATCGTGGCTCTGGGAGGTCGCGGTCGCCGTCCTTCGCTGCAGGTCATGTCACCGCCACTCTTTCACAATAACTGCATTGTGATATGTGGCCACGATGTAATTATGCGCGGATGCATCAGCCGTTTGCGCCGTAAGCCATGGGCGCGCCATGGATGGCTAGCATGTATGCGTGGTATATCTGGCGACATGCATGTAGGTAAGGCCTATGATCGGTGCCAACACGTGGCTGTGACAATTTCCGCCGAAAGCCACGGCCACGCCAATCTCGTTGCAGCATGACTGCGAGCTGGCTTGCCTGACAGTAGTCGCGTTGGCAGGCACCCTTGTGACCGCAGGCCGCCGCCATATGCCACATCGTCACTCGTCACCAGGGCTCCGTGGCGCCATCCCGCGGCGACCTGTGAGCATAGTTCGCGCCAGCGACCCGCATTGAAAGATCGCACTGGCTGTGGAACTGTCGCGGCCAACCCCAGCCGCGCCGTCGCTAGTCAGCTGGACTCGGCGCTCCCTCAGGCGGCGACGTCTGGTCCGCAGCAAGCTCTGGAACCAGCGCCATGGTGGCCGCAAGCCGCGGTCGAGTCGTCGGCGCGAGGTGCTGGACCTCGGCAAACTCGTAAGCTCACCCTGGCCAGACTGGCTGCAGCTGCACACCATGTCCTGCCGTCGCGGGTCAGCATTCCAAGCTGCCCCTTCTAATAAACCCTCGCCTGACAACAGAAATGGCACATCCTTTGCCAGATTCGAGCTGATCGGGCCGTTCTGAGCTATAATGGAAAACTCTGGGAACTCTGTTGAAGCTTCACTTTCAGCGCTAAGTTTGTCCGCATTCGATTTGATTTTGGGCTGATTGCATGCACTATGCTCATCGGGTGGACGACATGCTAGTACAGCTTCGACTTGGCAAAGCTCCACCCCGACCCAGCCCCCGGGCCACATGACGTCATTCGACAAACTTGACTCCACCAAGCTTCTGCACCTTTTTGTTCCCAGCGGTTTCTGCCGGCCTTCGGCGGACTTCCGCCAGCGGGGCCGCCCTCGCGTCTTCCGCCCAGGAGCAGACATTAACTCCCGGTCCCTCGCCAAGAGCCAATTTCGGCCCCTTCACAGGCGAAGGCGCCGCTGTCTTCGCGCTCTCTTCGGCCGCCCGGGCCTCGGCCCTCCAGATGGGCGGGGCTCGCCCGAGGAATCGGGGAGGCTAACATAGAAGAACAAATCAAAGCAATAACGGGGGGGCGCCCCAGCGCGGGCCCGAGAAATCGGCGCGGAGCGCCAAAAGTGTATGTTTATGGCTTTCTCATCCCCGAAACCTCCAACGCCGCCGCCGGCGCCGCCGCGGGCTTGGCAACTGGCCCCGCGGCCACGACCCCAGCTGCATAGCACCAGGTCCGCGGCGACAGCGCCGCGGCGAGCGAGCCGGCGCGCCCGCGGCCCCGCCAGAGCGCGCCAGCGACGGCTTCGAGAGCCCCCCCCCCTCGGAGCGCAGAGGTCATTGGCAGCCTCCCCGTCAGCGACCAGCGCAAGGAGGGCGCGTTCGCCGTCGACGTCCCAGCCGCCGGCCACAGCGCTGTCACCGCGCCTCCCTGACATTCTGGCGCCTCATTTTTTCCTCGAGCCGGACGTTTTCGTCCACTTTGGGGCCCCGGGGCCCTCGCAGATCGATCTGGCTGGACACGTGGCGCAGAAAGATGGGGCCCGGGTTTCCAGTCGTGATTTCTCACGATGTTTCAATGTTTTCGAGACGTCGGATGTCAGGGCTGGGCGGCATGGCGCGGCCCCCTCCAGTAGCCGCCTGCGTGTAGCTCACGTAAGCGACCAGCAGTGGGAGGTCACGTTGACTGCGAAGTGCTCGCCGCAAGCCACGGCGTCGCCGTCGCGTCTGCGCAAGGCCGCGTGGCAATTACCCACTGCAGCCTCCTGCGCGTAGCCCAGGTCTGCGACCAGCGCTGGGTCGTTGCGCCCTGACCTTCCGATTCCGCCGCAGGCCACGGCGCTAACATCGCAACTGAGCCAGATTGCGTGGCGCCCTCGCGCAGCAGTCTGCGTGCAGCTGGGGTCAGCGACCGACCGTGGCCTGCTTCCTCCGCTGCTGCCGCTAGAGTTTCGTCCAGCGTCGGCTCCTCTGACGGCTCTGCCAGTTTTGCATGCGGCCGCGCATGCTCTACGCTTGCCCGCGAAGCCTCGGCTGCGCCGTCAAGCGCAAGCCATCAGCGGCCCCGGCTCCCCTGCAGGCGCTGCGCGTACGAGCACTGGCCGCATCATCGCCTTCACTGCGTTTGCCTCTGGGCAGCCAGTTCTGCCCCCTGCCGCCGTCGCGGGGAAATCGGCGGCCGCGGGTGCCGCGGCGGTAAGACGACGCGACCTGCTCCAGCCTGGAGCTGTCGTTCCCACCTCGGCAGAGGCCACCTCCTGATCCATCGATTCCACCTCGGTAGTGGTGGCCATTCCCGCTTCGGTAGTAGTCACCTCTTGATCGCGCGTTTCCACCTTGGTGGTCGGCTTTCCCACCTCGGTAATGGAAGCCTCCTGATCGGTCGTTTCCAATTCGGTGGCGGTCACCTCCTGATGGGTCGCTACCACCTCGCTGGCGGTCGTCTCCGCCTCGGCGATGGCAACCTCCTGATCGGTCGCTTCTATCTCGGCGGCGGTCACCTCCTGATCGGTCGTGTCCACCTCGGCGGTCGTCCCAACCTCGGTGGTTGTCGCCTCGTGATCGGTCGCTTCCATCTCGGTGGTGGTCGTTTCCACGTCGGCGGTGGACAAATATTGTTCGGTCGTTCCCACATCAATAGTGGTCACCTCCTGACGGGTCGTTTCACCTCAGCGGTGATCGTTCCCACCTCGGCAGCGGTCACCTCCTGATCGGTCGTTTCCACCGAGCTGGCGATCGATTCCACATCGGCGGCGGTCACCTTCTGGTCGGTCGTTTTCACCTCGGTGGAGGTCGTTTCCTCCTCGGGTGGTGGTCACCTCCTGATAGGCCGCGTCCACCTTAATGGTGGTCGTTTCCACTTCGGTGGTGGCCACCTTCTGATCGGTAGCTTCCACGTCGGTGGTGGTATTCCACTTCGGTGGTGGTCACCTTGAGACCAGCCGCTTGCACACCAGTGGTACTTCTGACCGGCCGTTTCCGCCTAGGTAGCGGTCACCTCCTGATCGGTCGTTTCCAACTCGGTGTTGGTCGTCTCCAGCCCAATGGCGGTCACCCCCTGAAAGTCCGATTCCACCTGGATGGTCACCTGCTGACCAGTCGTTTCCACCTCGGCGGTGGTCGTTTCCACCTCGATGGTCGTCACCTCCTGATCGATTGTTTCCACGTCGGTGGTCGTCCCAAACTCGGTGGTGGTCACCTCGTGATGGGTCGTTTCCACCACGGTGGAGGTCACTTCCTGATTGGTCGTTTCCACGTCGGTGGTGATCGTTTCCACCTCGGTGGTGTTCACCTCCTGACCGGTCGTTTCCACCTCGGTGGTGGTCACCTCCTGACTGGTCGTTTCTACCTCGGTGGTGGTCACCTCCTGATCGGTCGTTTCCAACTCGGTGGTGGTCATGTCCACTTACATGGTGACCACCTCCTGACCAGTGGTTTCCACCTCGGTGGTGGTCGTTTCCACTTCGGTGGTGGTCACCTCTTGATCGGTTGTTTCCACATCGGTGGTGGTCGTCCCAACCTCGATGGTGGTCACCTCGTGATGGGTCGTTTCCATCTCGGTCGTGGTCGCTTCCATATCGGCGGTGGTCATTTCCTAATCGGTCCTTTCTACCTCGGTGGTGGTCCACCTCCTGAACGGTGGTTTCCATCTCGGTGGTGGTCTTTTCCACCTCGGTGGTGACCACCTCTAAAACGAGTCCGCGACCTCTGGCCGATTACAGGCAGTGGATCGACGCCGGGTCAGGAGCACACCCAACAAGTCGTCGATGATGGCGACGTGGAAGTCGCCGCCGTGTGCATCCAGTGCTCCACAACGGGAACGGCTGCGTACAACACTTGGCGCGACGATGTTATGCCCTGGTTGAACATCGTTGCTGCGCTAGCTGCGGACGGGCCCCCGCTCTGCGCCACCATGTGGCGGGAACGGTCGCTACTTCCCCGCCGTGGCCACGCTGCCGCGAAAGGGGGCGCCGGAACGGCAGAACGCCGAGCTGCGCCCCACGCGCCCGCTTCGCGGCGCGCGTAGGCGCAGTTTGTCGCTTGCGCTGGGGAGTGGCAGCGGGCATCCCGCCTCTGCTCGGCCATGCCGCCGTTCATGTTTCTGGTGGCGCTAACCCGCATGTCCGCGTCCTTGCTCTGCACGGGGTGGGGGCTATTCATCGGTGGCTGTCTCATCCCTGCCGCCTCCCGCCGCGGCCGCACTGCCAAAGACGGGGGCGCGGGCGCGCCAGAAAGTCCGCGCCGCGTCCTTCGCGCCCGTTTTGTGGTGCGCGGTGGTGCGGCCTGACGCTTGCTCCCTTTACATCTCTGTCGCGGCTGCTGTCGCCGCCCGTCAACGAAGGGCGCGGGGGGGGGGTCATTTGCTTCCCCGCTCCCACCTCCCAGGCACCCTTGTCAATCAAAGGCGCCGGGGCAGTTTTGTCGCTCCCGCCCCGCTGGCGGCGCCTTAGCGGCGCCCGGTGGCGGGCGTTGGGGAACGCGGGTTTTACGCCTCCGCTTGGCGAAGCCGACGTTAGCGCCTCCCGCCACAGCAGCGCGACCGACGGATGCTGCGCTAAAACTTGCCACTGCGTCCTGGAGGCGAGGCGTCCAGGGCGCCAGCGGGGCGCTCGCACACCCGTCTTCACTCAGGTCGAGACAAGGGCGGGGGCACTCCACTCAGCATGCTTGTCGCCGACGCTGGTCGCCGCCTTACGCAAATACTAGCCCTGACCTGGCCAAAGGCAATGATCGTCGCCAATGCTTGATGCTGCTCCAGCCCCTGTCTGACCCCTACCAGCCGCACTGATCGCACTCGTTGCCACGCGCCAAGAGCCACCCTGAGCCCCCAACGGCCGATATATCCACCGTTTGCTGCCGTCGCTAGCCCCTGGAGGCCGCGCAGCCCCAGTAACCCTGCCGTCAGCTCCAGTCGCCACATTTGGTCCCTACTAGCCTCATGCCTGGCCGCTGGTTCCCGCCAGCAGCCTGTGCCTGCGCATATGCATCCCCTACTCGACGACAACGCAAATTGCCACAACTAATCAAGAGTATAAGTTGCTCGTAGACGCGAAGGCTGGCGCACGTCTGTTTTGCAGTGCAGGTGCATCCAGAACTCAGCCGACGTTGGGATGAATGCCCCCTCCTGCATCGTATCCCCCCTCCTCCTCCTCCTCCTCCACCTCCTCCTCCTCCTCCTCCTCATCCTCCTCCTCCTCCTCCTCCCCGCGGCCACTCTTACATAATCGCCCGCATCCTCTTGGAAGGCCCCCGCTCCTCCTCCTGCTGCTCCTCCTCCTCCTCGTCCTCATCCTCCTCCTCCTCCAACTTCTCCTCCTCCTGGTCCTCATCCTCCTCCTCCTCCTCGTCCTCATCCTCCTCCTCCTCCTCCTCATCATCATCATCATCATCCTCCTCATCATCATGTTGCTCCTCCTCCTCCTCCTCCTCCTCCTCATCATCAATCATCCTGCTCCTCATCCTCCACTTTCCTCCTCCTCCTACTCCGCCTTCCTCCTCATCATCCTCCTACGCCTCCTCCTCCTCCTCCTCTCCTCCTCCCTCCTCCTCCTCATCCTCCTCCTCCTCCTCCTCCTCCACCCTCCTCCTCCTTCCCTCCCTCCCTCACCCCAATCCCTCCCTTCCCCTCCCCTCCCCCCCCCTTCCCTTCCTGCCCTCCCTCCCTACCTCCCTCTCGGCCCTCCCACCTCCTCCCCTCCTCCCTCGCTCCTCCTCCTCATCCTCCTCCTCCTCCTCCTCCCTCCTCCCTTTTTCCTCATCCTCCCTCTCCTCCTCCTCCTCCTCCTCCTCCTCTCGTCCCTGATCCTCCTCCTCCTCCTCCTCCCCCTCGTCCTCCTCTCCTCCTCCTCCTCCTCCTCCTCCTCCTCCTCTCCTCCTCCTCCTCCTCCTCCTCTCCTCCTCCTCCCTCCTCCTCCTCCTCCTCCTCCTCATCCCCTCCCTCCCCTCTCCTCCCCCTCCTCCTACTCCTCCTCCCTCCTCCTCCTCCTCCTCCTCCTTCGTCTCCTCCTCCTCCTCCTTCCTCCTCCTCCTTCTCCTCCTCCTCCTCCTCCTCCTCCTCCTCCTCCACAATTACTCAATATGAAAATACTCTCCCTCTTCCCCTGATGGCGTCCGGGTGATGGCCAGGCATTCTCCGCGTACTGTTTTTTTACACACAGGATGCCCGGGAAATCCCGGGAAACGACTCTCGCTGAGGCGCCGGCGTCATTTTTGGGCCGAACGCCCCCCGCGTACTGTTTTTTTACACACAGGATTCCCGGGAAACGGGTTTTCGCCTGCGTTTTTTTGTTTAATGATGCTCTCGCTGAGGCGCCGGCCTCATTTCTGCTCCCGAATCGTTCCGGATCGTGCTCCCGCTGCAGCGTGGGCCTCATTTTCGGATCGGTGTTTGGCCTCCGTCGTTCAGGATGGCGCTCTCGCCCCAGCGCGGGCCTCTTTCTCGCGCGCCCATCCGCCCGCCACCACCGCGCCGCACCACCAACCACCAC
>CAUYUJ010019099.1:20828-70828 GCA_963575745.1 Prorocentrum cordatum
TCATCATCGTCATCATCATCAACATCATCAGCATCAGCATCATCATCATCACCATCATCATCATGATCATCAGCATCAGCATCATCATCATCATCGTCATCATCACCATCATCATCATCAGCATCATCATCCTCATCATCATCATCATCATCATCCTCATCATCCTCATCAGCAGCAGCAGCATCAGAATCATCATCATCATCACCATCACCATCCCCATCACCATCATCATCATCATCATCATCATCATCATCATCATCATCATCATCGGCAGCATCATCATCAGCATCAGCATCAGCATCAGCATCAGCATCATCATCGTCAGCATCGGCATCAGTTTCATCATTAGCATCATCAGCATCATCAGCATCAGCACCAGCATCACCATTATCAGCATCATCATCATCACAATCAGCATCATCATCAGCAGCAGCATCATCATCATCATCGTCATCATCGCCATCATCATCAGCATAATCAGCATCATCATCATGACCAGCATCATCCGCATCAGCATCATCATCAGCATCAGCATCATCCTCATTAGTATCCTCATCAGTATCATCATCAGCATCATCATCTTCATCGTTATCCTCATCAGGATCATCAGCATCATCAGCATCAGCATCATCAGTATCAGCATCAGCATTGGCATTAGCATCAGCAACCTCATTATCATCAGCATCATCATCATCATAACCACTATCATACTCATCAGCAGTATGGGCATCATCCTAATCATCATCAACAGCATCTTCGTCAGCATCAGCATCATCATCATCCTCATCCTCATCCTCATCATCGTCATCGTCATCATCGTCATCATCGTCATCATCAACAGTAGCATCAGCACCATCATCACCACCATCTTCATCATCAGTGGCACCATCATCATCAGCATCATCATCAGTATCATCAACACCATCCGCATTATCCTCATCGTCATCAGCAACCTCAGCATCATCGGCAGCAACAACATCGTCCCTGATCATCATCAGCATCATCATCAGCATCATCATCATCAGCGTCATCATCATCGTCATCATCAACATCCTCATCATCATCAGCATCATCATCTTGATCATCATCATCATCAGCATCATCATCATCATCGCCGTCATCAGCAACAATACCAACCTCGTCAGTATCACAAGAACCACCACCACCATCATGCCCGTCGTCGTCATCATCATCATCAGCAACATCAGCAGCCTCATCCGCATTATCATCATCACCATCAGCAGCAGCATCAGCATCAGCCTTATCATCAGCGGAATCAGCATCATCAGCAGCATCATCAGCATCATCATCGGCATCATCATCATCGTCATCATCGTCATTGTCATCGTCATCATCGCCATCAGCTGCAATAACAGCATCATCACCACCACCATCGTTATCACAAGCCCGTCATCATCAGCAGCAGAATCAGCAAGCATCACCATCCTCGTCGTCAACAGCACGGTCAGCGCCATCACCAGCAGCAGCAACAACAGCACGCGCGGCGTCAGCATCCCTCATCATCAGCATCACCACCAGCATCATCATCAAACTACATAGAATCGTCTTCGTCAGCGTCGTCATCATCATCATCATCATCATCGTCATCAGCAGCAGCATCATCATCAGCATCATCAGCATCATCAGCAGCCGAATCACAGTCAACAATAGGATCCTCATCATCAGCATCATCAGCCGCAGCAGCAGCATCATCACCATCGTCATCATCATAATCATTATCATCATCATCGTCATCATCATCACCACCATCATCAGCATCATCATCATCATCATCATCATCATCATCTTCAGCATAAGCATCATCATCCTCAACCCCGTCATCATCAGCAGCAGCACGATTATCATCAACATGGTCAGAATCGATATGAACAACAACACCATCATCATCCTCATTACCATCAGCATCGTCCACATCATCAGCATCAGCGTGACCATCACCATCACCAGCATCATCATCGCCAACCCATCATCATCAGCAGCAGCATCATCACCATCGTCATCAGCACCGTCAACATCATCATCGCCATCATCATCATCATCATCATCAGCTGCATCACCAGCATCATGATCACCATCATCATCTTCAAAACAATTATCGTAATCATGATCATCGTCACAACCATCACCACCACCACCATCAACCATATCAGCATCATCATCATCCGCAACATCATCATCATCGTCGTCCTCAGCTTCAACAGCATCATCATCATCATCAAAATCATAATCCTCATAATCATCAGCATCGTCATCATCATCCTCATCATCGTCATCATCACCGTCGTCGTCATCATCAACGGCATCATCAACATCATCGTAGTCATCATCCCCACCATCAGCATCATCATCAGCATCCACATCAGCATCAGCATCATCATCATCAGTATCAGCATCCGCATCATCATCACCACCACCCCCATCTCTCATCCTCCTGTTCCTCCTCCAACTCCTCCTCGATTCCTTCGCCTTATAAATAACTTATCCCTGTTGCAACCCGAGGCCACTTTTTAGGGCGGGCTGGGCGTTTCGTCCGAGACGTCCTCACCAATTGTGACTCTGAAGCGTAAAAATTGGCAACTGATTCACAAATGGAGTGCGGGTGGTTTGAAAAATGTGGCTCTCGCCTTAGCGCAGCGCACATTTGTCATAACAATTTGCAGGAGCTTCACGGATGGAGGATAAATCGTTTTCAACCTGTGGCTATCGCCTTATCGCCGCACACATTCGTTGTAAACATTCGCAAGAGTTTCACGGGTTGAGGGCGGTTCCTTTTCAAAATGTGGCTCTCGCCTTTGCGCCGCGCACATTCGTTCTAAGAAAATGGCAGAGTTTCCCGGATTGAGGGCGGGTGGTTTTCAAAATGTGGCTCTCGCCTTAGCGCCGCGCACATTCGTTCTAAAGATTTGCAAGAGTTTCACGGACTCCCACGATCAACGTACCAAAAATTGTGTTTTGGAAGGTTTCAGCATTGCGGGTGCAACAGTTACGTTGATTCGCGGTGTTGAAATCCCAAGGATGGTGTTCTGGCACGATCCAAAATCTTCAAGACGCAACAGTCAGGTTGATCCGTGGCGTTGAAATCCCGAGAACAATGTTTGGGCATGCTTCCGAGTCTTCAAACGGCTGTCTTCCAACGAGGCAGACCCCTCAATGGAAATAAAACCGTTGTAGGGGCCAATGAAGAGGGAGCTTGGAGGGAGGGTTAATTCCAACAACGTTGATGACTCTTGGGTTTACGCTGGTCCTCCTCCTCCTCCTCACCCTCCTCCTCCTCCTCCTCCTCCTCCTCCTCCTCCTCCTCCTGGTCCTCCTCCTGGTCCTCCTCCTGGTCCTCCTCCTGCTCCTCCTCCCCCCCTCCTCCTTCTCCTTCTCCTCCTCCTCCTCCTCTTCCTCCTCCTCCTCCTCCTCCTCCTCCTCCTGCTCCTCGTCCTCCTCTCCTCCTCCGATGGCTCCGCCGTACCCCCACAGCCAAGAGGGGGGCCCGGGGGGGTCGGGGGCGGCCAGCGCTATGGGCGGCCCGCGCGCGGCTCCCCGCCCCAGGCTACCCCCCCCCCGGGGCCCCGCGAGAGGCGGAGGCGCCAAGGCTGGGTCCCGTTCGAGCCACAGGAAGGGGGGGGGGCACGACAGCGAAGGGTGCGACCGCATGCGCGTGCAGCAGAAAGAAGAGAGAGGAAGACGAGTTGGGGGAGAAGGGGGAGGTGGCGCTCATCCTCGGCGACCTCTCCCTCCCTCAGCCTCTCCCCGGCCGCCCTCCCCAGCTCCACAGCCTCGTCCTGCATGAGGCCAACCGGGAGAGCGGCATTGGCAGCGCAGGAGGGGGGCGGAGGGAGGAGGGGGGCGGAGCGGGGGGGGAAGGGAGGGTATGGTCGGGAGGGCGACCAGCGGCAGAAGAGTGAGGAGGAGGAGGAGGAGGAGGAGGAGGAGGAGGAGGAGGAGGAGGAGGAGGAGGAGGGAGGAGGAGAGGGAGGAGAGAGGGGGGAGGAGGGCGGAGGAGGGCGGAGGAGAGGAGGGCCGAGGGGGGAGGAGGGCGGACGAGGGAGGGACGGGGGGGGGCAGAGAGCATGGCGCGCCCCATGCCGAGACGTCGGCCCGGGTGTCCGGTAGGCTTCAGACTCAGACCCAGACTCAGGCAGCGGGGCGTCACCGCAGAGGCCGTGCGCAAAACACGTGTTGCTTTTCTTCGTCGGCGGCGAGGCAGAGTTGGCTGCACCAGCGCCAGAGCCAGACGGGGGCACCGAACAGCGAACTGGCCAGCGTGCAAGAGCGGGGAGAGGGCAGAAGGGGTGGCCGCGGAGGGGGGGGGAGAAAGGGCCACTCGAAACGAGCGTGCGCCAAGAGAATAAAAAACTGAACATACAAACCGATACGGACCACGCCCAAACGCTCGCCGCGCCGCGCCGTGGGCCACGCTTCTCGCTGGCCTGGCCCAGGAGCCCCAGAGCGAGCCCTCAGGGCGCGCTCGGGCCTGCACGCCCGCATCGGCGTCGCCGCCGCGTCGAGACGGCGCGAGGCCGGCGAGAGATGACCGAAGGGGGGGGGAAAGGAGGGGCCAGGAGAAGGTCGGGCATTGCCTCCGACATGCGGATTTTGGAAGAACGAGAAAGAAGAGTCAAAACACATCCAACAATGTCTAAACATAGTCGAGAAAGCGTCCCCCGACTACGTTTGACTGTTCTTGAACATTACTCCTGTAGTGGGACATGCCCGACTTAAGGACAGGAGGCGCGACCTTTCCTTCGCTCGACTGCTCTGCACTCGCGCGTCACTCGCCAGGGATGTCCCGCAGCGTGCCTCAGGATCGGCAGCCGCGTCGCCCCTCCTCCCTCCCCCCCTCGAGGGAGCAGGAGGTCGAGAGGAAGGAGGAGGGAGGAGGGAGGAGGGAGGGAGAGAGGGACGGAGGGAGGGAGGGAGCAGAGAGTAGGGAGGAGAGCGGGGAGAAGTGAGGAGGAGGTAAAGGAAGGAAGGAAGGAAGGAAAGAAGGAAAGAAGGAAGGAAAGGAAGGAGAGAAGGAAGGAAGAAAGGAGGAAGGGAGGGAGGAAGGGAATGACAGAACAAAGGCAGAAGGGAGAGAGGGAGGAGGAAGGCAGAAGGAAGCGGCAGGAAGGAGAGAGAGAGGGTGAGGAGAAAAAGTAAGAGGAGGGTGAGGCAAGAAAGAATGCCAGGATAAGGAGGCCACGGGGCAGGATGAGGTCTGACAGTAGCAACCTGCCCTAGGCCTGCTCAGGAGGTGCCTCGGGCTCCAGCTCCATGCCCGTGCTGAGGAGAACGATGCTCTGAATGGCATCAACCACAGGGGGCAAAGTCACAGCCAGCACGACTCGAGACACCGACCCCATCTTTCCCAGCAGCAAGTCTACAGCCCAAGCATAGCCAGCATTGTACACCAGCAACAAGCGTACCACGAAGAACGCCGAGGTGGTGAAAACCATGCCCGCTACAAACAGCACTTTCGTCGTCATGCTGCCGTGGTTAAAGTATTTCGTTTGCAGTGTGTTCCCGAGCCACACATTCGGCAAGAAAGTCACGAGCGCCATAGTGTATAAGGAGACTGCTGTGACAGTATGGCAGAATTCATCGCCCGATGCAAGAAAGATCTGCCACCACGTCTCGTGGTTTCTGAAGGACTGCGGCCTTCCGAAGCTGGCCCTCTAGACAGGGTGTCAAAGCCTTGGCCTCCGATGACCAAAGCTCGCCTCGAAAGCCCGCCCGAAGCATCCCAAGAAGTCCCCGAGAGACCAAAACATGCTGTTTGCACTTTCACTTTTTCTCCCAGCCCGCGGGACCTTGCCTTCTTCGTCCTGGAGGGACCCACGAGGGCCCCCTGAGGACCTCAAGAGGGACCTCAAGAGGAACCTCACCGGGCCCTTCGTAGCCCCAAAAGGGCCCCAAGAGATCCCCGGGAAGCTCCTGATAGGCCCCAGGAGGGGCCCAGAGAATGGGTCCAAGAACGGTCCCTGGCGACACGATCTGAAGATCCGCCCCCTCCTCCGTAGCCCCAACAGGCAAGAGATCGCCAGGAAGCTCCCGAAAGGCTCCAGGGGAGGTCCAGAGAGGGGCCCCCATGAACGGGCCCCAACAGCACCAAGATGGCCCCAGACTCCATCACCGCCCAAGATGGCCTTAGGTCGGGCATGCCCCCCCACAGGCGGATTCTGGACAAAAATGACAAATACTCTAAGAATGCTCAGAAATCCTCAAAAATACTTGTTTAAAAAATCATCCCCAGACTAGTTTTGACTATTTTTGAATATTCCTCCTGTAGAGGGACACGCCCAACTTGAAGATGGCCCCAGACTCCCCCGACAGGGCCCCCGGGAGGGGCCCCAGAGGCCCCCGAGAGAGGCCCCCAGGGGCGAGGTCGATTGCACACTCCCCAGCTGCGCAGTCCGCTGCGGTGGCCAGGAGCAGGATTCGGAGCAGGAGGCCATCGCCTGCATCGATGGATGGACGCGTGAGAAAGGGAGGGGACAGGAGGGAAGGAAGAAGGAGGGAGGGAGGGGGCAGGGAGGGAGGGGAGGGGAGGGAGAGAGGGAGGGGGAGGGGGAGGGGGGAGTGAGGAAGAGTGGGAGAGACGACCCAGTGGCGGGATGGGCCGAAGACCGCTGGATGGCTATGTTGTCCATCATGGCGGACACCATGAAGTAGATGGTGAGCCCAACGCCCTCTGTCTGGATGAAAATGCAGCCAGCGAGCGCCAAATCCATACCGTACGTCGCATTTTGCATGCTTTGCGTCAACTCGGGGTACTCGCTGTATGGGCTCCGCCCCGTGAACGGTGCCGACAACCCCTGCGCGCCGTGACGAATCCGCCAAACGCGCCACAGCAAGATCAGGCCGATGACGCAGTAGCGCAAGAAGGTCCACGCGGCCAGCTGGGAGTTCTCCCACGCGCAGAGCGTGTCTGCCTCGTCACCAAAAGTAGCCATCAGCGCATCATCCTGCCCCTGCAAGAGGTACATTTATTTCTTGGGAGGCGGCTCTGAATCCGCGCAGGCCGCCCACCCTTGTGCCAGGCACAGGGCAGCAGCTCTTGGACCAAAATATTAGCAACATACTTTCGGCCCACTCTACACAAGGTACAGGCAGCGAAAACGAGTCAAGAAGAATGGTATTACTTCAGGTATCGTCGCATGTACGGTCGGACAAGGTGTTACGCACTCGCGTCTCGCGCGCGTCATGTGAATGATGTGTTTCGTGCTGCGTATCCGCATGCTGCAGCTGCAAGCTAACGTGATTGCAGATTGTACACTGGATCGTTGCATCTGGTCGCTTGCATGCTACATGTAAGACCTCTGCATGCTGCGAGGAGAGCATGCGACTCAGCTGCACGAAAGATTGTAAAATAACAAACAAGCACTAAAAACACGCGTGGCACTTGCGCTTGGAAATTAGCATTAACATCGTCACCAAAACCCAAGACACTCCCAACCACAAGGCCGTAATTCCGAACAACAGGTGGAGGTTTTCAGAGTTATAGGATGGTAAGACCGCTGAGATTTAGAGTCTAGCTGCGATCTGGTGGCGCTGGTGGCGACCGCGTTGGCGAGATGGCAGTGGCGATGGCGGCAATGCTCGTTCAAACACATCCTCCCAGTCAGCGAAACAGAAAGATGCCAAGCACCAGGACGCCTGCGAGTGCCACTGCAGATCGGAAAACTGCCACACCGTTGAAAGAGACGCCTCGCATGGTGCCGTGCCCTGGACTGGGCGAAGAAAATGGTCAATGGTGCTATGTCTCTACCTCTCCATGCTGCCCACCTCCTGCTGGAGCTCGCCGCCCCGCCAGTAAACGGTGAGCAGCAGATGGCATCGATCTTGACAGTCCGATGCAACGCCTCAGTCGGAGCAGGAGCTGCCCCTGGACCAACCCCAACTCGCTTGGAGAGCATGGCGCATGTTACCTGAGCTCCTCACTGGTCGCGCTTCCCCTTATAAAATGTGTCGACGTCCGCGGCGTACTGCTGCATGAGCAGCTCTCCCTGCAGCTGCCGCCAGGTGTCCGCAGCCACGCCCACGAGGATTAGCAGGGACGTCCCCCCGAAGGAGTTGGGCGTGCTCAGCTGCGTCAGGTTCTCGATGGCGTTGGGTAGCACAAAGAGCACGGCGAGGATGACGCCGCCGAAGACGGACTGGCGCTCGAGAACGCCCTTGATGTACTCTTCGGTCTCCTTCCCTGGCCTCACCTGAGGAATGGCGGCTGCCTGCTTGCGCAAGACCGTGGACATGTCCTTCGGATCGAGCACTTGGAAGGTGGAGATGTAGGAGAAAACAAAGATCAGGGCACAGCTCAGCGGGATGTACAGATCGCTCCCAGGCAGCAGGTTCTTCGCAATCGGTTGGAGCCAGGGGACCTGCGATGAGCAAAAAACAATATACTCGACACAAGGATCCGCATATGTGATACATCGCCTAGCGCTTTCCGTTCTGAGTGTCTGAGTATGATGGGTCTGAGAAAGAGCGAGTCTGAGTACGGGCGGCTGACTACGAGCGAGTGTGGGTGGGACTGAGTAGAAGTAGAAGTGGCTGGATGTGAGTGGCTCTGAGTATGAGCGGGTCTTGCTGTGCATAGGTTTAACATGAATTAGTCTGGGCGTGAGTGAGTTTGAGTGTGAGTGGATACAAATATGAGCGTCTGAAATAAAACGTCTCAATGAGATTGGGCCAGTGTATGAGTAAGGACATGATACGCTATGAGTGGGTGTGTTTGCGTATGAGCGCATGGATGTACATGGGTATGGGTGCGCGTGAACCTGGCAGCGCATGGCTGAATGTGAAGCAATCGGGGTATGCGCGGGCTTGACTGCGAATGGACCGCAAAATGAGTAAGCCTGAGCATGATTGAGAGGGTCCTGAAATCTGGGTGCCCGGGAGGTCCTGACAACCTGCGGCGCGAACGGGCCTGTGTCAGACATCCTGGCGGCTGCCCCGTCCCCACAGTGAGCCGGCCCGTGTCATACCCCCTGGCGGCTTCCATACGGGAGGCCCGAATGCCGTGCCTGCTGCATCGCGATGATCAGAAGGCTCTGAACAGAAACGCGCGCACTTCAGACAACGACAAAAAGAGCGGTTCGCCTGAGAGGTCCCCGCAATCTGGGCGCGATCGGGCCCGTCTCGTACCCCCTTGCAGCCTCCCCTTGGGAGGCCTAAATACCATACCTACTGTTGATTTAGAACGAGATCTTAAGTGTGAGCCAGTGTGAGTGCTTCAGGATATCAGTGTTTTGACTGCAAAAAACCGAACCGAAGTCGGCGTGTGTTCGAGTCTGAGTACGAGCGATTTCTGAGCATGGGAAGGAGAAGGCGCGATAAAGGATGAGACTGCGGCGGGTGCGTGCCATCAACTGCCAGAGTACGGTACTGAGGATGAGAGCTGAACCCGAACTTGGGAGCAAAGTCTGCGCCTGAGTGAATTCTGTTTGAGCGAATATGAGTGTGAGTGAGTCTGGAGTGAATCTGAATCTGAGCGAATACGAGTGTGAGTCCGATTGAGTGCGAGTCGGTCTGAGTTGGGTAAGTCTGAGTTTGAGTGAGTCTGAGTGTGAGTGAGTCTGGGTAGAGGAGGGAGGAGGAAGGTGAGGGAGGAGGAACAGGCGGTGGCAACAAAAGCACATACTCATGATACGAGGAACGAACATAAGCTTTCGGAAGTCCGCGCGCCAGGAAGTCAAGCGCCAACCCAAGAAATCCGCGCGAACCTCCGAAAGGTTATGCGCATGTCGTGCTTTGTTGTTCGAGGCCTTGGTGTAGTTTGCGGCGAGGGCCGGCAGCGACAGGAGAGAGCCCGCGAAGATGAGGGGCAGGACGCCCGAGGCGTTCAGCTTGACGGGCAGATAGCTCTCGCCCGCATCGCCGGTGCCCCCTTGCGGACAGCCAGATAGTTACACGCAGAGCTCATCCTCGTCGTCGTTCTCCCCGTCCTCCTCCTACTCCTTAATCGTCCTCCTCCTCCTCCTTCTCCTCCTCCTCCTCCTCCTCCTCCTCCTCCTCCTCCTCCTCCTACTCACCACCAACACAACCACCACCACCACCACGACCATCATCATCATCATCATCATCATCATCATCATCATCATCATCATCATCATCATCATCATCAGCATCAGCATCAGCATCAGCATCAGCATCAGCATCAGCATCAGCATCATCACCATCAGCATCATCAGCATCATCAGCATCATCACCATCACCATCACCATCATCATCAGCTTCAGCATCAGCATCAGCATCAGCATCATAATCATCATCATCATCATCATCATCATCATCATCATCATCATCATCATCATCGTCATCATCATCATCATCATCATCATCATCATCACCAGCATCATTATCATCATCATCATCATCAGCAGCATCATCATCATCATCTTTATCATCATCAGCATCATCATCATATGTATAATCGTCATCGTCATCATTATCATCATCATCCACAACATCATAATCAGCATTATCTTCATGGTTATGATCATCATTACCATCATCATCAGCAGCAGCAGCATCCGCATCAGCATCAGCATCTCCTCCTCATCATCATCATCACCATCACCATCACCATCATCATCATCATCATCACCACCACCACCACCATCATCACAACCATCACCACCACCAATATCACCATCATCACAACCATCACCACCAACACCATCATCATCATCATCACCAGCATCATCATCACCATCAGGATTATCATCATCCTCATCATCAACAACACCATCATCATCATCATTAGCATCACCATCATAATCATCATCGTCATCATCACCACTATCATCATCATCACCATCACCAGCACCATCATACCATCACCAGCACCATCATCATCACCACCACCACCATCATCACCATCATCAGCACCATCACCACCAACACCATCATCATCATCATCATCACCATCATCATCATCACCATCATCATCATTACCACCATCATCATCACCATCACCACCACAACCATCATCATCATCGCCATCATCAACATCATCATCATCATCATCATCGTCACCATCATCATCATCGTCATCATCATCATCATCATCATCATCATCATCATCATCATCATCATCATCATCATCATCGCCAGCACACTGTGCTTTCCAGTGTGGTGCTTCCAGAATCTCGGCCCACCACCGGGTAAAGGCGAAGGTGGCCTTACGCCATATCACTCCAAGCAGCCATAATCCTCCTCTTCAACTCCCTCCTCCGCCTCATCCTGATCCTTATTTTTCTCCTCCATCACCTTCTCCTGTTCCTCCCTTCCCCTGTCCACCCAGTGCGTTTCGGCCCTGTGTCTCCTGACCCAACGGACTGCGTGTGAGAAGTGCGTTTCGGTCCTCAGTCTGCTGACCCAACGAACTGCCTGTGAGATGTGGTGTGTCGGTTATGTGGTAACCAACAACGGGCTGCCTGTGAGATGGGGTGCGTCGGCTATGTGGTAACCAGCAAGTCCGAAGGCCAAAACGCCCAGTGCGTTTCGGCCCTGTGTATCCTGACCCAATGGACTGCGTGTGATAAGTGCGTTTCGGCCCTGCGTCTCCTGACCCAACGGACTGCCTTTGAGATGTGGTGTGTCGGCGATGTGATGTAACAACGGGCTGCCTGTGGGATGGGGTGCGTCGGCTATGTGGTAACCAACAAGTCCGAAGGCCAAAACGCCCATCCCCAAGGCGAAACTTGTTTCCTTTTGGGCCCGGAACGACGGTTTGAAGTCTTGAGCAGACGCGCATGAGACAACCGCGCGGATCCGAATGTGGCGTTGGTGTTTGTTTCGGTGGATCCGATTTCCGTCCGCGCGGATCCGACTTCGGATTTACTGGATCCGTGTTCGGTCTTATTTGTTTACGGCGGATCCGATTTCTACCCCGTTTAAACTTTATACTACTACATGAAAACGGGAAAAAGGAGGGAATCGGATCCGCGGACCCCGGAACCCGCCCGTGTTAACACTCTACGGGTGAAGGGGGTTCGGTCTTTAACTTCAAACTCATCATCGCCATTCGCACCTCAATAGGAAAATCTTTCGTCCTGCGTAAGTATGGGGGCACGAAACGCTGCACTGGGCGGGGGAAACGCATGCGAGTGCAGCCACTTGGGCCCTTCGGTGGAACTCTCTGTGGGGCCACGAAACGCTGTATTAGGTGGGGAAGCCGCATGCGGACACCGCAACTGAGGCCTTCGGTGGAGCGCCATATGAGGCCACGAAAAGCTGTACAGCGTTGCGACCCGCATGCGAAAGCAGCCACTGGGGCCTTCGGTGGAGCTCCCTGTGGGGCCACGAAACGCTGTACTAGGCGGGGGAACCGCATGCGAGCGCAGCTACTGGGGCCTTCGGTGGAGCTCCCTACGGGGCCACGAAACGCTGTACTGTGTGGGGGAACCGCATGCGAGTGCAGCCATTGGGGCCTTCGGTGGAGCTCCTTATGGGGCCACGAAACTCTGTACAGCGTGGGGGTCCCGCATGCGAGTGCAGCCACTGGGGCCTTCGGTGGAGCTCCCTATGGGGCCACGAAACTCTGTACAGCGTGGGGGTCCCGCATGCGAGAGCAGCCACTGGGGCCGTCGGTGGAGCCCCCTATGGGGCCACGAAACGCTGTACAGCGCGTGGGTCCCGCATGCGAGAGCAGCCACCGGGGCCTTCGGTGAAGCTCCCTATGGGGCCACGAAACGCTGTACTGGGTGGGGGGACGCATACTGATGAGGGCAGAGGCAAGAAGGGGGAGGAGGAGAGGAGAAGAGACGCTGGGACTCTCTACAAAACGAATACCCAATTACAGAATGGCTGGGAAAAACCGGGCGCGAGCCCCGGGAAGAGCACTTGAATGAAGCCACTTGAGAGTGGATCAACAATAAATTTGATTTAGAGATGAAAGTTCAACAAGCTGCTGCCATCACAATGCCTGAGAGCAATACACTGCCCTGCGAACAACACAACGTGCTTGCGAATACCAGCACCGCACGCATGAACAACAGTACGCCTGACCCCGCCAGTGCCAAAACCCAGCGAGCACCACTAGCTGCTTGCGAGCTCCACGTTGGCCTGCGAGCACGCGCGCGCAAGTACCACACTGTTCACGCGAACAACATCAGCGAAACACCGATGCACAAAGTATGCCCGATCTTGCCAGCAACACATTGACCCGCGGGTTGCCCACCATGCCTGTGAGCACTACGAAAGTCTGCGAGCACCACAACGTGTCCATGTATAACACAACGCGCGCGTGTTTGCCCATGACTCCCTCCGGCCGCCTGAGGCCCCGCCCGCCCGCGCCCTGTCTCCCCAATTAGTGTTTTGCGCGGCCCGCCTAGCTCTCAACCGGAAGAGGCTCGCTCTCGACCCGCAGACCAAAAAGTTCGCCAATGACAGCAACAACCAAAAACGCGAATGCACAACATCATGCCAGATCCTGCCAATGGTGCAATAGCCTGCGAGCGCCACAGTTCGCCTGCGACCACAATAGGAACCTGCGAAAACCGCAGCGTGACTGTGAGCGCCACGCGTCTGTGAACCGTCGCCGCGCCCCTCTCTCGCGACGCGGGCTCGCGGCGCTGCGGCGCCCACGAGCTGGCTCTGGAGCCGCCGTGCTGGAGGCTGCGCCCCGCACGCGTGCATGCGTGCATGTGCCTGTGGTGTTCTCGAAACGCCGCTGACGGCTCCACCACCGGCTTTCTTCCTCCCGGGACTTCACCACCGGGCTCCTGTCCAAGGTGTACCTTTTCCTGCACGTCCACTTCGGCACCGCCTGATCCCCGGGCCCCGCCCGCTCCTGGCCGCGTGAGGCCCCGCCTTCCTCCGCCCTTTCCTCTGCTAATTGAAGCTGTGCGCGTCCCGCTTAGCTTTCAGCGGAAGAGGTTCGCTCTCGCCCTCCAGATCAAAAAAGTGCGTCTGTGTGTGTGTGCCTGTGTGCACGGTCGCGCGCGCGCGCGCGCGCGCGCGTCCAAAAGCGCCAGCGCACGTTTTCTGGCAGAGCCACTGCGACTCTTGCTCTGCGACTTCGTCGCCAATGCCCCGCTGCGCACCACCCATACGGCTTAGCCACCATAGGTGCCAGCCTTCCTTTTGCGCCCCGCCCTTGTGACACGTGTCGCGCCTTTAGATCGGCTCTCGCGGCAGCCTCGCGACTTCCCAGATGGTTGTCGCGTGTTGTCTGGCTCTCTCCGATAGCCGTTGCAGATCGGGTGCACCACGGCCCGAGTCTTCGCATGCGGCGACACCGCCGTGCTGCCGTTCGGGCAGCTGCGCGACTCTCGCGCTCAGCTGCTTGATTCCGCGAAGTGTATCCTGGTCAGCTGTATTTTCCACATCTGCGGGGATGGCGGCGTCTGATAGTTCAAATGCACGGCCCTGGTCTGCATTGTTGACCGATCTCTGTCGTGCCGGTTTGTCGCGACCGCGCGTCTCCTCGCGTTGGCATTTCTACCTTCGCACTCTCCCATTTTTACCTGCGGTGGCGGCGGCGGTTGGGTGGTCGACCCTCCGCTCGTCGGTGCCATGCCAGTCGCACATTGCAGCTGCGGCGGAGCTCTCGCGGCGCAGCGTTTACTTAGTTTGATTTTCGCCCGCGCCTGACCCTTGGTCGGGGCGGCTGCTCCCTCGCTTGTCAATGCCGGCGGGTGTCTGGCTGGGTGGCTGACTCACCGCGCCAGTTGTGCCTTATCGGTTCGTAGGTTAACACCCCACCAATGCCTTCTCGGGCCGTGCTGGGTCAGCGCTTCATTTCGCTCATCGGCTGGTCTGGCAGCTTCTGCTGTTTTGGTTGCGCTTCATTGTCCAGCACAGTCCTTCGGTGAGTCAGCGGCCGCCAATTCGCACCAGACTGCTCACGCTTCAATGTACTTCGAGTTGAGTAGCCTCCTCGGTTTTCTGGCCGCTGCACGTTTCGCATGGACTTACAGCTCCTCCTTCACACCACCCATTGTTGCACTCTTCAGCGCGCGACGTTCCGTACATTGTGCCTTCGACGATGCTCGACCGCAATTAGCACTTCCATCTGCTGCCCGCGCTCGAGGACCCTCGGCGCCGCCGATTTGAAAGCGCGCGCGCGTCTGTGCAGGGCGTGGACCAGGGAGGCGGGAAGGGGGGGGGGTGCACGGCGCGTGCCTGGCGCGGGGTGCGTGTACCGGGAGGGCGGCGGGCGGGGGAGATGCACGGCGTGCATACGGTACGCGTTGTGTTTAGAGCGAATGGTGTGAGTATGACTTGCGTGGTGTACGTGCATGGGCATTCGTGCGTTGGGGGTCTCCTGTGTGGCGCGTGCGTTGAATGTGTTGTGCGTTGTATCGTGCGTGTGTGTTAATGTACGATGGCACTGACAATGGCGATGACGTGAGGATGATTGTCATGACGCCGATGGAAACGATGCTGCTGGCGACGATGACCATGGCGATTACGAAGACGAAAAGGTACTTCCCGTAATATAAGACGTCATATCATGGTCCAGCATGTCATTGTTTGAAAGATGTCCAGGGCCCCCTCCGAAGTCGGTCGCTTGATGATGTCCCCAACAAAGAGCCCCATTTCAGAAGATACGTCAAATGTACGCGCGATTCTAAAATATCCACATTTTCGAGGAGGTCTCGAGCGAGAATTTCACTTTTAACAATAGTACGTCTGAAAACAGTTCCTTCAACATCTCGTGTCTTGAAGATGACTCAGGCGAAAGCATTGCTTCTGAGTAGTCGGGCGCATTCGCGACCGATCTCAACATCTCCACTTTGCGAGGATGTCCCGAGCGAGAGCTTCACTTTTAGCAATATGACGTCTTACCACAAGCCCTTCGACCTCTCATCTGTCGGAGAATAACTCAGACGAAATACTAATGCTCGAAGAATATGCCAAGCAAGAAACCTTTTGCAGCCAGGAGCCAGCTGTCCCTCACGTCTTAATTCTTCATTAGTATTTTACTCGACGTGGCCTAACAGACCCCCATCAACTTCTCGCACCGAGAAGGCGCTTCTCCTCATCCGCCAAGCGAACAACATTTTGCAATATCGAGCCCGTTGTCCCTCGCCTCTTAGTTCGTCATAAGTCCCTTACTCAGCATGGTCAAACAAACTTCCATCACATTCCGATTCCGAGAACGCGCTCCCTGCCCCCCGCCACGACTTGGCCAGATGCGACTCCGAACGGTATGTATATTAACACTTTCTCGACATGATAAAGATTCAACCAGAACGTCCAGTTCGCCCGTCGCTCCTCGAAGACATCTTCCGTCATCCGTCAAGCCTCCATCCCTTGGAATAGCCACGGCCTACACTCGAACACTTAGTGATGTTACATATTCGGCCACAACGCCCAGCTCGCTTCTCCTTCCTCGAAGACGCTCCCCGTCGTCCGTCAAGCCCCCCCCCGTGCAACCCCAGAGGTTCTGTAGTTACAAATGTTGAGCTAACGCTTCCAGTCATCCGCCGACCCTGTCGCTGGCGAGCGCTTTCTTATTCGGCGTGTCGACATTGGGCGGAAGGGGGGGGGCGGGGGGGTCTGGCCCCCGACCTCTGCTTAATGCGACTGTTTGAAAAAAGGCAGCCTCTGGGGGAGACTCCACCCGCTCGAAACAGGCGCCAAAGAACAGCCAAGATCTACTCCACGAGGAGAGCGGGGAAGGGGGGGGTTGGGGCCCGCGCCGATCGGCAGAACAATGTATAAAAAACGATCACCGGCGCGCGAGAAGCGCATCTGCTCGAATTGCCGTCGTCGTCGCCCTCGTCGCCGCTCCCCCCCTGACCCTGGGCTCTCCTCCTCAAACGCCCCCGCAGCGGTGCAATCGAGCCCCTCGCAGTCACCGGGTCGCAGGGAGGCCCCCTCTCTCTGATCCCTCACCCGCTGGCGGGCGGGGGGTCGCCAGAGGGGGCCCCTCCTCCTCCTCCTCCTCCTCCTCCTCCTCCTCCTCATCCTCATCCTCATCCTCATCCTCATCCTCATCCTCATCCTCATCCCTCCTCCTCATCCTCCTCCTCCTCACCCCTCCTCCTCATCCCTCCTCCTCTGTCGGGGGCGCCCGCGGAATCGTCTGTCGCTGTTTTCTCGCCGCCGCCTCCGCGAGCTCGTGGAGCGCGGGGGGGCGCGGCTCAGGGCTTCTTCGTCGACGCCGTGCCATTCTGCCGCCGCGCCTCCCAGGCTGCCCACTCCTCCTTCGTCCAGGGTTTCGTCTGGCCGCGCTGGTTGGCCGCGAGGCGCTCCACTTGTGCGGTCTTGGCGTCGTCGCTGAGCTGTGCCTGAGCGAGCCTGCCGTCGAGCTGCTGGATCTCGTTGTTCCAGCGCTTCTTTTTCTGGGGAAACATCAGCAAAGGGATCACGGCGGTGGCATTCCGACGTAGCCTCTGTTGTTTCCAGGGGGTGGCGGCGAGCGTCCTCCGACGAAGCTCGATTATCTTCGCGCTGTCGCTTCGTGGGTCTCGGCTACGCCAGAGTGCGTTCGGCGTGTCTCTTTTGCTGATGTCCCGGGTCCTCGTCGTACTCCTTGCCGAGCCGGGCGACCTCGGCGGCGCGCGCGGTCGCCAGGGCTGCCACCCTGTCGTCGCTTGCCTTATCGTGCGCCTTGAGGTCGTCCTGCAGCCTCGCGTTCCTGTCACACTCGGCGTGCCAGGAGGTCTTCGTGAGGTCCAGCTCGTTGTGCAGCCTCTCGAGGGTCTTGTTCACCGAGTCCGTTGCTCCCTTCCACACAGCCGTGGTGTCCTCCTGCAGCTTCAGCGCTGCCCGGCACAGTTCGAGCTCGGCTTCGGCCTTCCGGGCCTTCTCTGTCGCCTCGTTGAGCTGCGTCTCATTCTGACAGTCTGCCCCCGGGGGGGGGGCGGGGAGGAGGGGGGGGAACCCCCGTGTACTCCGTGCCCAAAGCAGGACTAATGAGGGTTCCCTTCCGACCCCCCTGTCCACACGGGGGACTGGCCCGATGGGAGGGGGGAAGCGTCCACAAGGGGGACCAGGCCCCCTCAGGGGGAGGGGGGAGGCGACGAATGGGGAATGCTTTCCATTTCGATATCTTGCCTCCCAGGCGCCTCGAAATCACTTGCACCGCGGCAGTGTTCGGCTGTCTACCCGCTTTTTTCCCTCGTCCAAATCATGCGAAACCTGGCTGGATAACACAGCGGCGCTGTCAGGTCGGCAAACGCATCCCTCCCTAAAAACCTCCCCCCTTTTCCTCATCCACCTCTTGCTCTCTCTGGCTCCCTCTCTCTCTCTCTGTCTCTCTCTCTCTCTCTTTCTCTTGACTTCCTTGCTTCCCTCTACCCCCTTCTCCCATCCTCATCCTCATCCTCCTGTTGCTCCTATTCCTTCTCCTCCTCCTCCTCCTCCTCCCCCTCCTCGTCCTCATCCTCTTCCTCCTCCTCCTCCTCCTCCTCCTCCTCCTCTTCCTCCTCCTCCTCCTCCTCCTCCTCCTCACCACTCCTCCGCATCCTCATCATCATCACCACAACCACCATCACCCTCACCATCACCATCACCATCATCATCATCACCACCACCACCACCACCATCATCATCATCATCATCATCATCATCATCATCACCACCACCACCACCACCTCCATCACCATCACCATCACCATCACCATCACCATCACCATCATCATCATCATCATCATCATCATCATCATCATCATCATCATCATCATCATCATCATCATCATCATCACAACCACCACCACCACCATCATCATCATCAGCAGCAGCATCATCATCAGCAGCATCAGCATCATCATCAGCAGCAACAACAACGACATCAGCAACAACAGCAACAGCAACAGCAACAGCAACAACAACAACAACAAACAACAACAACAACAACAGCATCAATCGCATGATCATCAGCATCAGCATCAGCATCAGCATCAGCATCGTCATCATCGTCATCGTCATCAGCAGCATCAGCATCAGCATCAGCATCAGCATCATCATCATCATCATCATAATCCGAAACAGCATCATCAGCACCATCATCAGCAGCAGCACCATCATCGTCATCATCAGCGGCAGCATCGTCATCAGTAGTAGCATCATCATCATCATCATCATCATCATCAGCAGCAGCATCATCATCATCATCCTCATCCTCATCCTCCTCCTCATCACCATCAGCATCAGCATCAGCATCATCATCATCATCATCATCATCATCATCATCATCATCATCCTTATCTTCCTCTTCCTCTTCCTCCTCTTCCTCCTCCTCTTCCTCCTCCCCCTCCTCCTCCTCCTCCTCCTCCTCCTCTTCCTCCTCCTCCTCCTCCTCCTCCTCCCAGCCCTCCTCCTCCTCCTCCTCCTCCTCCTCCGCCTCCTCCTGCTCCTCCTCCTCCTCCATTCCTTCTCCTTATAAATAACTTCTCCGTGTCCCACCCCGAGGCCAGTTTTTAGGGCGGGCCGGGCGTTTCGCCTGAGACTTCCTGACCATTTATGATTATGAAGCTTAAAAGTGGCAACAGTTTCACAGATGGAGGGTGGGTGGTTTTCAAAATATGGCTCTCGCCTGAGCGCCGCGCACATTCGTTTCAAAATTTGCAAGAGCTTCACGGATTGAGAGCGGGTCGTTTTCAAAATGTGGCCTTCGCCTTAGCGCCGCGCACATTCGTTGCAAAAGCATTGCAAAAGTTTCACGGGTTGATCGGCGGGTGGTTTTCAAAATGTGGCTCTCGCCTGAGCACCGTGTGCAAGAGCTTCACGGATCGAGGGCGGGTCGTTTTCAAAATGTGGCTCTCGCCTTAGCGCCGCGCACATTCGCTGCAAAAACAGTGCAAGAGCTTCACGGATTGAGGGCGGGTGGTTTTTAAAATGCGGCCCTCGCCTTAGCGCAGCGCGAATCCTGTAAAAAATGCAAGAGCTTCACGGACTGAGGGCGGCCCCTTTTCAAAATGTGGCTCTCGCATTAGCGCCGCGCACATTCGTTCTCAAAAATTACAATCTCGCCTTAGCGCCGCGCACATTCGATTTCATCAAAAGTTGCAAGAGTTCCACGGATTGAGGGCGGGTCGTTTTCAAAATGCGGCTATCGCCTGAGCGCCGCAAAATTGAGGGCGGTTCCTTTTCAAAATGTGGTTCTCGCCATAGGGCCGCGCACATTCTGTTTCAAACCTTCCAAGAGTTTCACGGATTCCCATGAACGACGTACCAGAAATGGGGTTTCGCAGGAATCAGGATCACGCGGGTGCAACAATTATGTTGCTTCGCGGTGTTGAGATCGAAAAATGTCGCTATGGCACGATTCTGGATCGTGCAGGCCGCAGCAGTCAGGTTGATACGTGGCGCTGAAATCCCGAGAACAATGTTTTGGCATGCTTCAGGATCTTCAAACGGTTGTCTTCCAACGAGGCAGTTTTCTCAATGAAAATGAAACGTTGTAGGGGCCTATGAAGAGGGAGCTTGGAGGAAGGGTGAATTCCAACATCGTTGATGACTCCTGGGTTTACACTGGTCCTTCTCCTCCTCCTCCTCCTTCTCCTCCTCTTCCTCCTCCTCCTCTTCCTCCTCCTCCTCCTCCGCCTCCTCCTCCTCCGCCTCCTTCTCCTCCTCCGCCTCCTCCTCCTCTTCCTCCTCATAAACAGCCTCCTCCTCCTCCTCCTCTTCATCCTCCTCCTCTTCCTCCTCCTCGTCCTCTTCCTCCTCCTCCTCCCCCTCCTCCACCTTTTAGCTCCTTCCTCCTCCGTTTCCTCCTCCTCTTCCTTCTCCTCCTGTTCCTCCTGACCCTCCTCTTCTTCCTCATTATCCTCCTCCTCCTCCTCCTCCTGCTCTTCCTCCTCGTCCTCCTCCTCCTCCTCCTTCTCCGCCTCATCCTCCTCGTTTTCCTCCTCCTCCTCCTCCTCCTCCACCGCCTCCTCCTCCTCATCCACCTCCTCCTCCTCCTCCTCCTCCTCCTCCTCCTCTTCTTCTTCCTCCCACTGGTCCTAGCGAACAGGGTCGGCCGGCACCGGCCGGAAGGCCGTCGAAATCCGTATGAAAGACCCCCACACAATGAACCCTTGTGTACAGTTTGCTACACACGGATTCTCTAACTGTGGGGGATTTGCACCCTAAAAACAGCGACCGGCACAGGTTGCCCTGGTTTCTCTCTATTGCTCCATGTGCCGAGCATGATTAATTCTGCTGGCCATGTTTTGTTGCATGTCTTCCTCCCTAACATCCTCGGTCGCAGGACGCCACCACTTGGGATCCCCCACAAAGCCCCTCCTTTGCAAGATCCCTGCAAAAGCAATCCTTGTCAACGCTGCTTTTAAAGGATAGAGTATGTGGAGGCCACTGCGGATCTCCCGCACTCGATGGTCGTCCTCCGCAAGAGCCCCACAGAAAGAATCCTTGCGCAAAGGCTGTTAGAACAAGCTTGCGAGTGTGTGGGACTTCTGCACCATGGAAACAGTAACGGTCTCAGGTGGTCCCAGCGGCTTCCCGTTTTTCCCCACGCCCAGGAATCTTTGTAACTCCGCGTGTGCCAGGTGGCGCAAGACGGTCAAGCACCGGTCGAAGTGAACGGTGGGATGCACCCGAGGCAAACTGGGGCACGAAACAACAACAAAAACGAAAAACAAAAACAAAAATGCGAGAGGAGGAAGAAGGGGCCCGATCAGATCCATGAAGGTCGGCGCGGGGAAGCCGAAGAAGAGCATGCGAGCTGCTTTCGAGCAGCAGGGCCGAAGCCAGCTTGAAGTGGAAGACCCTGAGATGCCCGAGAGCGCCAGGAAGACCAGGAGGCCAGAGGAGTGGCGCAGACAGCAAAACCGCGGCACATACTCAAGGTCACAGGTTGTCCTGGCCTTTCCCTGTGTTCCCCACGTCCAGGCATCTGTGTCTTGCTGCTGCTCCTTTTTGTCACTGGCTGCTTCTCTAGCGTTGGCGGAAGCACGGCGCCGCCTCTGCGGATCCCCCACCATTACAAAAGGAGTCCCTGCGTGAAGGCTGCTGCAAAAGGATTCTGATTGTGGAGGCCACTGCAGATCCCCGACACTCAAAACCCGTGTGCAAGATTCCCACAAAAGAAACCCTTGTTGCAAAGGCTGCTACGAAATGATTCTTAGTGCAGGGGATCTGCACTCCAAGCATAGCGACAGTCACTGGTTGTCCTAGCCTTTTCCTTTTTTGCACGTGTAAATGAAAACACAAGTGATTTACTGCTGCTCCTGTTTGTCCTGTTTTCTTCTCTGATAGCCCTAAGAAGATTCTCATTGGGGTTTTTCCCCAATCAGAGCTTGCCTCTGTAGGGGTCCTTGCGAATTCATATGGTTAGGTGAGGTTTGGCGCCGATTTCGGCGGCACGCCCAGATGCCCGGGTGCCCAGGTTCCCGTGCCCAGGTGCCCGGGTGCCCCAGTGCCGAAGTGCCGAGGTGACTGGGTGCCCGGGTGCCCGGGTGCCCAAAAGCCCCGGGTGACCGGGTGCCCAGGTGCCCGGGTGCCCGGGTGCCCGGATGCACGGGTGCCCGGATGCACGGGTGCCCGGATGCACGGATGCCCCGGTGCCCAGGTGCCCGGGTGCCCGAGTGCCCGGGTGCCCGGGTGCCCGGGTGCCCGGATGCCCGGTAGCCCTATAGCCCTATAGCGCTATAGCCCTATAGCCTTATACCCTTACAGACCTTTAGCCCTATAGCCCTATGGCCCTACAGCCCCAGAGCCTTATAGCCCTATAGCCCTGTAGCCCTATAGCCCCATAGCCCTACAGCCCTAAAACGATTATGATTAGGATTGTTCTCCCGTATCACTCTCTGGTATCATTATTTCTTCCATGTGAAGACACACGTGTTTTACTGCTGCTCCTGTTTGTCCATATTCTTTCTCTAGCAATCTCGAAACCACGGTGCCGCACTTGCGGATCCCCCACCATAAAAATTCGTGTCCTGAGATCGGGAAGAGCGCTTGTCAGGCCTCCCCTGGGTTCGAAACCCCAGAAGGGGGTTCGAAAGGGGCCAAATGTCCCCCCCCACGATACGAACCCGGGGGGGAAGGGGGCGACGACGACGGCGTCATGCTCGGCGCTGGCGTCGGCGTCGTCTGCGTCGGCGTCGTCGTTGACATCGGCGTCGGCGTCATGCTCGGCGTCGGCACCGGGGTCGGCATCGGCGTCGGTGTCGGTGTCGGCGTCGGGCGTCGTCGTCGTCGTCATCGGCCTCGGCGTCGGCCTCGGCGTCGGCGTGGTTGTCGGCGTCGTACTCGGCGTCGTGCTAGGCGTCGTGCTGTGTGTGGTCGGCGTCGGCGTGGGCGTCGGCGCCGGCGTCGTTGTCAGCGTCGGCGACGTCGTCGTCGTGCTCGGCGACGTGCTCGGCGTCGTCGTTATCGTCGGGGTCGTCGTTGGTGTCGGCGCCAGCATCGGCGTCGGCATCGGCGCCGGCGTCTGAGTCTTTGTTGGCGGCGTCGTCGGCGTCGTGCTCGGCGTCGTGCTCGGCGTCGTGCTCGTCGTCGTCGTCGTCGCCAGCGTCGGCGTCGACGTCGGCGTCGTGCTACGCGTCGTTGTCGGCGACGGACGGCATCGTGGTCGTCGGCGCCAACGTCGGCGTCGGCGTCGGCGACGTCGTCATCGACGTCGGCGCCGACGTCGTACTCGGCGTCGTGCTCAGCGTCGTGCTTTTCGTCGGACCAATTACAACCGACCTGGTCACTTCTCAACCGGCCAAAAATACCAACTGGTAACAATTACAACTGGCCATCTCTGGGAGTCAACATGAGTGACCCGATTGGAATGGGTACCAGTTTTCTCTCTAGAATCTGGGAGCTGCTGTTTTGCAACAACAATTCGCAACAACACATAGCACCGCAAAGCAACAACAAAAATCGAAAAAAACCACAGATATTCACAGCACAAACCTACACACCGTTCACAATAACACATCTCGAAAACCCGATATGTCATCCTCGTTGCCCTCGGCCGTTGCTTCCCTCGTTTCCTGCCTCTTCCCTCCTTCTCCTCCTCGGAATCCCCAGGTTTTCTCGGAAATCCTTCGGAAATACTTCAGCAATCCACCAACAATCCTCTACAAATCCTTCGGATATCCTCCGGCAGTCTTTCAAAAATCCTCCAGAAAACACGCGAAGTTCCTCTAAGGAGCCTCTAAGGAGCCTCCAAGGAGCGTCCAGGGAGCTTCTAGGGAGCTTCTAAGGAGTTTCTAAGGAGCTTCTAAGGAGCTTATCAGGAGCTTCTAAGGAGCATGTAAGGAGCTTCGAAGGAGCTTCTAAGGAGCCTCGAAGGAGCTCCTAAGGATCCTCTGAGACACCGTTAAAAACCTCTAAACAGCTTGAAAAGCGGTTGTAATTGGTACCAGTTGGTTGGGAATGGGACCGAGATGGTTGAAATCCATCCTACTTGGTTGTGATGTGTCCCACTTTCGGGTTGATCCCCCCCCTCCCTGGGTTTCTGGGGGGGGGCATTCTCTCCAAGCAAGCGCCCGCGAAACGCTCTCTCTCTCTCTCTTCCTCTCTCTCTCTCTCTCTCTCTCTCTCTTTCTCTCTCTCCCTTTCTCTCTCTCTTCTGTATGTTTCTATATTTCTCTCTCTCTCTCTCTCTTTCTCTCCCTCTCTCTTAGATCGCCACAGAAGGAGGCCATTTGCAAAGGCTGTTATACAAAGATTTGATGTTGATCGTGGAGGCCATTGCAGACCCACCACACTCAAAATCCTTCTGCTAGATACCCACACCGAAAATCATTATTATAAAGCTGCTAACAGGATTCTTAGTGTGGGGGACCTGCACAACTAGCACAGCGACAGTCACAGGTTGTCCCAGAATTCATGCGAACTCCCGTGTGGTTTACTGCTCCTGTTTTGCCTGTTATATATCCAACATTCTCGTTCGCACGGTGCCGCCGACTGCGAAGATCCCACAATTGAAATCTTCGTTTCCGATCACCACAAAAGGAACCCCTTCAAAAAGACCGTCTGAAAAATAGTTCCTTCTGTAAGGCTACCTCACTTGGAATCATTTGTTGCAAGGCCTCCACAAGAGGAAATATGTATTGAGGCCGCAACAGGAGATGATGATGACGAGGATAATCATGAGGATGATGATGATGCTGGTGATGGTGATGATGATGGTGATAATGATGGTGATGCCGATGAAACTGATGTTTGGTGACTAGCTTGCGACCGCACAAAGAAAAAGTCGCACGGGCTCCCCCCGTGAGATCGTTACCGTTACGGGGGGCGGGGGGGACTGGCAGACCCACTCTGCGGACGTTATGAAGCCAGCGTCTAAAAATACACACCGCCAGGCAGTTACCCACACCACGCTCTCAGCGCGGAGCATGGCAACTTGCGCGGCATTCTCCGCGCGCGCTCGAGCTCTGCGTCCCCTATCTTCGCGCATCGCGCCCCGCAGCGCGCCAGGCGCGGCTGTCTTCGCGACCTCCCGGGCCACCACCCCCTCAAGGGGGCGCGCAATGCCTCCCGCGAGCGGGGTCAAGGTTCGAGGCTCGGGGGCTTCACACTGTTGGCGCAGGAGGGGAGAGGACAGGGACCTTTGTATCAGCGAGGGGACGGTGAGAGGGGCAGAAGTACAGCCTGGCGCCTCGGGCGCCTCTAAGCCAAAGAGGCTAGCACGGAGAGACGAGAGAGGGGATCACGACGAGGGGGGCTCGGAGGGAAAGGGGGACAACACGTCCTCGTTGGTCCTCGGCGGCCCCTTCCAGCCTCGGGGTGCCTTCCAGTGGCCGCGCCTCGCCGAGGGAGCCTCCCGGAGGTCCCCGCACGGTCCCGCACGGCCGCCGGAGGCCCGAGGTCGGACCCCGAAAGCCACCAGGGGGCCCGCTCGGGGGAGGAGCGAAGAGCTTGAATCGGCGATCGCCGATAGTGCAGGGGCCCCAGGACACACAAATAAAAATATTCCCCACATGTTCCAGTATTTTCTGGGTTTGTGTCTTCCCCCCCACTTCCCATGTTTTCCCCTATCTTCTGGGAATCGACGGTCAATTGTGTCTGTGTGCTTGGTTCCCCTCCTGATTCTGACCCGCAAGCCACCAGGGGACCCGCTCAGGGGCGGAACGAAGAGCTTGGATCGGCGATCGCCGATAGGATCGGCCCCCCGATCGCGAATCCCAACGGTCCCGGGCGGGGTGGGCTGCCGGGACCCCAGTGGGCGATGAGCAGGCGATTGGAGGTCGATGCAACCCTCCGGAGCCCGTCTCCCCCAACGTTGGATCGGGCATGTCCTTCCACAGGCGGATTTGGGAAGGAAAACAAAAAACAAAAAAACAACAACAGAAAATCAAAACAGTCCAGATCGTCGAAAAATCGTCCCCGGCCTATGTTGTCACTATGTTTGGGCACTCCTCCAGAGGGGCGTGCCCAACGGAACCCCAACGTTGCCCCCGAGGAGGGAAAAATGCGGGCGGCTCCACGCGGCGGCCCGAGCCCGGGGCGGCCGGGTGGGATCGGGGGGGGGGGACTGGCCGACCCCTGCCAAGACGGAACGTCGACCCCCGCTGCGTGCCCCTCGTTCGGTGGCAATTCGTGGTCTGGGGACGATTTTTCGACGATCTGGACTGTTTCGATTTTTCTTTGGGGGAGGGGCGGGGGTTTTCTTCCAACATCCGCCTGTGGAAGGACAATTCACTCGTTACGTGCCCCTCGTTCGGTGGCAATTCGTAGTCTGGGGACGATTTTTCGACTGTCTGGGCTGTTTCGATTTTTCTTTGGGGGGGGAGGGGCGGGGGTTTTCTTCCAACATCCGCCTGTGGAAGGACAATTCATTCGTCACGTGCCCCTCGTTCGGTGGCCATTCGTGGGAGCCTTGCATACCGTCGTGTCGACTCTTGCGAATCGAGGCTGATGGACGCTGAATCGACGCGAATCGACGCTACATCGACGCTAAATCGACGCTAACTGGCGCTACATCGGCGCCATCTCATCGACTCCCAGACGCTAATCGGCGCTCGTCGACGCTATAGACAGAATTACGAGGGTACGCAAGGCTCCCATGATTTGCTGAGGAAGCACCCTGCCTCCTCCTTCGCCTCCTCCTCCTCCTCCTCCTCCTCCTCCTCCTCCTCCTCCTCCTCCTCCTCCTCCTCCTCCTCCTCATCATCATCATCATCATCATCATCATCATCATCATCATCATCATCATCATCATTATCATTATCATTATCATCATCATACCCTCCCTAACGTGGCCCATCCCTACCCTAACCTGACCCAGACCCTGTCGACACTGCGCCAAAGCTAGCCTGACCCCTGAAAGCTAACGTGGCCAGCGGCTCGAGCCGGGAAGGGCGAGGGGGAGGGCAAGGTCGAGGACGAGACCCGCAAGATCCTGAATCCTTCCAAAACACAATTTCTGGTACGTTGATCGTGGGAATCGGTGAAAATCTTGAACATTTTGTTAAACGAATGTGCGCGGCGCTCAGGCGAGAGCCACATTTTGAAAAGGAACCGCCCTGAATCCGTGAGGCTCTTGCAATTGTTTAGATCGAATGTGCGCGGCGCTCAGGCGAGAGCCACATTTTGAAAACGAGTTATCCTCAATCCGTGAAACTCTTCCACATTTTTTGATCGGATGTGCGCGGCGCGAAGGCGAGAGCTACATGTTGAAAACAGGCTATCCTCAATCCATGAAACTCTTGCAAATGTTTAAAACGAATGTGCGCGGCACTAGGGCGAAAGCCACATTTTGAAAACGAACCGCCCTCCATCTGTAAAACTGCTACCAATGCCTAAGCTTCAATGTCATAAACGGTGAGGATGTCTCAGGCGAAACGCCCGGCCCGCCCGAAAAACTGGCACTCCCTGGGAAGCGCCTCCCCGACCGACAGCTTCCAGGCCGAGACCGGCCGCGGCGGCGACGGGGACGGCGTGCGAGGACCCGAGGGCGACAGCTGCGGACCACTGCAATCCCTGGCCGGGGCCCTCCGGGGCCCCGGATGGGCGCACACGCCCTCCTCACTGGGGCTCATGATAGGCCCATTCTCCACCACCACTACCATAGGTAGGAGCGGGAGGAGGAGGAGCAGGAGGAGGAGGAGGAGGAGGACCTCCTCATCCTTCCGTCTCCCCCATCCTACCGATGATAGTGGTGGAACATTTGCACATCAGCTCAGGGTGGCCCTGGCCAGGGATTGTGATGGTGTGTGGCCGCCTTCCGCGGAGAGTAGGAGTGAGGAAGGGCCCAGCGGCAACGGAGCAGCGAGAGGAAGCGGGCAGGCATCGTGAGCGCCCGACCGCTCGCCTTGACCGCTCGCCTCGTCCTGCAGGCGCTTGGCGAAGACGATGGGGATGCGCCTCTCCGCGGAGAGCACGTACACGACGCCCAGGATGGTGACGAGCAGTGTCACGCCGAAGATGCCACCGGCGAAGCTGCTCGTGTCCGATTCGGCCGCCTTTGCCACTATGGTGCCAGCAGTGCGGGGGAGGTTCGCGACGATGCTGCTGAAGACGAGCAGCGACGTCCCGTTCCCGAGCTTCTGGTCCGTAATCTTGTCAGCGATGAACAGGATAATCTGCGCCCCGATGGCAAATTGCAGGGTGATCTGCAGTGGCCAGAAGCCCTGGTTGTCAAAGACGAAGGGCTGCAGCTGCGTCATCTGGCCGTACCCCTGGATACACCCAAGCGCGAAGGCCGACTGCTTGATGTAGTTCTTGTACGTCTCCCTGCCAGCCTCACCCTCCTCTCCCTGCGCGAGGGACTTCAGCGACGGGGTTACCGTCGTGAGGATCTGGAAGATGATCGACGCCGTGATGTAGGGCCCGATGCCCAGGCTGAAGATGCTGGTCCTGCCAAGCCCTCCGCCGAACAGCTGGTCGATGAAGCCGATACCGCTGTTGGACGCCTGCCGCCGCACCCGCTCGAAAACACTACCTCCACCAAAATACCCAATGCTCCACAAAGGAAAACCTCCTCCTCCTCCTCCTCCTTCTCCTCCTCCTCCTCATCACCCCTGGGGCTCCACGGGAGCCAGGCTACACAAGGCCAGAGCCCTGGCGGGGCGACGGAGACTGCCGAGATCGGCGAACCGAGCCTGCTGGGAAGGCGCACGTGAAGAAAAGAAGCACATTCAGATCGGTAACGGAGCGTGCACGGCAACGGGTGCTCACTGGCCAAGCTTTAGGTCGGGCATGCCCTCGTACAGGACGATTTGGGAAGAAGAAGAAGAAGAAGACGAAGAAGAAGAAGAAGACATAGTAAAGAATCAAAAGATGATCAAAAACAGTCGAGTAACAGTCCCCAGACTACTTTTTGACTCTATTTTGGAATATTCCTCCTGTAGAGAGACATGCCCGTCTTAAGCCTAGCTATGGCCCGCTCGACTGATCGCCCGCTCGACTGATCCCACCACCACCATCGGGGCCACTGGGGGCCCCAAAGGCTGGCGGGCCCTGGACCTGCCGAGAGAAGTACTCCTGCGCCGCGTCCACGTCGAAGCCGTACAGGGGTATGTAGTAGCCCACGCGGCACAGGGCCAGCAGGAACAGCACGGTGAGGATGCGTTTGGGGAGGTCACCCTCGCCGGCGGCGAGCGCGGGGGGGGGAAGTGAGAAGGAGAAGGCCTTCTCAGAAGGCTCAGAAGTCCCCCAGCCTCCCGAGAAGATCTCGAAGCCTTCCCCGAAGACGCAGAACACTTCTCACAAGGCCAGAGGGCTTCTGAGAAGCCCAGCCGCCTTCTGAGAAGGCCTTCTCCTCCTCACTTCCCGAAAGCGAAGCCAGAACGATTCTAAATTCGGGTGAAGATAAAACGAGAACCTCTGAGATCCGGCGGCTCTGGAGCTGTCTCCAGCGCCGCCCCAAAGCGTTCCCCAGAACGCTCCGAGAGCGCTCCAGAACGCCCTGGAACGGATTCGTCCTCGCCCTAGCCCAGTCCGATTCCCCACCTCTAGAGGCCTCCAAGATGGGGTCGGAGTGGATGGGGTCGGAGGATCGCCCCACATCGCCGATACATCGGTGATACATCGCCGATGCATTGGCGAACCATCGGCGACATCGGCGATGCATCGGCGACGCCAGCGTGGAGAAGATCGGGCTCCACATCGAGCCGCATCGGCGATGCATCGGCGATGCGGCGCAGTCCTCGGACCCCATCTACTCCGACCACATCTAGGAGGCCCAGACCCTCGCTCGCAGCCGACCTTGTCATTGCACCGACCTTGCAGACGTGCTGCAGCGGATTTGCGCGTGGATTTCTGCCAATGCAAAACCCCAAAACGGCGAAAAACGAAGTGAGTTTCACGTGAATATCTTGCAGTCTTCCTTCCTGGCCAAAAAAATCCGCACGAAAAAATCACCTCGAAATCTGAAACGAAATTATCCAAGACAATTCGGGCCCATCCCATTGTTTTCCGAACGAAATCCGCTCTGCGACAGGGCTGGCCCCAAACGTTGTTCTTCGCTTTGTGCTCGTCTTGTTTTTCGTTCCGCTCTACCTTGCCTTCCTGCACCTCCCCGCCAAAACGAGAAACAGAACACAGCCGAAGCCCGGCGCAGAACAGCGCTCAGGCCCAGCCCTGCCCTGCGGTGCTGGCGCCAGGAGCCTTGGTCAGCAGGACGAGGTAGTTCACGTCGCCCGTGGACGCCGCCCGGCACCGCACGAGGGGCGCGGGCGGCCCGGCCCGCGCCGGACCGAGCCCCAGGCACGCGCCCGCCAGGGCCGCGGCCGCCGCCGCGGCGAGGCCGCCGGCGGCGCGCGGGGCGCCGCGCGGAGGGCCCAGGCCGCTCCTGGCCGGGGAAAGGCTCCCGAAGATCCGCCGCTCCGGAAGAATCGGAGCAGGCGGTTTTGGGGCTGTGTTCGGCCTCTGGAGGCCCTCGATAGGGCTGCGGGGGCGTCCGAGAGCAACGCGGGTCGGAAGGCCGGCCCTGGAGAGGGAGCCTGTCTTCTCCTGAGACTCCGGCAAGTTTGCTTGCATGGACGGGGCGGGCCTGGACCTGAAGCAAGCCGCAAACGACTTGCACGTGAGGAAATCGCGCAAGTCGAAAGGCACTTGCACGCTACTTATTGGTTTGAAGAGGGGCGATGGGGGGAGCGCGTGGGGGAACGCAATCAATGCAAGTAAACTTGCCTGATTCTCCCAAAATTATCCCAGTGCGACCCTACCTAGGAGTTGGAGCCCCTAGGAAAGCAACATTAGTAGTAACAATAAAGCTAAGCTAAAGCTAAGTTAACAATGAGCTAAAGCTAAGCTGAAGCTAAGCTAAAGCTAAATTAAAGCTAAGCTAACGTTAAGCTGAAGCTAAGCTAAAGCTAAGCTAAAGCTAAGCTAACGCTAAGCTAAATCTAAGCTAAAGCTACGCTAAAGTTAAGCTAAAGCTAAGCTAAAGCTAAGCTAAAGCTAAGCTACAGTTAAGGTCGAGCTAAGCTAAATCTAAGCTAAAGCTAAGGTAAAGCTCAGCTACAACTACATTAGGCTAAGCTAAGCTCAGCTAAGCTAAGGTAAGCCAAGCTAAGCTAAGCTAAGCTAAGCCGAGCTAAGCTAAGCCAAGCTAAACTAAGACGAGATAAGCTAAGCCAAGCTAAGGGGGCGCTATGCTAAGCTATGCTAAGCTATGCTATGCAATACTGTGCTATGTTATGCTATGCTGTGCTATGCTATGCCATGCTATGCTATGCTACGCTAAGCTAAGCTACATTAGGCTAAGCTAAGCTAGGCTAAGCTAAGCTAAGCTAAGCTAAGCTAAGCTAAGCTAAGGTAAGCCAAGCTAAGCTAAGCTAAGCTAAGCCAAGCTAAGCTAAGCCAAGCTAAGCTAAGACGAGATAAGCTAAGCCAAGCTAAGGGGGCGCGACTGGGGGAACCGCGGGGCGGGGACTGGGGGAACCGCCCGGGGCGCTTTCCACTGCCCGGCCCCTTTAAGCTAGAGAGTAAGAACCCTTCTAGGCAGAGCCTAGGTAGGGAAAAACGAACAAACAAACAAACAAAAAATGGTCTGGACCTCCGATGCCCACGCATCGAAGAAATAGGAGCAGCTGAATGTCTTGGGTGTGCGGCCGGCTTGCAGCGCGGGCGCTGGCTTCTGCCGCTGGGCTATGGGCCTCCGCTCCCTGGGCTCTGTGGCGAGGCGTTCCTCTTGCCGTCGCTGGGGCGCGTACTCCCCGTGCACGCTTCGTTCCCGCGCGGGATTTCTGCTTTCTGTTGCTCGCCGAAGCCAGGATGCTCCTCGGCGGTCCTCGCCGAGGCAACAGTGCACACGTCCAAGCGATGCCGAAGTCCATTGGCCTCTCTTAGGGCCCGCTCAGCGCTCCCTTCGTTCGTGTGGGCGCCTGCCTCAGCCAAGAGGTGGGCGGATCGGCAGCGGATGGCGGCTTGAGCCCACCTTCCGCGCCAACCGTCCACCAGTCACCCCCTATTCGCCGCCCGTGACAGCTAAACGCCCCGAACAAATAACTGTCGATGAAAGTCAAGGCATCATAACAATATTTGTATAGACATATATGTGTGCACGTGTGAATGTATAGTTGTGTATGTACGCATGCATGTATGCATGTATGTATGCATGTATGTATGTACGTGTGCATGTATGTATGTATGTATGTATGTATGTATGTATGTATGTATGTATGTGTGTGTGTGCATGTATGTGTGTATGTATGTATATATGTATGGATGTACGTATGTATGTATGTATGTATGTATGTATGTAAGTATGTGTGTATGTATGTATGTATGTATGCATGCATGCATGCATGTATGTATGTATGTGTGTATGTATGTATGTGTGTATGTGTGTATGTGTGTATGTGTGTATGTGTGTGTGCCTGCATGCATGTATGCATGTATGTATGTGTACTTACATACACATAGACATGTTATGTGCGTAGACATGTGTGTATGTATGTGGCTGTGTGTTAGTCTGTTTGTAGACATAGATGTAGATATGTATGTGTGTACTTTCATGTATGTGTATATGTATATGCGTGTACATGGATATGCGAATGTAAATGTATATGGATAAGTGTATGTATATGGATATGCACATGTAAATATAAATGTATATGTGTATGTGTGTAGAAGTATGTGTACCTGAATATATGTATGTAAAAATACATATGTAGGTATGCGTATGGATGTGTAGTCCTATGCGAATGTGTATGTGTGTGTAGGTGTGTGTGTATACATATGTGTATACGTATGCGTATATGGTATGTGTGTTTGCATGTATATGTAGATGTAACTGTACATGTATGTTATATGTATATGTGTGTACATATGTATGTATGTATGTGTGATGTATACATGAGGGTGTGTATGTATAGATGTACATGTATGACTGCATGGTCGTGCGTATGTATGCGCGTATGTGTTACGTATGCATTCTACAGACATGTGTATATGTATATGTATGCATATAACTGAGAAGGGCACCGTAGGCAGCATGGGGTCGCTGGTGGGGCCTCGAATTCCGAGCGGCGGGGCCGTACCTACAGGCCTCCTGAATAGGGTCCGAGTAGATGAGGTCGGAGGATCGTGCCGCATCGCCGGTGCATCGGCGATGCATTCGGTGACGTCGGCGACGCATCGGCGACGCATCGGCGACGTCGGCGTGGAGAAAATCGGGCTCCGCATCGAGCCGCACCGCCGCTGCATCGGCGATGCGGCGCGGTGCTCCGACCCCATCCACTCGGACCCCATCCTGGAGGCCTGGGGTGTCAGACGGCGCGGCCGAGGGCCTTGGTTTGGTCCCCAGAGGCCCCCAGAGCCGATGTCGTGGTTTGGTCCCCAGAGGTCTCGACCCGTTCCCCCCTCCTCCTCCTGCTCCTCCTCCTCCTCCTCCTCCTCCTGCTCCTCCTCCTCCTCCTCCTGCTCCTCCTCCTCCTCCTCCTCCTCCTCATCCTCAGGGGGAGCGCAGGCCACCTGAGCACGGCGTGGGTCGCCTAGCCTTAATTGGGCGATCTGCGGAGCCCGACCGCGGAGGTCGTTGGATGCTGGCCTGGCTCAGGCCGCCTGTGGTCTTCAGCCCAGGTTGCCCGTGCCGCCGTCGCCAACGCGTCGACGACGACGACGACGACGACGACGACGACGACGAACATGCGCATGAGCATGAGCATGAGCACGAGCATGAGCATGAGCATGACGACGCGTTGGCGCAGGGGGGGGGAGGGGGGCGGATCCCCCCACCCGCTTGCCGCGCCCTTCAGCTGCATCGGCTGCTCCCAGGGTGCGGCCCCGCCCCAGTGCCGCTCGCATTCCGCCCGTGAGTCGACAGCTACACGCTTTCGGCACATTCGCGAGCCGAGGGCCCGTTTCCCGTGATCTGAAAGGTGGCCTTCGAGCAGCGACCCGAGAGACGCTTCGGCACCACGGTCGAGGATACTTCATGTGGGAACAGAGCTTACTCGAGACAGAGCGATCAGCACAGCCCAGCGGGGGGTGGAGTAATGCCATATCAGTGGACGGTTTCCCCCGGGGCCGTAGGCGATCCGAGGAGGGGAGGGCGAGGAGGAGGAGGAGGAGGAAGAGGAGGAGGAGGAGGAGAGAGGAGGACGGGTCGCCTAAGCCCTTCAGAGAAACCCTCCACATATCAGGTGGCAGACAGAATCCGCCAGCCCCTTCGAGGCCAACAAGCTGCGCGGCCTGGGACGTCCTGCTCCCCACAGCAGCTCCGCTTCCCAGTTGAGTTGCTCAGTGTCTAGTTTTAGGTCGGGCATGTCCCCCTACAGGCGGATTTGAGGCGAAAACTAAGAGTAATCAGAAAAACGTTCCCTGACTCTTGTAGGACTATTTTTGAATATTCCTCCTCTAGAGGGACAGGCCCGACTTACGTCTAGTTCCAGCGCTGTAATGATTGAAGTCCGCGCGAGGTGGGGAGCCCGCAAGGCGCCACAAAACCTCCCGAGGATCACGTAATCTGTGTATGGATTCATGGGAGCGCCCCTGGACCCGCAAAACACTACAGATTCGCGCAGCCACGGTCCCCCGTAAACTACCACGGGATCGCACTCCCGAGGCGGCCACAACCCATTGTGAATGAAAGCGCGCTCGCGCTCCCGGACGGCGTTTTTCAGGGCTCGAGGTAAACAGTGTTTTCCGTCTTCGTTCTGTCTTCGTGAGCCCTAGCTCTGTCTTCGTTCCGCATCTGCTGCAAAACGAAGTCAAAACGAAAACGATCCACGAAATTGCCAAAACACCGTTTCGCTCGAGCCCTCGGCGTTCCTCGGACGGCGCTTCTCGGACGGCATTCTTCGGGCGGCGTGTTTGCGCTTCCTGAGACTTTGTGAAGTACAATATACTCGCGCCCCCGAGGCCCCAGTCCCTGTTGAATGCCAACAGAGCTGCGCCCCTAAGGTCACTACCCCTGTAGATCGCAGCAGGCTCGCGCTCCCGAAGCCACGTGCGGATCGCTGCGCGCTCGCGCTCCCGATGCCGGCCAGGCGCCCGCGAATTCCGACGGACTCGCAGCCTCGGGGCCGGGCGACGATGGGGGGTGACTGGAATAGGGGGGGGGACATTTTTTGATTCGCGGGTCGAGAGGAGAGCGCACCTCCTCCGGTCGAAGCTAAGCGGGCCGCGCACAGCTTGAATTAACGAGGGGGGGGCAGAAGGAGGGGCCTCACGTCAAGGCCAGGAGGGGGCAAAGCCCCGGGGGGAGGGGGACACATCGACCCGGAATCGGCGATACTCGCCGTTGGATCGGCGAACGTGGCCCCGATCGCGGATCCGCACGTTCCTCGGCAGGCTCGGGCCATCGGGCCCCTTATCGGCGATCCATGGGCGATTGAGGGTCGAGGCGTACAGGCCTCGGAAAAAAAATAGCGAACACTCATGCCACATTCATCTGTGAACGCCTCCCCCTCCCCCCAATGTTCAAAGTTGGCGGTGGGTCTGATGAGTTGCACCTCGACCGCAGTCTCCCCCGCGCGTGCCAACCTTGAGTTTGGGGGGCAGGAGGGGTGTTCACTAATTGTTTCCCTCTACCGTATCCCCCCCTACTGTTGCCACTGAAACCTCCTGCTGATGACAGCGCGCTCGCGTTCCTGAGGGCACAGCCCCTCGCCGCTTGCCGGCGGAGTCGCGACCCCGAGGTCACAGTCCCTGTCAACCATGGTGGCATCGAGAACCTGAGGGCAAACCACGTAGAAAGCTCTGCGCCTTCGCGCTCGCGCCCCCGAGGCCAGTCCCAGCAAACCGTGATGGAACCGAGCTCCTGGGGCCAAACCCCGCGAATCCGCGCTAATCGCATTCGAAGCGCGCTCCCGAGGCCACCATCCCCCAGCCAGCCGGCAAACAACCCAAAGCAACCGTTCACGATCTATGGAGACAACGAGCCAAACAGCCCAGTTGCCAGCCAGCCAACCAAAAAGACAACCAACCGACCAACCAAGCGTGGCCATTCAAGCAATCTGACGACTACCTACCAGACCACCCCAACCCAACCCGAAGACCCGAATTTCGGGTTAGGGGGGTCCAGACTTCATACGTGTTTTCCCATATTCCCCAAACCCCCCACACTGGGAATAGAAAGCAAATTGGGGCCTTCGGGTTGGGTTGGGGTGGATTGGTAAGTGGTGATATGAGGGGGGACCGGCGGCAAAGGGCAAAGCCCTTCCGACAAAACTGCAAGATCCTTCGAACGCCGTGGCGAGGGCAAGGAAGCGAGGGTCACGAGGACAGCACCGAAGTCCGGTGGCAACTCATGGGAGCCTCCCGCACCATCTTGTCGGCTCTTGCGGATCGACGCCAATGGACGCTAGTCGACGCTAACCGACGCTGAATCGACGCTAATCAATGCTGACCGACGCTGAATCGAAGCTATTGAAGGGGCCCTGGGACACACAAATAAATAGACACAAATAACAGGATTCCCAATATGTTCCCATATTTTCTGGGTTTTTGTTTCCCCCCCACTTCCCATATTTTCCCATATTTTCCGGGGGATCGACGATTAATTGTGTCTGTGTGTTTTTTCCCTCCTGAGCTATCTCATGGACTCCAAGACGCTAATCGACGCGAGCCGACGCTAAACCAGGCTCCCTTAGTGTTTGCGACCGGAACCGAAGGGCACGGGCGGTATGCAGGATCAGACAATACGTTCAGGTCTGGCACGTCCTCCTTCCTACAGGCGGACGTTGGGCGAAAATTAAAAAAAATGCTCGAAATTTGTCGAAGAATCGTCCCCTTAACTATTTTCTGACTGTTTTCGAATGCTCCTCCTGTAGAAGGACACGCTGGACTCAACAATACGTGTGCCACATTTTGACTGCACCTCGGAGGCGGGCAGGGGGGCCCACTGAAGAGACAGTCTCGTCCTCTCGGACAAGGGCCCTCCTTTCGCGAGTGTCTGGTAGGCTCGCCTCAGAATAGCTGGCCGCCTCCCCGAGGTCTCCAAGCTGCCCTCGTGGAGGCGTTTCCTTGGTATGGCTTCCACGACGCCTGGAAGGCCTGCGGTTTTCTTGCAGTCCCCTGGACGCCCAGATCCACAGGCGAGCTCAGCGCTTCGGCTCGCATGGGGCAGCAAAACGCTATCGATGGAGCGGCGACATCGGGCTCTGGCCGCTTCCAGAGGCCCACGGGCGCACGAGCATGCTTTTGGCAAGCTTTGAAGCCCCCAGCCGGTCCCGCTGGCGGTTGTCTGGACGAGGCCGCGCGCATTGGTCGACTCTGAGGCCTGTGAGGTGGCAGTAAAAAAAAGGTGCGGGGCTGAAGGCAGGGGTCCGCAATGTCGGGATCGGGGGACAGGGAGGCCGCAGCGCGCAGCTGGCAAAGCAAGATTAGCCCAAAGGGAAGGGGCTCACCAGGTCGGACCACGGGAAAGAGGGGTTCCCCCTCGTCAGGCCCCAGAGCCTCGTTGCTTACTCCTTGGAGGATCGCTCCCTCAGGCCCTGGACCCCCCAGAGATATGAGTGCCATAATTACGTGCCGTTGCCCAGCCCTGTCGTGTGGATCCACCAGGCAGGGTCGGAGCAGGGCGAACTGAGACAACGGCAGCTCAAATCGGCCCCCAGACACCTCCCAGGGTCCAAACGCACCAGTTCTACGAACTGCGCCTCGAGGGGACCTCCCGAAGGCCCATTTACCGTTGGCTCACCGCGCCCTCCTCTGAGCTTGGCCTCCCCTGAGATCCGACGTTGCGGAAAAAAATCTGGACTCCCGAAACGATGCGGTGACAGACCGTGCGGTGACCTTCACATCCCCCAAGACCTCACCGCACGGTCCGTCACTGCACGGTCTTGGGACCCTGGAGGCCCCTGTCGCCCGAGAAGTCCTCGGAGAATGACCCGAGTCTCAAAACCGTGCGGTGACCCCGAATCCCCACCGACTCACCGCACGGTGTGGTCACCATACCCTTTTGGGGGCCCCCGAAAAATGCCGCCTTGCGAAACATCGCGGCTGAAGCCCCAGAACCAGCCCTCACGCGCCACTCTTCGGGCTGCACCGATCTGCCGGTGGACCCCCGGGCCCGCGGGCGAGCACGCCCGCGAGGCGCAAGACCGGCAGCGCCAGCACCTCTTGGCCCGAAGCCCTGCCGCGACCCTCGAACTGGAGCCTGTCTCTTTTTTCGGCGGTGAACAAGCGAACCTCCCTTTAGTAAACCACCCTTTAGTGAAAACGGCCTCGGACCGAAACCGACGCCCTCTCGCAAGCGTCTCTTGAATTCCAAAAACTGGTTTGTGGATTGAAAAAAATTGTTTTTGAATTCCAGAAACGTTCCTTGAATGCAAAAACTAGACCCCAGCAAGTTTACTTGCATGGACGGGGTAGCGGGGGGGGTACTCAGCCTGAAGCAAGCCGCAGACGACTGGCACGTGCGGAGATCACGCAAGGCGAAAGGCACTTGCACGCTGGCATTCGTCTGCAGAGGGGCGAGAGGGGAGAGGAGGGGGGGGGGGGGGGGCGAACGCTATGCATAGAAAAAAAAAAAAAAAAAAAAAAAAAAAAAAAAAAACTTTTGGCGCTCCGCGCGGATTCCTTGAATCTGTGCCGGACCCACCTCCCTGGCGCGCGGAGCGCGCCAGACGCCGCGCCGGAGGCGCCGCCCAGGGGGCCAAGGCGCCGACCCAAGAAATCTGCGCGGAGCGCCAAGAGTGCATGCTTATGGCGCCTTCTCCTCTCCGAATGCAGGTGCACTTTGCCCCGATCCTCGCCCTGCTCCCCTCCGAGCCCTCCGAGCCCAGGCCTCCCCGGCCCGCCCGCGCGGGGCCGCGCCCGGCGCCACGGCGAAGCCGTGGCTGGCCGCCGCGCCGAGGAGCAGCAGCGCGCACGCGGCCCCTGCGGCCAGCAGCGCCTGCGGCGCCGCGCGCCGCCGCGCCCGCGGGCCCACCGCGGGGCCCGCCATGCGGGAGCGCGGGGCCGCCGGCGGGCCCGCGGGGGCTCCGCCGGGGCGCGGCTCCGGCTCGGGCCGCGGCGGCGCACGCCCGGGCCGTGGCGCTGCTGCCGTGCCCGGCCATTACCATGACCATGACCATGACCACCACCATCGCCAACCATCACCATCACCATCAGCATCAGCATCATCATCATCATCATCATCAGCAGCAGCATCATCATCAGCATCAGCAGCAGCATCAGCAGCATCATCAGCAGCTGCATTATCATCATCATCACCCTCATCCTCACCTTCACCCTCACCCTCCTCATCACCACCTCCAACACCACCACCGGCACCATCCACCATCATCACCATCCTCATCCTCCTCATCATCCTCGTCCTCGTCCCCGTTGTCCTCTTCCTCGTCCGCGTCCTCGTCCTCGTCCTCGTCTTCATCCTCGTCCTCGCCGTCGCCGTCGTCATCGTCCTCGTCCTCGTCCTTGTCCTCATCCGCGTCCTCGTCCTCTGTCCTCGTCGTCGACGTCCTCCTCCTCCTCCTCCTCGTCGTCGTTTTCGTCGACGTCCTCGTCCTCGTTCTCCCGTCGTCGCATCGTCGTCGTTGCCGTCGTCATCGTCCTCGTCGTCATCGTCTTCGTCTTTATCGTCTTCATCTTCGTCGTCGTCGCGTCGTCGTCCTTGTCCTCGTCCTCGTCCTCGTCCTCGTCCTCTTCCTCATCCTCGTCCGTGTCGTCGTCGTCGTCATCCTCACTGTCGTCACATCATCAGCGACAGCAGCCGCAGCTTCGTCGGCATCACCACCACCGTCGTCATCGTCGTCCTCCTTCCCTCCACCCCCTCCTCGGATAGTGGAGCCGACGGCGCAACAATACAGGCCGGCGTGTCGGGCGTTCCGCGCCCTCGTTTGCCAGCACACCGTCCGCCGCGCTCCCAGGCGCGGCGCTAGCGCGGCGCACGGAGCCTCACCGCAAAGGGCAGGCTCGCCTCCAGGAGGATCGGCCGCTCCCTGCCGCCCCACTTCTCCGCCAGCCGCTTGCCGCCCTTCTGGCCTAGTAGGTGGCGACATCCGAACCCTACCCCCACCAACACTCGATTCTGCCGAATCGATTGGCGGTGGGATTAGGGTTCGGACTTCGCCACGTGTTCGACGAATTCCGAACCCGACCTCCGCCGCCCATCGAGTCGCCTGAATCGATCGGTTCGGATTCCGCCGCCGACCTATCAGCGCGTAGCCCTCGCGGAACCCAAGGCGCTCGTCCAGCAGCGCGCCCACGCTCTCCAGCGCCTCGAGCGCGTCCAGGCTCAGGTTCTCGCCGCCCGAGTCCTTCAGCGCGACGAGCACCACCTGGCCATCGGGCAGGCCGCCGATGTCAGCGGCGAAGCGCCTGTTCTGGCCAGAGGGGTCTCCCCAGATGTCGTACGACTTGGCGGTGAGCACTTGCCCGCTTCCGGGGTCCACGACCACGACGTTGAGCCCTCGCCGGCCCTCGGGGCCGCTCATGTGCAGCGGCAGGTCGTCCACGAAGAAGTCGGCGATGCTCCCCGCCTCTACGAGGGAACGTCGGGGGGGGGGCCAGCTCAGAGGGGGAAACATCGACCTGGAGAAGGAGGAGGAGGAGGAGGAGGAGGAAGAGGTGGAGGTGGAGGAGGAGGAGAGGAGAGTGAGAGGTGGAGGTGAGATGGGGAGGTGAGGAGGGCGGGGAAGAAAAGAGGAGATGATGGGAGAGTGGTGGAGGTGGCGGAGGAGGATGGCCAGGAAAGGCGGGAGGGGGGGGATTCGGCGATGCACCGCCGATAGATCGGCGGTCGGCCCCCGACCACAGAGCCGCCCGCTCCGGGGCGGGATGAGGCTGTGGAACCCGTGTCGACGATGAGTGCGCGATTGGGGGTCGGCGCATCCCCCTCCTCCTCCTCCTCCTCCTCTCGCCTCCGCCTCCTCCTTCCCTCCTCCTCCTCCTCCTCCTCCTCCTCCTCCTCCTCCTCCTCCTCCTCCTCGGTGCATCCCCCCGCTGAGCCTACGATCAGGCACTCTTGCACAGCGCGTCGCGGCGGCGGCCCCAGCGACACGCTGTCCTTTACGAGCGGAAGGCGTGTCGCTCCGCTCCGCGGGGCGGGAGGCTGGGAAAGGCTCGAGACGTTGACGCCTCCCGACTGGGAAGTGGGTAGCGTGTCGCGTCAAAGCATGGTGAGCCAGAACTGGCGGAGCAAGACGCTATCCAAAAGTGAAGATGAGGATATATCGAGAATCTCTGAGATCTGGCGGCTCTAGAAGATGCATCGCGCGCCCCGGCCTTCTCAGAGCGTTCTGGAACGCTCAGAGAGCGCTCTGGCACCCTCTGGAGAGGATTCATCCTCGTCCGAGCCCCGTCCGAAAAGTGCCCGACCGCATCCCCCCCTAAGGTTGCCCCCGAGCCTCGTTCCCGGCGCTCACCACCTTCACGGTCGAGGCGGCCGCGGGGGGTGCGCCTGGCCGGACATGCGCCGGCACCGAGCGGCAAGGGGGGGGGGGCTGGCGCTCCGCGGTCCGAAGCGTCCGCGTAGACGGGGGGGGGGGGCGGGCAGCGACAGAGGGGGATAGGCTCTGGGGGAAACTGAAGGGGCCCTGGGACACACAAATAGATACACACAAATAAAAAGATTCCCTATATGTTCCTATATTTTCTGGGCTTTTGTCTTCCCGCCCAATTCCCTTTTTTTCCTATATTTTCCTGGGAATCGACGATTAATTGTGTCTGTGTGTTTTTTCCCCTCCTGAGAAACATCGAGCTGGAATCGGCGACTCGTCGCCGACAGGGGCCAGATAGCCGTCCCCGCCGAGGAGCGTACGGATTCGCGATCGGAGGCCAGGTCGCCGATCTCTCGGCGATGTATCGTCGATTCCAGCTCGATGTTTCCCCCCCTGAGCCTATCCCCCCTTTATCGTTGCCCTGAACGAGGCAAGAAATTGTCGGAGTGAAGCCTGGAAGAGTTCGAGGTCCCGGCCATGGGAAATCCACTCTTAAGTCAGCGGCGCAGAGGGTCCTCAGGCGCGAGCAGCAGCTGGAAGTGCTCACTGCGACCGCATAGGAAATCCACACCCACTCACACAGGCCCCACCTCCCTCGCGTTGGGTGTTCAGCGACGTGGCCCTCAGGGATGGGGCCCCGAGGAGAGGAACGGGAGCCCAAGCCGAACCCTCGCTGCCTGGGGCCGCTCGCCCCGAGGGCCCCTCTCTCCCTCGGGGCCCCGCCCTCGAACGGCCGATCTCGGGCGCCCCCGACGCCTGACAGCGGCTGCTCTCTGCCGCCGCTGGCCGGAGACGCCCGAGCCCGGGGCGCCTCGTGCGCCGCCACTGGCGCTGCGGCGGCGGCCCCCGCCCCACGAAGGGCCTCGCGGAGCAGCCTCACCTCCCCGGCCAGGGCGCCGAGCCCCTCGCGGAGGGCGGCCCGTTCGGCCGCCAGGTCGCGCTCGGGCTGCCCGCGGCAGAGCAGGCGGCGTGGCGGCCTCGCCTCATCGGCTGCACGCAGGAGTGGCCCGTTGGCAAGGGAACCTCTGGTCCCCCTCCTCCTCCTCCTCCTCCTCCTCCTCCTCCACCTCCTCCTCCACCTCCTCCTCCTCCTGGTCCTCCTCCTCCTGCTCCTCCTCCCCCTCCTCCTCCACCTCGTCCTCCTCCTCTCCCCTCCTCCTCCTCAGTATCCTCCTCCTCCTCCTCCTCCTCCTCCTCCTCCTCCTCCTCCTCCTCTTCCTCCTCCTCCTCCTCCTCCTCCTCCTCCGCCTCCTTGCGCGGCCTCGGGCTTGCCATCGCTCGGACGTCCATTCCCCGTGCATGTTTGGGTGTCGTGAGTGTGTTATGTTGTTCCGCAAGACGCCTGGATGGTCCATATATCTTCTGGCGCTGGTCTCGCCGAGCACAGAGTGCAAACGCCCGAGCGATGCCAAGCAGGGGGCCAGATCCAAGCGCGCACACAAGGGCTTTGGAGGGCCCCTGCTTACCAGCCTCGAACGTATCCCTATCCCTAAGATTGACACGCCAAAAGGCGATGACAATCTTAAGGATTCGCCCTCAAAAAATAAGGGAATCCCTACGATCGGCATCGTGATGAGGAGGTGCCCAGCATAGGGATAGGGATATGTTCCAGGCTGGTAACCTGCGGACCCACACCAAAGGTCACTCCAGCCAGAGGTCACTCTTGCGCGTAGCCGACCTCATCGGAAGCAACGGCCGGAGGTGGGCATCACACATGTCCGTCCGGGGGCCCTCGTCAAGCGCATGGGCGATCGGAGCGCCTGGATCCATGTAATGCCACCTCCTAGTCGAGAAGAGAAGGAAGGAGAGAACGTAGAGGGAAAAGGGAGGACTGATGAGAACGAAGGAGCAGGGGCTAGAACCCCCAAAAAACATCCTCATCCTTACTCCAACTACTGCTCCTCCTGCTCCTGCTGCTCCTCCTGTTCCTCCTCCTCCTCCTCCTCCACCACCTCCTCCCGTTCCTCCTCTCCTCCTCCTCCTCCTCCCCTCCTCCCTCCTCCTCCTCCTCCTCCTCCTCCTCCTCCTCCTCCTCCTCGTCCTCCTCCTCCTCCTTCCTCCTCCTCCCTCCTCTCCTCCTCCTCCTCCTCCTCCTCCTCCTCCTTCCTCCTCCTCCTCCTCCTCCTCCTCCTCCTCCTCCTCCTCCCTCCTCCTCCTCCTCCTCCTCCTCCTCCTTCCTCCTCCTCCTCCTCCTCCTCCTCCTCCTCCTCCTCCTCCTCCTCCTCCTCCTCCCTCCTCCTCCTCCTCCTCCTCCTCCTCCTCCTCCTCCTCCTCCTCCTCCTCCTCCTCCTCCTCCTCCTCCTCCTCCTCCTCCCTCCTCCTCCTCCTCCTTCCTCCTCCTACTTACTCCTGTTCATCATCCCTCCCGTTTCCTCCTCCGATCCGGCGTGCGAGGTTCAAAAAGGCCTAAGCTACTGCCTAGAGCCTGAGCTTCAGCTCTGCTGGGGGGGGGCGGGGGGGGGCTCTTGCGGGGAAAGGCCGGGGGAACCCCCCTGCTCCGCCTGTGCTCGGCTTTCTTGGGGGGCCTCGAGCACGTCAAGATGTGCAGCTCGGGACCTCGTAGGCCCTGCGCAATCGCTAAACGATCGGGCCCAGACGCCCATGACAGCCTCCAGTCGGCCGCAAAAGCGCCCAAGACATCCCAAGAGACCTCCAAGAGTACCCCGACGAGGGCGCCAAGAGGCAAAAACTATTCAATGCCTTCGGGAAAGCCTATATGTTCGCGACGTCCAAGACGCCCCAAAAAGTTCCCAAGACGGCCCCAGACTCCCGAAAACCGTCCCAAGACGCCCCGAGAGAGTCCCGAAACCGCCATATAGGAGCCCAAGACTGCCCAAGAAAGCCCCAGGACAGCGACACAAGAGGCCCTTGAGGCCGATAGCTCCTGCTTTCCGCCCCACGATACCCCCTCGAGGCCACAAGAGGCCCCCAAGAGACCCGCACGAGGCACCCAAGACGCCCCAAGAGGCCGCAAAACTGCGCCCAGTAGGCTTCAAAACTGCCTCCAGAGAGCCCCCACACGGGCATCCAGCCGCCCCCGGACCGGGGGCAGCGGCTGGAGGCCAGGACAACAACTCCTCCCCGACGCACCCCCAAGCTTGTCGGCAGGGTGGCCTGGGCGCTTCGCCTCACCACTGGGGATACTGAACCTTGACATTCGCGACAGTCTCACGGGTGGAGGACGGGTGGGTTTCGACATGCGGCGCTCGACTCGGCGCCGCGCGCATTCGTGGCAGGAGACTGTGACAGCCTCCAAGGTGGACGGCGGGTAACTTTCTGAATGTGGCCCTCGCCTCAGCGCCGCGTGCCTTGAAATGCGAGGCCAAGAAAGCTGGCGGCACTGCGCTGTGCTGGAAACTTTCTACACCCCTTGCGCGAAATGGTTTTGTGCCGAAGAGGAGGATGTCGCATGCCCCTCGGACCACGCTGGGAACGAGCGCGTGGATGGAGTTCCTGGAGCAGCCTGGGGGCCAAGGGGGAAGTGAGGCGTATGCGTGAGGAGCGCCCCCCTCGCCCTGGCCCAAAAGTCTCAACGTCGCAAGTAGGACAAGCAGATGTGATTGCTGTTCGCGAGATGCTCAGGAGGGCTAAACTCAGGCGAGCGCCGCCCCATTGGAGCTTTCCAATGAGAGTGTGGCGCCCGCTAATGTGCCCGAACGACCACCGCCACTCACGGTCGCGGTAGCCGCCAATGTATGATGAGGATCATCAGCCATGTCTTTGCAAGGCACGTTGCTTGCCTTGGATGCGTGTCCCCGTGAGGCATCATGGAGACACCCCGTCGCAGTGGCACCAGAGCCAAGCCTTTTCTGTCCATAGGCTGAGTGGTAAAAGTGAGCACAAGGGAAGAAGCTTGCGCACTCAATTGATTCATTCGGACAGATATACTACGGCGGATACTTGTAAAGCTTGTATCCTGGACTGGCAGCGCATGCAGATCGAGTGAACTCGTTTGGCGACATTCGCGGCAAAAGACGCGAGGGAGCGATTCTTGCGCAGGGAGCATGTGAGGCACGCTTGCACGGGTCCAGGATAGAAAGTCTTACCACGCTATGTCACGCGACGAACGAATTACATAATGCACACCATGAGTTGTTGCGTCTTCATGTGGTGGCACTTGACTGTGTAGATATCGCGCTTTCGTATGTTTCAAATGGTGCGGCGAGGACGTCTGCAATAGAAGATGCTGGTCACTGCCATGCGCGTACCAATGCTATGTATGAGCGCCTCAGCCTCAAACTGAGTATACTTGGAGTGGCTTTGAAAAGAGGGGAGCAGGCACCGTCGGTAATCTCAAGGTGAGGGGGACACAGAACGAAATGAGGGATTCGTACAGGAACCATCGTCTGATCACGGGGAGTGTTAAGAGGGACGCGAAATACGTGGGTGGGATGTTGCACTATCAAGGTAGCTGCAAGCCTGAAATCGACTATCGCGCTAAACGTGCCAAGCGAGCTTTCGATGTACTGGGGAGTTTCTGGAAGGAGGTCACTGCGAGAGGTGGAAGAGGGTGGTCTTCAAGAGTGTGGCCGACGGTTCTCTGTTTGCTAAAAGTGGTGGCGTTACCACTACAAGAAGTACAGCTTCAGCACCCGTAAGGGATTCAGGCTAAACTTGCACGGCGTGCTATACAAAGTAAAGGGTGTCTCAAAGTTGCGGCAACGGAGATGAGAGCTAAACACTACGCGGCCCTCCCAAATGTGGAGATCGGGAGCATGCTAAAACTTCAGACACCATTCAGTGCTTGAGGGCCCAGAGGTTGGGATGGTGGCAGGAGATTGTGAGGTTTCCAGAGAGGCACGTGTTTTTTCTTGTCTGTACTGATTGGCGCTGCGCAGTGGGATGGGCAGAAATTATGTGATAGGCTGGGTGGCGCTCTTGCTACCGCCGGTGGAGTTCTGTGCATCAGCGGTAGAGCCGACTTCTCCTGGACTTGTCTACGTGCATCAAGTATCCAGCGGTGCCCGATGTGCGGCCTGCACTGTTGCAACGTCCTGCGACGCAGTCTTGCGACCCCGAGATCAGGGGCGAGCTTCTGAAAACGAAGATGTCCCAGGTGAGGAGGATCAGGGGAGCACCCCGGACATTGAAGGCCTTGATCACCAGTCCCCGCCAGCATGATACCTACTCGCGGCCCCTGGCAGAGGGCGCTGTGCAACACAGGGGCTGGTGTGGAAGGGGGGGCATTCAAGGAGATATGCGAGGAGCTGGAGCACATGGAGGAGGCACCATACGGAGGCGCGAAGGTGGAGGAGGACGAGCGTTACAGGATGGGGGTGGAATAATGGAGAGGAATAATGGAGATGTAGGGTGGGGTCAGGAGGAGAAACACCTCCACCTGGTCCTTTTGAGCAAGGGCACGTGCCAGCACCTCCTGCACCGTATGTGCGCAACGTCGATAGGGAATGGCGTTGAGATCGAGACGAGGAGGAAACTCCTCTTGCGCCAGGCCAACTCTCAAGCAGATGGTCACGGACATTAAAAAACTTGACAAGGATTTTCAACATCTCTAAAAAAAAACATGCGTCTGATCATGTTGCTCAAAGTATGTTACGTGGAAGGTGCCCAAGATCCAAGGAGCCTGCGACGGCACATCAGCACACAGTGGACCGTCCGTATAGATGTGACACATGTGATGTGGAGTTTGCCCTTCATAATGGATACGAACGCCACACTTCGACTGTCAATGATCGATTTCGTTTGGACTTTTGGCGGGGCAGGGTACCTGACCCCCACTGCGCTCTTAAGGAAATTCATAGCTGGCTAGCAACACAAAGGCGCAAGCAAGATACCGCGTTTTGTATTGGGGTGTGGCGACCAACATGGTTTATGACTAATTCAACGGAGGTCTTGGGTGATGGAGGCTCTGGGGGGCTATGGTGAGCTTGGTAGCGTGCCAGGCTCGATTTCTTCTTATTCGCATATCGGAGTTTTCCTTTCACGATATGTCCGCGCGGGCCACTCAGTTCTCAGCGGCGGGTCCTGGCAGGGAGGTGGCTGAGCCGCAAGGAAGGGCCGCAAGGTATCGCCGGGCTGAGTAAACCGAGGTGAAGGTTCAGGCTGCGCTTGCTTTCAGATTGGAGGTCATCGCTGATCAAAAGAGTCATGCTTTGGGAGCCGCTTGTATCAGGTCGGGCATAACGCCGATCGGGCGTGTAAGTTTCAACGAGCGTGAGCTTGAGTTTCGCTTGAGCTTCGCTCTGCAAGGGGGGGGGCCCCCCGTTCAGCGTTTTCTCCCGCTCACCCGCACGCCCCCCTCCCCGCCCAACGTTTTCCCTGGCCCCAGTCCTGGCCACGGCCCAGGCCCCGGTCCCGGCTGTGGCCTGCCCCCGGTCCCGGCCCGGGCTCCGACAAGGTCCTGGGTCACCGCCCTGGTCCCGGTCCAAGCGCATCTTGGCCCCAGCCCGCCCCCGATCCCGCTCCTGGTCCTGGCCCCGGCCCCGGCCCCTGCCCCAGCTCCCGGTCCCGGCACCGGCCCCGGCACCGGCCCCGGCCCTTCGGAGAGGGGCTCACCCCTGCCTATGATGGGCTTTGGTTTTCGACAAGGATGGTGGTGGCCGACATGTTTCCCGATGTGAGCTGTCACGTGCGCAGGCGCTCTGCACGTGCCTCGAATGTGGCTCACCTGGCGCGGCTGGAATATGCGGCACACCTGGCGCACGTGGAGCACGCGGCGCATCTGCCGCACCAGGCGTACCTGGCACGCTCGGGCCCCTGCCTGGCGCGCGTGGTGCGCCTGGCACGCGTGGCGCACCACACCCCATCGTCGCGCACATGGGGTCGATTTTCGTTCCCAGTAGCTGCCCATGCAAAGACGACCGCTGAGCATGCTCAGGCCTGGGTGTTACTTATGTGTTGGGAGGCGGGTGTGAGTGAGCTAGACGGCTTGCTATCTAGGGGGCGTCTTGACCTCTCCCCCGACCCCCTCCCCTGGACCTGGACGGAGAAGGCGGCGAGCCGTTGGAGCGTCCAAGATGGCCCAAGACGGCTCCAAGAGGGCCTCTGAAAGCCCAAGATGACCTCCAAGATGGCTCAAGATAGCGCAAGATGCCTCAAGATGGCTTTCCAGATGCTCCAAGAATCCCCAAGAACGCTCTAAGACGGCTCCCACAAGCCTCCGAGACCTCAAAGGAATTCCCAAAGAGGCCAAAATCCTTCAAAAATCTTGGGGTGATCAATGATTGTTGCTTTCTCGCTTTTCGCTTCGGATGGCTATCCGAAGCCTCAAGATGGCTCCAAGATGGCCCAAGAGGGCCCCAAGAGAGGCCCAAGAGAGCCCCAAGACGGCCCCAAAAGCGCCCAAGAGCGTTCCAAGAGCGTTCCAAGAGCACCCAAAGAGCGCACCGAGAGGCGATGTTTGGGGCTCCCGAGGGGGGACCCTAACTGAAGCTGCCCTTTTCCTTGATCGATGTCCCTCAAGATGGCCCCAAGAGCCACCCTCAAGCTCCCAAGGCGCCCCAAGAGGGCCCCGAGAGGCGCCCAGAGGGCCCCAAGAGGCGCCCAAGAGGCATCCACTAGGCTCCCAAGAGACCCCCAAGAGAGTCAAGAGAAACCCCGAAGCACAAAGACGCCCCCCAGACGGTCCACCATCCGCCCCCTTTTGTGGTATCGGACGGCTTCCCCTGCCCTCTGTTCTCCTGCATGCTGCTCGACTCCCCTGATCGTCTCGACTCGCCTGGGCGTCGGTTTTGGATGGGCTGCTGGGGATACTTTTTTTTTACAGCCGCAGGCGGAAGCGCCAGCGGCGGGAGGTCGCGAACGGGCCGCGGACGCGACTAAATTACCTAACGCGCGCGGGGCCGCGGATCAGGCGGCTGCTGGGGATGCGCGAAGCGTCAATAATTTTCGAAGGACATGCAGCCAGCGCCAGGGCGAGAGCGCCATTGCGGATGTAGGGTGTCCCACAATAGTAATGTTCCAAGAGTTACGGTTCAAACTTGACTAGGAAAGCCTCAGGGCCCTGGGAGTCCAGAGTAAACGCGGAGGAGGTATCCAACGGGAACGTCGTTGCTTGCAGGGGCGGGCGCTTGCGGCGCCGAGGCGGGATCGCAGGTCTTGAAAAAAACAATGGTAAATATCGAGCGGGGGCGCCAGTTTCGTGGGAAAGCCGGCTTTCGGCAGCGAGCAAGTAAGTGCCCCCAGGTCACAAATAGAAGAGGAGGAAATATCGAGCGGGAGCATTGTTGTTGTTGTTGGAAGGCCAGTTTCAGCGCAACCCCGACACGCCTGAGCGCGAACCTACTCTTCCAGGGAAACGCAGCCGGCGCCGAGGCGACAGCGCCAGGGCGACTCTAGGGGGCCCGACAATAACAATTCGCTTGTGAT
>CAUYUJ010019099.1:80828-187567 GCA_963575745.1 Prorocentrum cordatum
GCCCATACGCGAGCTATACATAAACATGTACACATATCGAGCAAGCTGAAAGCAGCTTGCAAACACCGTGCATAGTTTTGCAGCCAAAAGCAAGCGCACGCATACGCGTGCACATCCTGTTGACGAAACAAACACGTATGAGCCGCTTGGGATACGGAACGAATGCAGCACAATGGTAAGGAATGACACGGATAAGGCGCATGCGGACCCTGTCATTGGGGCCTTCGGTGGAGCTCCCCATGGGTCATGAAACGTGTGAAGGTTGTACCAAAACGGACCCCATGCGGGTCCTGCCACTGGGGCCTTCGGTGGAATCTCTTTTGTACCGAAACGTGTAACGGGGGTGGCGGAACTGTGAGGTGTATGATAATGGGTGCCGCGAGTATGAAAGCGATGACGCTGACGACGACGATGGTGTTGACAACGATGAGGATGATGATGACAAGCACGAGGGAAAAGAAATGAGGAGCGGGAAGATGAGAAAGGAAGGAGACGCGCAGCACTGCGAAATCAAAACGAAGACCCAGCACACAGGAGGGTTGGGAATCCACCATGCACCACGCTTTCCATGCGATAGGGATGCCATCAAGTCGCAGTGGACGTACACTTCAACACACGGGTGGACACATCGCGACATCAAGGCAGATGATATTGCACTATGTGTGTTTGATTATGTGAATAACAAGATACACTCACACAGACGTCTGCGCATATAGATATATATATATATATATATGTGTATATATACGTGTACATACATAAACATGTGTAATCACGTATACATTAGCATAAACATATACCTATGCATATGCATATACATTTACATATGACTCAACATACCTATATAATACAGATTTATATATAAATATATACAAATACGTTGGCAAATACGTATACGTACACTATACGTAATCATAGACATGTGCATGTGTATAGATATGCCTGCACAACTATAGATACATAGGCATAGAAATATACATATCTGGAAATATACAAATACGTAAATATTTAACCATACATACATATGTGTATACATATACATATGTATCAGGTACAAATATATATACCTATGCATATGGATATGCATAACACGTATGCATAAACGTCTACATATATAAATATAGATATAGATGTGCACATGTACATACACATCTACATATATAGTATGCATAATCATACATTTATAAACATACATACACCTACACATGTGTACATCTAGAAATGCGAGAGACCACTCCTGTGATCCACGTGTCTATCTGAAGTTGTCATCCCAGCAGTTATGTTATCGTTGTTCATGTTTGTTGCCTGCTTCCTGGACCGTGTTTCCATCATCGAATGCGCTGCTGCACGGCAATCCTCGTTTCAGTGTCCTCCTGTTGGTTTCCTTCTCTCGCGTTTTTTCTCTCTTTCTCTCTCTCTCTCTCTCTCTCTCTCTTTTCTCTCTCTCTTTTCTCTCTCTCTCTCTCTCTGTCTCTCTCTCTCTCTTTCTCTCTGTATCCCTCTCTCTCTCTCTCGTTATCTCCCTCTCTCTCTCTCTCTCTCTCTCTTTTGCCCTCTCCCAGTCGTGCTGGATCACAAGCGTTGCCTTGAAACACGGGCGGCATGTTCAGGGCGTTGCTGTGACCTCCAGGGCGTTGCCTCGCATCCTTGCGTAGCATCCACACTGATTATTGCTCGCCGCGCTTGCGGCGACCTTGCGTTGCCCCGAAAAGCAATGTGTCACGGCGTCAACGATCGCATCCCACATGTCGAATACACACATGGGACTTGACAAGTTGATTGACACTGTGCGGCCTACAAACAAATCCCACGGCAAGTGGTTCAAAAACTGATACTTCCTGTGCGGCCAGCACATAGAATCAATTTACATGAATTCAATGAATGATCCCCACTGTGGAAAAGACAAGTAGTTCTCTTTTTTACACACGCACACACAGTCATTCAGATTGCGCGGCAACAAACAAGGATTCCTTACTGCCTGGTTCGGGTGAAGGGGTGGGCTGGCCGAACAATAATACTTCCAAAGAAACTGACATGCGCTTCAACATCTAAGCCAAACACACACACACACACACACACAAACACACACACACATACACACACACATATACACACACACACACACACACACGCGTGCCAGAGGCACGAAATCTCGGTCGCGACGCACACCGCGCCCACAACGACGACGGCCCAAGAAGCTCCCCTCCTCGCGCGACATCCCCCTCCCCGCTGCTCCCGAGGAAACTGGAAAAGCAGAAGCTCAGCCCACCGAGGGGTATCCAGCCCGACGGGCTGGCACCCCCGCAGCTTACCGGATCATAGCCCTCCACGGGGGGTCAAGACCGACGGGCTGGGGCACCCCCCCAAGTCTGCTGGCTCGGAGCACCAGGCCCCCGCACCGAGTAGCCTCAACCTCCCCGTCGGCCAGAGGAGGAGGAGGAGGAGGAGGAGGAGGAGGAGGAGGACGAGGGGACGAGGAGATGGGAGACGAAGGGACAGGAATGGCAAGACTGCCCATCCTCCGGAAATCTGCCCCGTCCTCCCACCGATGCTTCACGCTGCGGCACGGCATGGCAAACGCATGCCCGATGTGCAAACACCCGCACGTCCGTCCACTGAAGGTTTGCGCCGTCCTCCCACTGGCGCGTCGCACCGCAGCACGGCATGGCACACGCAAGCACGACGTGCGCACACACACACACACACACACACAAACACACCACACACACACACACACACACACACAAACGCACCCCGCCTTCCCGGTTGTTCCGAGACCCCTTTCTTCTTTAATCTTGGAATCAAAATCTTAATGGCTGGCGCTGCCGGCGGCCACTGCGCCGCCCCCCACGCACCACCAGCTTTAGACATGCAAACACGCACAACATATGGTGCGGCCAGACATGCGGCATGTTACGCACTTCCAAATCAAACGTCGACGAAAACGCTACGAAACAAAAACATTCGCGGATGACGACGCCACTTCCATAATTACCGAGCACACAACTTATTCCTCGCGCCACCCAAGCACACGCAACAAATTGCCACGTCCTGCGCACGCGTGCGGATTTTGTTTTGACGCAAAATGGCCGCGCACACGCACAGCATGATACGGCGCCGACTAGTCGAGAGCTACAATTACACACGCACGCGTGTGTATATTCCCCGAACAGCGCTTGCATTCAGGGGTTCCTGCTCGTTTTCTAAGGAACTGGGCCGCATGACAACTACTGGCAATGTCCCGATTACAGCAGGGGCTGCCCGGGCGGAGGCGGCAGCTTCAAGTCTCGCACTAAGTCATGAATTTAGTCGAAAAAAACATACAAACAACGCTAAGTCAAAGCGGAGTCGGCAATGCCAGAGAAGTCGGATCGAAGTCGAAGCTGAGTGGGCTAGACCACCAAGAGTCAACACTGAGCCGAAGCTGAATCGGCACTGCCTTTGAAGTCTGAACTAAATCGACATTCTCGATTCCTTCTTCTTCTCCGTCGCGACCGGCAGCCGGGTTTCTTTCCTCCAGACGACGCACCCCACCCCCGAAAACACCCACTGGCCAATGGCATGTCACCCTCCTCCGTTTGTTTGTCCTGCCCCCTTTGTTCGGGTTAAACCCTGCCCCTGGGGGGAAGGTAGCACGTAGCATACCACGGCCATCAATCCCAGAAAGTGGGATAGCAGATGGGCGTAGCATTGAACAATGCTTCCTAGGGAACGCTAATTCTACAGTGTTCCACCCGTTATCCCACCCAGTGGGATTGTGCATTTGTTCCCTGAGACCTTCTAGGACTAGACCCGATTTTTGACTCCAACTTTCTGGATGCCCACACACACACACACTTCAAGACACACAGGCTCCTAAACACGAACTTGATCGCATCCCGCCGTCCCAGCTGCCCCGACACCCCATTCTTCAACCAAGACTTGAGTTGCCTTTGAAGTAACAGGACATCATTACTTTTATGATTTTTCTCCGTCACCAGCAGCAGGCAGGCCTCTCTTCACCGGGCTCAGAACCCCACCCCCGAAAACACCCGGAAACCTACGCTCACGCACACTCTGACCCCCCTCCTCGCAGCCGACCTCCTCGGCACACTCACCTCTCCTACAGACCTGTGCCCCCGGCGCTTCCCTTCCACTCGTTCGGCGCACGCCGGGGCCGCGGCGGGCAGCCGCATCGCGCGCCCGTAGTCGGCCAGGCCGCTACCTCCCCGAACGTCTTCGGAGGGACTCCCCACTCGACCAGAAGCTCCTCCACAGGGTCGTGCGGGGCCGCCCCTTTTCGATCTGGCTCTTCGCCAGTGCCCGGAACTTTTTCTTGCAGTTATTTTGCCCAGCTCCTCTGCTTTCTTCGCTCCTTCCCCATCGAACCCCGGGTCCTTCATTTTCCTGTCGATGGGCGCCTTCTTGAAGCACGCCACCCCGTATGCCATGAGAACATTTGTTTTTTCCCCCTCGCGAATACGGCATCTGCTCTAGGTCCAGATCCACTCTCTCGGTTTCGCCTTCCCCGTCCTCCTCTTTATCCTCATCGTCCTCTTGTTTCTTCCTCTTCTGCCCACCCGTCTTGAAATCCACAGCCGCGCAGTCGCAGCCGCAGCCGCATCCGCAGCCGTCTGCTCTACAATAGAGATAATAATAGAATAAGATTTAGGTTTTCGACGATGTCCACAGCTTTAGACACATTGTGACTGCCTCGTGCGTTCCATTCGATTCATGAAACTTTAATGCTGGGGGGTATATATATAAGTTTGACCCTTGGCAATGGTCTGTGGTTCGCAGTTCGTAACGCCAACCTGCTCGACATCAAAAAACTATACAAACAATGTTTTGTTGTGCGAATAATGTTTCGGCCATAGCTCGTGGAACATACCGATCTCCGGCTTTTCGGGCCTCTAGACTAAGGCTTATGACGTTGCTGGAAGTATTGGTGCACATGAAACCTTTGCAGCTGCTCCGAATCAAATCGAAAAACCGAGCACGTGCCCAAACAAGTTGCATAGCACGAGAAGCTGGTTCGAGCATACCTCGAGACGCAAACCGACTTCAGGCTTTTGGACGATGAAATCGAGAACTATGATCCTGCTGGACCAATCGTCTACATTAAGCTCTGTAGATGCTCTCAAAAGGCCGAACACGTGCCGAAAGAGTGCAGCATGCACATCGGCAAACTAAACATTTGCCCCGATGAATTGCAGAGTTCATATTTCGCCCATAGCTCGAGTAGCGCACCGATCTCAGGCGCAGTGATGCTCTAGACAAGAGCTCCCGAGGCTGCTAAAGCGATCGGACCATGAAACCTCTGCAGCCCGAATCTCGAGATCAAGTCGGAAAACGGAGCACGTGCCGAAACAATGCAGAATGCGAACAGTTTGTTCGAACACAGCTCGAGAAGGTAAACCGATCTGCGGCTGTTGGACCATGCAACCGAGCATTTGCCCCAGAAAATGCATGAGTACGGATAGTTGTTCGAACATAGTTCGAAGAGCATCTCGGGCTCTTGGACCACGTCACGAGCTTCTGATGCTGATGAACTCCGCTTGGTCTAAATTCAAAAGATGTGACAAGATGTCGTGATCAAGTTGAACAGCGAGCACTTCCCTCAAAGAGTTGCAGAATGCAAATCTTTGTTCGGCCATAGCTCCACTTAGAAAACCGATCCGGCGGTAAACCGTCCACCTTGGTTACCGCCGGGAGACTCGTAGAGCTTCCTTGCCATATACCTCGTAGAGCTCTTCGGCATCGATGAGCTCGAGGAATTCCGGCGCGGGGTGGAGCTAGTTGGCCCACCCGGCCCGGGCGGACAATGTGACAACTTTCGGTCGGTTTGGCGGAGATTTGACGATTCATTTTTGAAAAAGCAGACTTTTACGCTGAGCATTAGCATATAAGCTTCGTTCTCAGAGCAGCTCAGCTCTGCCGAGGGAGTTCTACTATCGGTTCACTTCCAGGAACCGACCTCATATCAACATCAAAAATACAAAAATGCAGATTTTAAGATAATGTTCTGCGAAGTTCTCTGCTTCGATTCTGAGCACACTTACGCGTGCAAGGAGCTCTACGAGGTTCCCGGCGGTGACCAGGTTGACGGTTCACCGCCGGCGCCAATTGGGCGAGCAGTTCAGCTATGTAGATGCGGTTCTACTATCGGTTCACTTCGCGGAACCGACCTCATGTTGACATCAAAAAATGCAAAAATGAAGAGTTTAAGAAAATCTTCTGCGAAGTTCTATGCTTCGAGTCTGACCACTCTTACCTAAGCAAGGACCTCTACGAGGTTCCCGGCGGAAACCGACAGTCCGTGTTGAGATGGCTCGAGCGATACGAATAGTTGTGCGGACCTGGCTCGAGTAGCAGACCGAGTTCAGACCTCTGCATGCGACAGGCGGACGCGCCTGATGTCTTCGAATCGGTTTCTATGATTACCAGCCCTGTGGCCGCCCTACAGTCCGAGTTAAGTGCAGAAAACCGACAGCACCTCTCAAGATGACTCGAAAAATAAGGATACTTTCGCGGACCTAGCTCGAGCAGCAGACCGAGTTCAGACTTCTGGATTCAACAGACAAACGCGCCTCATAATTTTGAATCGGTTTCTGTCAATATCATCTCTGTAGCTGTCCTATAGCTCGAGTTAGGTACAACAAACCGAGAACACCTATCGAGATGACTTGAAACAGCCGATCCCGCCCGTGTGCTTTTTGGCAGTAAAAGGTACCCGATCGAGCTGAGATCAAGACAGCGAGCGGGAATAAGATCGAATATCATGGAAAAAAATACTACAGCCCAAACGAGTGGTTGAATTTCGAGAACAAAACTGGCGCCGGCGGTGAACCGTCAACCTGGTCACCGCCGGGAGCCTCGTAGAGCTCCTTGAACGCTCAGGATCGAAATAGAATAATAAAATAACTTGGAACCGGCGGTAAACCGTCAACCAGGTTACCGCCGGGGCCCTCGTAGAGTTCTTTTCTCGCACGGCGCTGCTCGGTACACATAAAGAAAGCGTCTGGAACTCGAAAAACTCGAAAAATCACGCTTATATTTTTATCCAAAGACGGTTCCGCCAAGTGTTTTCATAGTAATACTGCACCTACGGACCTGAAAATTTGACTGGCAGACGCGGCATAAGCCACTACAGGGGCGAAAAATCTGGTTTCGCAAAATAAATCGTCAAATACCTTTCAAATTTTCGCAGAACCGACCCAAAGTTATCACTGGGATCCGGCGGTACACCGTCAACCAGGTAACCGCCGGGAGCCTCGTAGAGCTCTGTTCTCGCGCGGCGCTGCTCGGAGCATACGAAAAAAGTTTTCTCAAACGTGAAGGAAAAAGCTCGAGAAAAACGCTTTTGTCATTTTGCATATTCGTTTCGTTCACCTCGAGTGCCAAACCGACTTCAGACTTCTCGATGCGAGAAAAGAACGCGCCGGCTGATACTGGATCGGTTTATATGCGTACCAGCTCTATAGCTATTCTAAATCTTCAGTAAAGGGAAACCGACAGCACCTCTCAAGATCACTCGTATAATACGAATAGTTTTGCGGATCTAGCTCGAGTAGCAGACCGAGTTCAGACCTCCCGATAGAACAGACAAACGCGCCTGATAATTATGAATTGGTTTCTGTAAGTAGCAGCTCTGTAGCTCTCCGAAATCTCGAGAGAAGTACAGAAAACCGTCAACGCGTGCCAAGATGCTCGAAACGGCCGACGGTTCCCTCAAGTCTTTTGATAATAATATTGCAGCTACGGACCTGAGAATTTGACTGGCAGACGCGGCATAACCCACTACAGGTGGGAAACATACCGGTTCTCAAAACGAACTTTCAAATGTTGCACAAAGATTGAAAAACCGACCCCATGTCGTCACATTGTCTCTTAAGGTCCAGTCGGCCAACGAGCTCCAGCCAGAGCCCGAATTCCTCTTAGCTCATCTTGTCGAAGAGCTCTACAAGGTACATATTCTTTTCTGGTCGGGTGGACGAACAAGCTCCACCCCGCGCAGGAATTCCTCTAGCTCATCGATAACGAAGAGCTCTACGAGGTACGACTTAAAAACTTCATTTTTCGATTTTTCGATATTGGTGATAGCTCGGTTCCGGGAAGTCAACTCATAATATAACGCATCAGCGGAGCTGAGCTGCTCTCAGAATAAAGTACCTCGTAGAGCTCTTCGGCATCGATGAGCTAGAGGAATTCCGGCGCGGGGTGGAGCTAGTTGGTCGAGCCGACCAGAAAGGACAAAGTGATAACTTGTCGGTGGTTTTGCGAATATTTGAAAGATATTTGGCCACTCCTTTTGAGAAACCAGATTTTTGCGCTAAGCATACGCATATAAACTTTGTTCCCAGAGCAGCTCAGCTCTCCGGAGGGAGTTTTACCATGGCTTCACTTCCGGGAACCGATCTAGTCTGAACATCGAAAAATACAAAAATGACGATTTCAAGGAAATCTTCTCCAAAGCTCTCTGCTTCGTTTCTGAGCACTCTAGTCTGTCCGAGGATCTCTACGAGGTTCCCGGCTGTGACCAGGTTGACGGTTCACCGCCGGCGCTAGTACCACGTAGAGCTCTGATGGTAACAGAGCTAGAGGAATTCGGCGACAGGGTGGAGCTTGTTGGCGAAATCTCGAGAAGGGACGCGATCATACCTTCCGCGGCCTGGCTCAGCGGATTTTGCAGTTCTAACCATTCGTTTGGGCTGATACTACCTCGTAGAGCTCTTCGGCATCGATGAGCTAGAGGAATTCCGGCGCGGGGTGGAGCTAGTTGGTCGACCCGACCAGAAAGGACAAGGTGACAACTTTTGGGTTGTTCTGCGAATATTTGAAAGATACTTAACCATTCATTTTGAGACACCAGATGCTTGCGCTAAGCATACGCATATAAACTGCGCGCCGGCGGTAAACCGTCAACCTTTCTTACCGCCGGGGGACTCCTAGAGCTTCCTGACCATGTACATAGATTATGTCCAAAGAATCAGCAGAGAACGAATAGTTTCCAGCAACAGTTTTCTGCAAGTTTTCGGAAGAAGTTTTCAAACAATAGTTTTCAATAACAATTGCAGACCGAGTTCAGACCTCTCGATGCAACAGACGCACGCTGCTAATGCTCCTGGATCGGCGTCTGTGCGTACCAGCTCTGTAGCTCTCCTACAGCCCGAATTCAATACAGGAAATGGACAACATCTGTCAAGATGACTCGAATAATACAAATAGTTTTGCGGACCTAGCCCGAGTAGCAGACCCAGTTCAGACTTTTAAATGCAACAGACGAACGGGCCTGATGATTTCAAATCAGTTTCTGTGCGTATGAGCTCTCTAGCTTTCCTACGGCCCGAGTTACGTGCGAAAACGGACAGCACCTCAAGATGACTCGAACGATACGAATAGTTTCGCGGACCTAACTCGAGTAGTAGACCGAGTTCAGACCTCTAGATGCAACAGACAAACGCGCCTGATTATTCTGCATCGGTGTCTGTGCGCATCAGCTCTGTAGCTGCCCTGGATCTCGAGTTAAGTACAGAAAACCGACAGTCCCTGTGGAGATAACTCGAGCAAAGACTTCAATGCGACAGGCGACGCGCCTGGTGCCTTCGAATCGATTTCTGTGATTACCAGCCCTGTAGCCTTCCTACAGCCCGAGTTAAGTACAGAAAACCGACCGTACCTCTCAAGATGACTCGAACAATACGAATAGTTTCGCGGATCTAGCTCGAGCAGCAGACCAAGTTGAGACCTCTAGATGCAACGCATGGACGCGCCTGATGATGCTGAATAGATTTCTGTAAGTATCAGCTCTGTAGCTGTCCTAGAGCTCTAGTTATCTACAGAAAACCGTCACCGCGTGTCAAGATGACCCGAAACGGCCGATCCCGCCGGCCTGCTTTTTGGCAGTAATATCTACCCGATCGACCTGAGATTAAGATGGCGAGCGGGAACCAGATCGAATATCATGGGAAAAAATATTGGAGCTCTAACGAATGACTGAATTTCGAGAACAAAATTTTCAACCGACCAGAAGTCAGCAAAAGGTCCGTCGAGATTTTTCTTGCCAACTAGCTCTCCAGCGCCCCGGAACTGGCGCCGGCGGTGAACCATCAACCTGGTCACCGCCGGGAACCTCGTAGAGCTCCTTGCACCCGTAAGAAAGCTCAGGATCCAAGCGGAGAGCTTCTGGGAGCTTTTCTAGAAAAACGTCCAATTGAGATTTTTCGGAGTCAACATGAAGTCGGTTCCTGGAAGTGAACTGGTACTAAAACTGGCTCTAGACAGCTGAGCTGCTCAGGGAACAAAGTTTATACGCAAATGCTCGGCGTAAATCTGCTTTCTCAAAATGAATTGTCAAATATATTTCAAATACTGGGCGCCGGCGGTAAACCGTCAACCCTTCTTACCGCCGGGGGAATCGTAGAGCTCCCTGACCGTACAGTATGTCCAAAGAATTAGCAGAGAACGAATAGTTTTTCAGCCCGGGCTGCTAGCAGACTGATCTCAGGCGTCTAGTGATATCCCATTGCTGTGCTCAACAGTTCTATCTCATCTGCAGCGTGTAGAAAATACCATTAAGGAGAACTTCACGCCTCACGATGTCCTTCTGATTTGTCGGCCGCTCGAGTTCAGCTAAGCAATTCACCATCATTTGGAAATAAATATCGGTCGAATACGAATAATTTTGTGAAGTAGCAGACCGAGTTCAGACCCCTCAATGCAACAGACGAACGCTCCTGATTCTCGATCGGTTTCTGTACGTACCAGCTCTGTAGCTCTCCCACAGCCCAAGTTCAATACAGAAAACGGACAACATCTGTCAAGATGACTCGAAGAATACGAACAGCTTTGTGGACCTAGCCCGAGTAGCAAACCCAGTTCGGACCTCTAGATGCAACAGACGAACGCGCATAAAAATTTCGAATTAGTTTCTGCGCGTATCAGCTCTGTAGCTGTCCTACAGCCCGAGTTACGTGCGAAAACCGGCAGCACCTCTCAAGATGACTCGAACGATACGAACAGTTTCGCTGAGCTAGTAGCAGACGGAGTTCAGACCTCTGGATGCAACAGACCAACGCGCCTGATTATTCTGCATCGTTTTCTGTGCGCATCAGCTCTGTAGCTGCCCTAGGGCTCGAGTTAAGTACAGGAAACCGACAGTCCCTGTCGAGATGACTCGAGGGATACGAATAGTTCTGCGAATCCAGCTCGAGTAGCAGACCGAGTTCAGACCTCTGCATGCGACAGGCGAACGCGCTTGATGTCTCCGAATCAGCTTCTGTGATTACCAGCCCTGTATCTGCCCTAGAGCCCGAGTTAAGTACAGAAAACCGAGAGCACCTCTCAAGATAACTCGAACAATACGAATAGTTTCGCGGACCTAGCTCGAGCAGCAGACCGAGTGCAGACCTCTGGATTGAACAGACAAACGCGCCTGATGATTCTGAATTGGTTTCTGTTAATATCAGCTCTGTAGCTCTTCTATAGCTCGAGTTATGTTCAGAAAACCGCCACCGCGTGTCAAGATGACCCGAAACGGCCGATCCCGCCGCAGTGCTTTTTGGCAGTAATATCTACCCGATCGACCTGAGATTAAGATGGCGAGCGGGAATGAGATCGGATATGACGGGAGAAAATACTAGAGCTCAAACGAATTGTTAAATTTCGAGAACCAAATTTTGAACCGACCAAAAGTCAGCAAAAGGTCCGTCGAGATTTTTCTTGCCAACTAGCTCTCCAGCGCCCCAGAATTACTCTTAAGCTTCCAGCAACTAGCTAAGGGAAGCTCTACGAGATATTAGCAAAACCAACCTAAAGTTATCACATTGTCCTTTCTGGTCGGGTCGACCAACTAGCTCCAACCCGCGCCGGAATTCCTCTAGCTCCTCGATGCCGAAGAGCTCTACGAGGCACTGGCACCGGCGGTGAACCGTCAACCTGGTCACCGCCGGGAACCTCGTAGAGCTCCTTCCACGCGTGAGAGTGCTCAGAGTCGAAGGAGAGAGCTTCTGGATTCATTTCTCAAAAGTTAAAGATTATTTTTTTCATGTCGACATAAAGTTGTTTCCGCCAAGTGTTCTGATAGTAAAAGTGCGCCTACAGAGCTCATATTAAGACGCAGAGGCCCTCACAGTCGTCTACAGGTGCGAAAAATCTGGTTTCTCAAAATGAATAGTTAAATATTGGAACCGGCGGTGAACCGTCAACCAGGTTACCGCCGGGGCCCTAGTAGAGCTTTTTTCCCGCACGGCGCTTCTCGGTACACATAGAGGAAGCCTCTAAGACCCGAAAAACTCGAAAAATCACGCTTTCATGTTTTATACAAAGACGGTTCCGCCAAGTGTTTTGAAAGTAGTACTGCACCTACGGACCTAAGAACTTGACTGGCAGACGCGGCATAAACCACTACAGGTGCGAAAAATCTGGTTTCTTAAAATGAATGGTCGGATATCTTTTAAGTCGTAGCAAAACCCACCCAAAGTTGTCACATTGTCCTTTCTGGCCGGGTTGATCAGTACCATCAAGCGTCCAGATGCTTCGCGCCTCGAGATCTCTTTCTAATTTTTCGGCCGAAGACAAGCTGCTCTGCAGCACGAATTGAGTAGGAGACCGAGTTCTGACCTCTGCATGTAACAGACGGACGCTCTCTCTGAACCATTACTTGCAATTACCAGCCTGCAGCCCCTCTACAGCCCGAGCTAAGCACAGAAAACCGACAGATAAGAAAGGAATAGTCTCGCGGACCCAGCTTAAGCAGCAGACCGAGTTACCTCTGAATACAACACACGAACGCCTGATGATTCTGAATCAGTTTCTGTGAGTATCAGCTCTGTAGCTGCCCCACACCTCGAGTACAAAAAAAACCGAAAACACGTGTCAAGATGACTCCGGCCGATCCCGCCGCAACGCTTCTTGGCAGTAATATCTACCCGATCGAGATGAGAGAGATGGCGAGCGGTCATAAGATCGAATTTCATGGGAAAAAATACTGGAGCATAAACGAATGGTTGAAGTCCGAGAAAAAGAAGATCAACCGACCAAAAGTCAGCAAAAGATCCGGCGAGATTTTTCTTGCCAACTAGCTCTCCAGCGCCCCGGAACTGGAACCAGGCGGTAAACCGTCAACCAGCTTACGGTCCGGAGCCTCGTGGGGCTCTTTTTCTCACACGGCGCTCCTCCATAGATGTGAAGAAAGCCTCTGGAGCACCAAGAAACTAAAAAAAAAAAAAAACACGTTTTTCTTTTTTTATCCAACTTCTATTCCCCCCAAGTGTTTTGATAGTAATACTGCAGCTGCGTACTAAGGGTTTCACTGGCAGACGCGGCATAACCCACTCGACATTCAAAAAATCTGGTTTCTAAGAGAATTGTCGAATATCTTTCACTTTGTTGGGTGTTGGGGTCGGCTACACAGGGCGCGTGCGCCCTAGCCGTGCAGAGTCCCTAGGGTCCCTCACGCCCTCTCAACCTCTTTGGGGTTGGAGGCCCGAGGATCTCAGAGATAATCTGCCGAACACCTTGGAGCAGGCGTTCACAAGCTGTGAGCTCGCTATCTGTAACAGTGGCCCCCAGAGGGAGTAAAGAAGCCTCCTGGAAAACTCGTCGCCAGTGGTTGTCCCCAAATGAGACCTCCACATAGCAACCTAGAGCAGAGCCTTCAACACTCACGCCACCGTCCCATCCTCCACGGATACGTTTGATACAATGTCTGTTGTCGCACATATCTGAAGTCAATCCATCTTCCCGCCCTTCCCCTCCTCGCCTCCCAAGTCAACTCATCCGCAACACAATTGAACTCTCTGTAGATATGCTTCCACGGATCCGTCCCTACAGCGGCACACCTGATGTCGTAATCCTCAGCAAGTTGGTTCATATCGTTTTGTAGACCGCGCACTCTCCTGCGGTACGAACGATCACGGCATTCCCAGATCCCTCGGGCCCAGTTCACCACACACATACTATCACCTGTCATTTCAACCAATAATGAGCCCTCCGAGCCTTCCTGCCAGACAGCTTCGTTGTTATATCCGTGGGCAATCCTACGAGCGAGCCTGTCGGAGTCCTCAGGGGAGTCCCACGTATCCACAGGACAAGGAGCACAGGGCGGTTTCCTGAAGATGGGTTCCCATCGAGGCTGTATTTTTGTCATGCACGCAACTACATTCCACCAGTCCGTCGCATTCCACTTGATGCTGAACCAGCGTAAATTACCACTCGCCGCCAGCATAAGACAATGCCAGCTGTCAGTGCTTGCATGCGCTCTCCCTCCCACTCTCCTCGTACCTTCCCTCCTCCTGGCTCCCGTGAACATGGATACAAGTGTGTCCCTCCGTAGTGACCATTCCCCCGCACAGTGTAGCATGGCCTGAAGCGTCTGGCGCCAGGCTCGTGCTCCACGCATGTCCGTGGAGGCGAAGGCCCGATCATGAAACTGGGCCAACTCCAACGCAAACTCGAAATTGGCTCGGACCACCTTCTCTAAGAGACTGCAGTGGCCAGCCTGCAAGAATAGCTCGTATGACTTCGGTGTGGTCCTGTCCCTGAACTCCTCCCACGTCTCCTCCTCCCTCTTGTGTAATCCTCGCATACCGTTGAGACACCTCCCCTCCCAGACCTTAATCCTCTCCAGCAGTCGTAGATTGCACGGCCAGCCTATACATCCGTGGTACACCACAGACTGCACACGAGCGGCATACCTGCGAAACTTCTCTTTGAGTGAGACCGATCTGGAGCGATAAAACTGGATGTCAGCAAAATAGGCCTTCCTCCCTTTCTCCAGTCGATGATACAAGCCGTGGTAACCTTTGATTTCCGAACTGAGCTTCACTCCTAGTACCTCCACCTCCTCCTTCCTCGGCATTACAACAGTCGAGCGCAAGTGCTCTGGGAGATCCTCATCTCCACAAATCGCACAGATGGCTGGCGAGAGCGGGCAGAGCAGCGGCGGATCGCCACATGTGTACGTCTGGCCAAAAAGTACATACGCCAAAGAATCCTCCTTCCAGTCCATCCCTGCCCGTCTCAGTGTTACCGTCATCATACCGATCATCTGTTGTAGCTGGAGTTGCGATGCAGCACAGAGCGTAACATTGTCCGCCCACAAGAAGTGGTGTACAAGAGCACCGTCCGTCCCCTCCCCTTCCAGTCGGACACCGTATCCTAAGGTATCCCAAGTCTGAATCACAGATCCCCAGATGGCCTCCAAGACAATATTGAAAAGTATAGGTCCCTCCTTACCTCCCGTTCGGACCGATTTATTGTATCTCACCTCATCGCCGCACACGTTCTGAAACTCAAAGGTAGCAATGTTATCCAGCATGGGCTCCACAATGGCTCTGATGAGGCACACAGGGTACTTAAGGTACAGCATGGCCTTGATGATAGTGTGCAGTGTGACATTATCGAATGCTTTGTGTATGTCCAAGACTCCCACGTGCATAGACTCCGCCTTCCCCCACACATTTGCATGTCTAGTAAGATGTGATAGTGGTGCCGTGACGTTAGTAACCTTCTGATCCTTCTCAAATCCGTATGTGCACAACCGTCGGTTCACAGGAAATGCATCAATAAACTGCAACACACATGCCATGTACCATTTACTCATCACACTGATCAGGCAAATCCCTCTGGTGTTGGAGAGTCGTGTAGCATCCCGCATCTTCGGCACAAGTTGGATACTGAGCTGCCTCCACGTCTCAGGGCTGGAGGCTCCCTGCTCGAAAATCCTCTGGAAAGCACGCCGCACAAACAAGAGGCTCCTCCACGGCAACTCACGGATGACCTCAGCAACGACTCCATCGCTACCGGGTGCCGTGCCAGGCTTCAAAGACGCACGAGCCTGCATGAGCATGCCCATCGTGATGACTCTTCCCTCCACCCCACGGTCGTTGTGTCTGAGTTCCTGAAAGGCCTCCAAAGTCCGTTTTTCCTCCTCCGAGTTCGTGTAAGACGCCGTCGCATACCTAGTGATCTCCGTACTCCACCTAGTCCTGTCCATTGTCAGCACACCCTCACACTCCAGCTCCTTGAGGATACACCGTGAGGTCTTACTGGATCCCTTGTGGTCCTGCAGGAGTTGGTTCCTCCTATGCTGTCTCCTAAGGGTCTTCCTCCTACGCAGCAGTTGTTTACGAGTGTTCCCAAGGGCCCCACGCCTGATGGCAGACTCCACCTCTATGAGCTCCCTGGGCCTCTGAATAGGTTTGCTGTTGGGGCGCCCCTTAGTGTGGTCCACAAGCTTTGCCGTCTCCAAGAGTACCCGTCCGACCTGCTGCAGGTCCGTCCCTACCGCGTCAGATGCAAGCCCCTCAATCGACACATCCGCCAGCACACGAAACATGTTCCTCGCCGAGTCATCCGTCGGCTGCCAGCCAAACATGGACACAGGGCGGGGTGGCAAAGCTGGGCGCCTGATCTCCGTAGTCTTGAGATTTACCCAGACCAGAGCGTGATCACTATAGGCACTGGCTTTTGCACGGATACCTGGCGTAGCTTTGATGGGTTCCACAAACTGGACCTGGCATCTCATTTCCTGTTGAGCTCTTGCCTCATCCGCGCACCAACGTGTAGGGATGAGAATATAGTCAAGCACACGCTGCACATGTGTGGAACAGTACGGTATATGTGTGATACGTCGAGCTCCATATGTGTTCGCCGCACAGATCCCCCAAGTACTCATGAACCTCATAAGCATGTCCCTCCTCTCTGCATGGTAGTTCCCCTCCTCCCTCCTCCCGTCCACCTGCATAAGACCTCCTCCCGTCATTCCCAGCATATCTGGTTCAAGTTCCGTCTGAGCATCCATCCCCACCCATGGTATGACTCCAGCCTGTGTAGTTTGAAACATAGTAACACTGCACTTAGTAAGTACATCTAAGTATCCCCCCAAGTGGTCCACCTCACGCATCACGCATGGTAGATACACTGATGTAACTAGAGCACCCCTGAATTCGACACACGCAAAATCGTACCCCACTCCGTCGTGCAATCACCTGTGGTGCCCAATCCCTGCACCATGCAACCGCCGCCTTGGAGCAGGAGCTATAGTGAATCTCCCATCCACATATAGTATTTGCACTGGTATGCTCACACTCTTGCAGACACACCATTTGAATTGACCTGGCTTCACATGCAGCGACCAGGTTGGGTACTTGACCGTCGGATATGTTCTGTACATTCCAGGTTGCGACAACGGTCTCTGTCGCAGCCCTACCGCCCCGTCAATGATTCGGGCACCGTAGTGTCTGAAGAAACTGCACCTGGTTAATGTCAGGCTCAACGTGTGTCAAATTGTCGCCATAGAGGTTCCATCCTTTTGTCGGTCCCCATTCTGCAATCAATGTCTTTTGTGTAGTATCCTCAGCATTCGGCATATACCACATATATGTCATTGGCGGACCCGTCTCACCTCGAAGAATAGCCGTCGGATGCCCCTTGATATCAGAAAATAGTGCTTGAAACCTTCCTACCGCCCGAACATGTTCTATCTTCCATGGCTGGCATTCAACTTGAAATCGCACATTGGGAGGCAATGAAGTTGAGTCCCCGCCTGTAGTCATTCTCCCACACACGTTTCGCTTCCCATAGGATCTCAGAGGATGTACCTGGCTTGACATAGATCCTACCCCTCGTGTACGGCCAATATCTACCAGTATTCTCCTGAACCGTCCGATCCAAGTCCAGTGCCACCCTCAATGTAGCATCAGTTTGTTTAGAGTCAATAAGACCATTCATCGCCGTCGTCAGTGCCTCCTGTGAAAGAGCCTCCCGCTGACGTATCTCACGGCTCCTCCATCCCTCCCTTGAAACCCATCCCTTGAACTCAACATAACGTGGATTCCAAGCAGGATCGTGCCTGTCCGTACCCGCCTTCGTGGATCCACTTGCTACCGACAGCCCGTCCCCCTGCTTGAGCTTCTGAACTTCATTGGTGAGGTCCTGGATCGCCGATTCTGTTTTTGATACCCTGGAGTCCAGAGATGTTTTCAGACCGTCCATTTCCGTACGAATAGAGTTCCTGAACGATTGCATGTCTGCCGTCATAGTCTGTTGTCCCGTCATGATGGATCGAAACATCTGTTCAATGTCAAGGCCAGCTTCCTGGGCAACCTCATTCGCACCCAATGTTTGTCCCGCACCTCCTCCTTCTCCTTTCCCTCCTCCTTTGACATTACGAGCACGGACAGCTCTAGCAAACGCCCCACCCCCATCATCAATTGTCATGTCCTGGCCCATCGCATGCAAGCCTGGAGCACCTGAAACTGAAGAACCTGCCGGCATCGCTGGTGCAGCACCTGAAACTAAAGAACCTGCTGCAGCCATCTTCCTTTTGTGGCTGCGTAAGATATTGAAATCGTAACCTTCACCCTGCACGAAGTGGTTACGCAAGATATTGAAATCGTAACCTTCACCCTGCACAAACGGTACTGTTGGTGTGAGCGATGGCACACAAATAACAGCTCTCCTGTCACCTCGAGGTGTCCCGACCTGTCTGGCAAGATAGTCCCAGTCAGCGTGACTGAAGTCGGATCCCCAGCACTCCGTCGTTCCAAGAGAGAGGAAAAGAGACACTTGCAGCAGTAGCAATAACAAAAACAAGTGCAGGCGGCCTAGCACACGCAATAACAATAACAAGTGCAGCGGCCTAGCTGACCTCGATCTTGCTGAACCCGAAGAAGACGAAGAAGGCAGCGATGGCTGCCGCGCCACCGCCCGCGGCGACGCGCCCCCCCCCCACACGCTAGACGCCTGTGGGATCCAGACGCCTTGAGCCAAAATGGCTACGGAGAGACCGGAGAGCGAAAGATACTGGCGCCAGCGGTGAACCGTCAACCAGGCCACCGCCGGGAACTTCGTAGAGCTCCTTGCACGCGTAAGATTGCTTATAATCGAAAGAGGGAGCTTCTATTTCTCGAACAAATCAAAATTCATATTTTTTTCATGCCGACGTGAAGTTGGTTCCGCCAAGTGTTGAAGTGTGCCTATAGAGCTTATATTACGGCGCAGAGGCTCTGACAGTCGTCATCAGGTAAGAAATCTGCTTAAAAATCTTAGCAAAACCGACCCAAAGTCATCACATCTTCTTTTCTGGCCGGGTCGACCAACTGGCGCCGGCGGACACCCGTGAACCTGGTCACCCCCGGGAACCTCGTAAAGCTCCTGGCACCATTGAGAGTGCTGTAGAGTAATGAAATCATGATTTTGCTGTTTTTCGATGTTTATATAAACTCGACTCCTGGAAGTGAACTCATAGAATACAAGCTGAGCTGCCCTTAGAGTGAAGCTTATATGCAAATGCTCAGCGTAAAAATCTGAGTTCTTAAAATTGGTAGCGTCCACTTGATAGCGTCCAAATACCGGAGATCAAAGGAGACACAAAAGGGAAGACTGGGCGCCGGCGGTAAACCGTCAACCTTTCTTACCGCCGGGGGACTCGTAGAGCTTCCTGACAATATATGATGTGGAAAATGCAGAGAACGAATAGTTTTCAGCCCAAGCGATTTCAGACCTCTCGATGCAACAGCCGAAGGCCCCCGATGCTTCTGGATTGTCTTCTTTACGAGCTCTGTAGCTCTCCTACAGCCCGAGTTGCGTGCGTAAATCGACAGCACCTCTCAAGATGACTCTAACGAAACGAACAGTTTGACAACTTTAACAAAACGAATAGTTTGAAAAGTGCAGAAAACCGACAGCACCTCTCAGGATGACTCGAACAATACAACAGTTTCGCGGACTAGTTCGGGCAGCAGACCGAGTTCCGAGCTCTGGATTCGAGAGGCGGACGCGCCTGATGTCTTCAAATCGATTCCTGTGACCACCAACACTGTAGCCCCCCCCCCCAGCCCGAGTTGAATGCCGAAAACCGAGATCACTTCTCAAGATGACTCGAACAATACGAATAGTTTCGCGATTCTAGATCGAGCAGCAGACCGAGTTCAGAGCTCTGGATCCAACAGACAAATGCGACTGATAATTCTGAATTCATTTCTGTTAGTATGACCCCTGTAGCTGTCCTATAGCTCGAGTTTAGTACAGAAAACCGAGAGCGTCTGTCAAGATGGCACGAATAATACAAATAGGTTTGCGGACCTAGCTCGGCTAGCAGACCGAGTTCAGACCTCTAGATTCAACAGACGAACGCGCCTGATCATTCTGAATCGATTAGCTATGCTTACCAGCTCTGTAGCTGTCCTAAAGCTCGAGTTATCTTCAGAAAACCGCCACCGCGTGTCAAGATGACCCGAAACGGCCGATCCCGCCTGCCTGCTTTTTGGCAGTAAAAGGTACCCGATCGAGCTGAGATCAAGATGGCGAGCGGGAATAAGATCGAATATCACGGGAAAAAATACTAGAGCTCAAACGAATTGTTGAATTTCGAGAACAAAATTTTCAACCGAGCAAAAGTCACCAAAAGGTCCGTCGAGATTTTTCTTGCCAACTAGCTCTCCAGCGCCCCGGAACTGGGCGCCGGCGGTAAACCGTCAACCTTTCTTACCGCCGGGAGACTCGTAGAGCTTCCTGAGCATATATAATGTCGGAAAAAATTGCAGAGAACGAATAGTTTTTCAGCCTTAGCGATTTCAGACCTCTCGAAGCAACAGCTGAGCGCCCTTCATGCTTCTGGATCGTTTTCTGTGCGCACGAGCTCCGCAGCTCTCTCAAGTTACTCGAACAGTACAAATAGTTTCGCGAATCTAGCTCGAGTATCAGACCAAGTTCAGACCTCTGAATGCAACAGGCGGACGCGCCTGATGTCTCCGAATCGATTCCTGTGATTACCAGCCCTGCAGCCCCCTTACAGCCCGAGTTAAGTGCAGAAAACGGACAGCACCTCTGAAGATGACTCGAACAATACGAATAGTTTCGCGGACCTAGCTCGGGCAGCAGACCGAGTTCAGAGCTCTGAATGCGACAGGCGGACGCGACTGATGTCTCCGAATCGATTCCTGTGATTACCAGCCCTGCAGCAACCTTACAGCTCGAGTTAAGTGCAGAAAACGGACAGCACCTCTCATGATTCGAAGAATACAAATAGTTTTGCGGATCTAGCTCGGGCAGCACACCGAATTCTGAGCTCTGGATTTGGCAAGCGGGCGCGCCTGATGTCTCCGAATCGATTCCTCTGAGTAAGAGCCCTGTAGTCCCCCTACAGCCCGGGTTAAGTGCAGAAACTGATAGCACCTCTCAAGATGACTCGAACGATACGAATAGTTTCGCGAACCTAGATCGGGCAGCAGACCGAGTTCAGACCTCTAGATGGAATAGACGAACACGCCTGATGATTCGCAATCGATTTCTGTGAGAATGAGCTCTGTAGCTGCCCTACAGCTCGAGTTAAGTACAACATACCGACAACGCGTATCAAGATCACTCGAAAGAGCCGATCCCGCCGCAACGCTTTTTCGCAGAAATATTTACCCGATCGAGCTCAGATTAAGATGGCGAGCGGGGATAAGATCGAATATAGTCAGAAAAAATACTAGAGCGCAAACGAATTGTTGAATTTCGAGAACAAAATTTTCAACCGACCAAAAGTCAGCAAAAGGTCCGTCAAGATTTTTCTTGCCAACTAGCTCTCCAGCGCGCCGGAACTGGCGCCGGCGGTGAACCGTCAACCTAGTCACCGCCGGGAACCTCGTAGAGCTCCGTACACTCATAAGAGTGCTGAGAATCAAAGTAGAGGCATGAAATAGAGATTTTTCGAAAATCTTGATTTTCGATTTTTCCGATGTTCATATTCGCTCAGTTCCCGGAAGTCAACTCATAAGAAAATACATCGGGAGAGCTGGGCTGCTGTCAGAGAGGAGTTTATATGTCAATGCGACGCGCAAAAATCTGCTCTCGAAATAAATTGTTAAATATCTTTCAAATTTTCGCAAAACCGACCAAAAGTCACCAATTTGTCCGCCCTGGCCGGGTGGGCCAACTGGGCGCCGGCGGTAAACCGTCAACCTTTCTTACCGCCGGGGGACTCGTAGAGCCTCCTGACCATATATATAATGTCGAAAAAATTACAGAGAACGAATAGTTTTTTAGCCTAAACGATTCAGACCTCTCGATGCGATAGCCACACTCATGCTTCTGGATCGTTTTCTGTGCGCACAAGCTCCGTTGCTCTCCCACAGCCCGAGTTACGTGCAAAAATCGACAGCACCTCTCAAGATCACTCGAACAATACAAATAGTTTCGCGAATCTAGCTCGAGTATCAGACCGAGTTCAGACCTCTGAATGCAACAGGCGGAGGCGCCTGATGTCTCCGAATCGATTCCTGTGATTACCAGCCCTGCAGTCCCCTTACAGCAAGAGTTAAGTACAGAAAACCGACAGCACCTCTGAAGATGACTCGAAGAATACGAATAGTTTTGCGGACCTAGCTCGGGCAGCAGACCGAGATCAGAGCTCTGAATGCGACAGGCAGACGCGACTGATGTCTCCAAATCTATCCCAGTGATGACCAGCCCTGCAGCCCCCTTACAGCTCGAGTTAAGTGCAGAAAACGGACAGCACCCCTCAAGATGACTCGAAGAATACGAATAATTTGCGGACCTAGCGGGCAGCACACCGAGTTCTGAGCTTTCGATTTGGCAGACGGACGCGACTGATCTCCAAATCGATCCCAGTGATTACCAGCCCTGTAGCCCCCTTACAGCTCGAGTTAAGTGCAGAAAACGGTCAGCACCTCTCAAGATGACTCGAAGAATACGAATAGTTTGCGGACCTAGCGGGCAGCAAACCGAGTTCGGAGCTTTGGATTTGGCAGACGGACGCGCCTGATGTCTCCGAATCGATTCCTGCGAGTACGAGCCCTGTAGCCCCCCTACAGCCCGAGTTAAGTGCAGAAAACTGACAGCAGCTCTCAAGATGGCTCGAACAATACGAATAGTCTCGCGAACGTAGCTCGGGCAGCAGGCCGAGCTCAGATCTCTAGATGGAACAGACGAACGCGCCTGATGATTCGCAATCGATTTCTGTGAGAATGAGCTCTGTAGCTGACCTAGAGCTCGAGCTAAGTACAAAATACCGACAACGCGTATCAAGATGACTCGAAACAGCCGATCCCGCCGCGACGCTTTTTTGCAAAAGAAATTACCCGATCGAGCTGAGATCAAGACGGCGAGCGGGAATAAGATCGAATATGGTCAGAAAAAATACTAGAGCTCAAACGAATTGTTACATTTCGAAAACAACATTTTTAACCGACCAAAAGTCAGCAAAAGGTCCGTCGAGATTTTCTTGCCAACTAGCTCTCCAGCGCGCCGGAACTGGGCGCCGGCGGTAAACCGTCAACCTTTCTTACCGCCGGGGGACTCGTAGAGCTTCCTGAGCATATATAATGTCGGAATAAATGCAGAGAACAAATAGTTTTTCAGCCCAAGCGATTTCAGACCTCTCGATGCAACAGCCGAACACCCCCGATGCTTCTGGATTGTCTTCTGTACGAGCTCTGTAGCTCTCCTACAGCACGAGTTACGCGCGCAAATCGACAGCACCTCTGAAGATGACTCGAACAAAACAAATAGTTTGGCAAACCCAGCTCGAGTATCAGACCGAGTTGAGACCTCTGAATGCGACAGGCGGGCGCGTCTCATGTCTTCGAATCGGTTTCTCTGATAACCAGCCCTGCAGCCCCACTACAGCCCGAGTTAAGTGCAGAAAACCGACAGCACCTCTCAGGATGACTCCAAAAATACGAATGGTTTCGCCCTAGTTCGGGCAGCAGACCAAGTTCCGAGCTCTCGATTCGACAGGCGGACGCGCCTGATGTCTTGAAACTGATTCCTGTGACCACCAGCACTGCAGCCTCGCTACAGCCTGAGTTAAGTGCAGAAAACCGACAGCACCTCTCAAGATGACTCCAACCATACAAATAGTTTCGCGAATCTAGATCGGGCAGCAGACTGAGTTCAGAGCTCTGGATTCGACAGACAAACGCGACTGATGATTCTGAATCGGTTTCTCTGAGTATCAGCTTGTAGCTGTCCTCTAGCTCGAGTTAAGTAGAGAAAGCCGAGAGCGTCTGTCAAGATGACTCGAATAATACGAATAGGTTTGCGGACCTAGCTCGGCTAGCAGACCGAGTTCAGACCTCTGGATGCAACAGACGAACGCGCCTAATCATTCCGAATCGATAAGGTGTGCTTGCCTACTCTGTAGCTGTCCTGTATCTCGAGTTAAGTCCAACATACCGACAGCGCGTATTAAGATGACTCGAAACGGCCGATCCCGCCCGTGTGCTTTTTGGCAGTAAAAGGTACCCGATCGAGCTGAGATCAAGATGGCGAGCGGGAATAAGATCGAATATCACTGGAAAAAATACTAGAGCTCTAACGAATGGTTGAATTTCGAGAATGAAATGTTCAACCGACCAAAAGTCAGCAAAAGGTCCGTCGAGATTTTTCTTGCCAACTGGCGCCGGCGGTGAACCGTCAACCTGGTCACCGCCGGGAACCTCGTAGAGCTCTTTTCACGCGTGAGAGAGCTCAGAGTCGGAAGAGAGAGCTTCTGGAGGCATTTCTCGAAAAATTGAACATTCATTTTTTTCATGTCGACAGGAAGTTGGTTCCCAAAGTGTTTTGATAGTAAATGTGCGCCTATAGAGCGCATATTAAGACGCAGAGGCTCTCATAGTTGTTTACAGGTGCGAAAAATCTGCTTTCTTAAAATGAATTGTCAAATATCTTTCAAATCTCAGCAGAACCCAAAGTCACCACATCTTCTTTTCTGGCCGGGTCGACCAACTGGGAACCGGCGGTAAACCGTCAACCTGGTTACCGCCGGGAACCTCGTAGAGCTCTTTCCTTGCACGGCGATCGTCAAAACACATGAAGAAAGCTTCTGGAGCGAAAAACGAAAAACTCGAAAAATCACGTTTTTCTGTTTTTATCCAAAGTCGGTTCCTCCAAGTGCTTTTATAGTAATACTGCACCTACAGACCTGAAAATTTTACTGGCAGACGCGGCATTACCCACTACAGGTGCGGAAAATCAGGTTTCTCAAAATGAATTGTCAAATATCTTTCAAATCTGAGCAAAACCACCCAAAAGTCATCACATTGTCCTTTCTGGTCGGGTCGACGAACTAGCTCCACCCCGCGCCGGAACTGGGAACCGGCGGTAAACCGTCAGCCTGGCTGCCGCCGGGAACCTCGTAGAGCTCTTTTCTTGCACGGCGATCGTCGAAACACATGAAGAAAGCTTCTGGAGCGAGAAACGAAAAACTCAAAAAATCAAGTTTTTCTGTTTTTATCCAACGTCGGTTCCTCCAAGTGTTTTAATAGTAGTACTGCACCTACAGACCTAAACATTTTACTGGCAGACGCGGCATAACCCACTACAGGTGGGGAAAATCTGGTTCCTCAAAATGAATTGTCAAATATCTTTCAAATCTGAGCAAAACCACCCAAAAGTCATCACATTGTCCTATCTGGTCGGGTCGACCAACTAGCTCCACCCCGCGCCGGAATTCCTCTAGCTCATCGATAACGAAGAGCTCTACGAGGTATTCCTCTAGCTCATCGATAACGAAGTGCTCTACGAGGTACTAGCTCACCCCGCGCCGGAATTCCTCTAGCTCATCGATAACGAAGAGCTCTACGAGGTGCTAGCTCTCCAGCCCCCCAGAACTGGGCGCCGGCGGTAAACCGTCAACCTTTCTTTTTTTTTGGGGGGGGGGAGGCTGACCAGGCACCGAGCGCCCCAGCGCCCGTTAAGTGCCTACCTAGTCTCTCTGCAGCTGGAGGTCTTGGGCCACCTGGGCTGCGGCCCGCAAGAGGCCCTCGAGGCCCGAAAGCTCAGCGTCAGTGATACTGCTATGGGAGGGGAGTGCCTGTGCACAACGCCCTACTACTTCCCATATAATTGGACAAGGGGAGGAGGCTTGGGGGAAGAGGGAGACTACACGAGCTCTCTTATCTCTATGCTCAGGGTCAGGGTACGGATCATGGAAGCGAGGGATATATCCAATCTGCAGAAACCAACCAACGCCCACACCTTGGGCACACACTCCGCCATCGAAGGATCCGCGGAGGCCGATAACTCGAAAGTTGTCTTGAACATCAGGACGGAAGATATGGTGGTGGAACAGCTCTCTGAATATCTGGCCTTCCCGTGCTAAATGGGTAAGTTCATCAGCTACTGTATTACTCTCCCGATATATGTGTCGAATAAAGTCATTGCCCCATGAGGGGGGTCGTACTCCTTCCTCCTCCAATTCTTCCAAAAGAGAAATAATATTTGCAACCCGCCTACGATAAGAAGCCCCATCTCCTCCTTCTCCTCCTTCAACCTTCCAGAGACCGTTGATCCAATTACAGATAAGAAGCGAATCGCCCGTCAGCTCCAGACCGATCCCATCATCACTCAGATCCCAAGTCGGCTCCTGTTCATTGTTCGAGGCCAATCTCTGGGCCAGCTTCTCAGACTCCTTCACCGACAACGGACGAGCCATCATCTCCTCCCCCCTCTCCTTTATGTAGTCTCCTCGTCCTCCAGTTCCTCCACGGACAACAAACAAGTCAAACAGAGAACCCAAAGTACAAGCTTCCAGGAACTGCCTGCAATACTGAACGAAGTCAGAGTAAGAGAAAGAGCACGCCCTCCACCACCGATCCTCCAGATTCACAAACGAGGGAAATATCGTCTGGAACATGAAACACCAAGGATGTTCACCCGTCGCCTGCCCCTTAGCACTGCCTAATCGTGTCAGTTTCGAGGCCTCCTTCCACTTCCACTGGGAACGCAAACATTCAGACTCAAGTGTCCTTTTCTCCTCCCACCTCGGGGTACAACACATCAGAAGCCGACGTGCGTCTCGATGCGCTCGAGGAAACACCGTCTGTTGTCCAGGTCCAGGAACTGCCACCCTCCGACGCTTCGGGGAGGGCCTGGGGGGATCCCTAGGCCCCCCCCGCTCACAGGGAACTTCAATATCTCGAGAAGAAGAGGCCCTATCAGAGGGCATAGCAGAAGAGACCATCTCATGCATATCTGAAGAGACCACGCCCATCCCATTCGTATCTGAAGAGACCGCACCCATCCCATTAGTAACTGAAGAGACCGCACCCATCCCATTGGTAACTGAAGAGACCATCCCATGCATATCAGAAGAGACCACACCCATCCCATTCATATCTGAAGAGACCGCACCCATCCCATTAGTAACTGAAAAGACCGCACCCATCCCATTGGTAACTGAAGAGACCTCCACCATCCCATTGGTAACTGAAGAGACCGCGACCATCCCTGGGCTCAGCTCCGACTCAGGAATCTGATATCCGCTATCAGCATTGGCTCCGAAATATGATGCTATGTCCGCTCCAAGCTGCCACACGGAGTAAAGTACTCTCTGTACTGCGCTCTGGCACTTGGCTTCAAAGAACATCCGTCTAGCAATTCTGAGTCGAGCTGGCTTCCAAACTACCCAACTTTCGGAGGATGGCTTTTGGGGTGACGTCATCTGGTAAAGGCAATTTCCCTCAAAGACATTCAGGCTATGCAAAGAGTCCCTGTCCCAACTAATACCTTGACTTCCATAAGTAAGAATGCTCTAAACCCGAGCGATATAACTCCTACATTTGGCCGAAAAAGGGACTGCCTTCGATCTAAAATAGGCTGCATGCGCATGGAAGGCTCGTCGTGCAGACCCGATCCGTCGCTGAAGGTCTTTGTGCGCCTCCCTATAGCTACAGTATATGCTGTTCCCCAAGACATTCATCTCGTCAACTACTTTGAACGGCACCATCTGATCCTGAACCCGAACCAGGATAGGATGTTTTGGCTTCTCCGAGAAACCGATAAACGCGACCTCGAGCGACTCGATCTTCCATTCGAATCCCCATCCCCGCAGAGTCTCTGTCATTTCTCCTACCTGTCGCCTAAACTCCTCCTCCGAAGATCCCAAGATATAGATATTGTCAGCATATAGCAAGTGGTGTACAGGAACCGAGGCCGAAACTTCTCCCACCGAATTTGGATCCAGACAATGAAACCCAATCCCCTGCTCATCCCAAAGCTTAAATAAAGGAGCCCACATCGCAACAACGATCAGGTTCCACAAGGAGGGGCTGTCGTTCCCGCCTGTCCTGATATGGGTATCGATTCCCACATCCGGCAGCTGAAGCCCCTGAAAGAGAAGCGAAGTGACCTCACACGGCATAGGCACGAGCACCCCGTACTGGAGCCAAGAAGGGATAGAGAGGGTGTCGAACGCACGTTTGACCGTCGAGATTTTCGTGTTCTGGAATGCTTGTTTCACGTCCGCTGACCCAAGAACCAGGCGTCGATCCTTCCCCCACTGTGAGGCATGTTGGGCTGCTGCCTTAAGTCCTGCAAATATCTCTGTGCACGATCTTTTGGGAACGAAGCCGAATAGTGATGCATGAGTGCCGGCCTGGAGACAATAAGGTTCAAGCAGGATCGAGAGGCAAGTACTGTACCATTTCTTAAAGATACTCTCCACAGAAATACGTCTCGTATCAGAAACATCACATATCGGATAAGATTTGGGAAGTAGCGTCGTCAATGTTCGATGCCACGAAGATGGAGGTACAACAATGCCACGTAAGATATCACAAAATAATCGCTTGATAGTGCGAACGGCTCTCCACGGCAGCGCTTTGACTATTTCTGCCCCCACCCCATCGGGTCCCGTGGCTTTTCCAGGGTTGAGTCGAGCTCGGGCCCGAAGGACCACCACCATCGTGAGCGTCGCCTCCTGGGGTCTGGGGGACCCCTGGAGCTCCTCCCTGAGGCCCTGGACAATCTCGATCGACCGCAGACGCTCCTCCTCATCCTCGCAGACCTCCTTCAACTTCATCATCTCTTCCATCCACCTCTCCCTGTCCACGCTCTCCTCCCCCTCAATCTTCACCGCCTTCAAAGCTGCTTTACGTGGACGCTCCGCCTCCCATTCCAGCTTCGCTCGTTTGAATTTTCTGGCTTCCCGATCTCTTTTTCTGCGTAGAAGTCGATAGGCTAACGTCCCCCTCTCCGCCCTCCTCTGGTAGACCTGCACATCCAAGGACCGCAACAATTCCGATCGTTCAGGGGCTCGAGCTGGGCGCTTAGGGGTACATTCAGTGGCCGACGCACAAGAATAGATAACACTCTCTGCCTGACACATAGATTGGCACGAAAATAGATTGACATCCAACAACTGGCGACACGATCGACGAGCAGACAAGTTGAGTGGGTCCCAGCCTTTTAGAGTACGAGCACGACGTGAGAGATTCCGTCTCGCCAACTCCCTGGAAGCCACTCTCAGAGAAGCTCGAACAAGGGCATGATCTGATAATCTCATCACGGCTCCCTGCTGCTGTCCTACGTACTGAAACTCAACCGAGCACCCCGACACCTGCGATCCATAAGGAACAAGGATGTAATCAAGCACTTCACGACGGGACCCCTTCCGATAATCAAACCAAGTCGGCTTCCTAGCTCCAAAAGAATTCGAAGCACACATACGCTCCTGAACCAACCAATCCTCCACCTCCTGTCGCAAGCTCTCCACCTTCTCCTTCCTCTCCCGCTCCTTGGTCCCCGTGGCCTGGATCTGCACTACCTCCAAGCCTCCTCCCGAATAAACCTCCTCCTCATGCTGTAAGTGTGGCTGTATCTCAACATTCGCATCCATGGCAACAACAAGACGACAGAAACCATAACGACGGCATACGTACTTTCTGAGCAAGCTTACCGCCTGGAGTGCACATTGTGATATCTCCAGAAACTCGGGCTGGCTGGCATCAGGCAAGTACAATGAGACAAAGAGAATCCGTCCAGCAAGGATCGCGCACCACCTCTCTGAGGCCCACTGGCCTCGAACGCTATCGGCCCTCCGATAGATTATCATAGCACGGCGATCCTCCGACACGTGGTAATACAGTCCCATTTTGACAAACCATTGCGCCTTAACGTCGATGTTCTGAGACTCCTGTACCCCCAGGAAATCCCAGCCTAGGTGTGCTCCGTAGACTACCCTCGACAGAACACTATAAGCCTTGTCATCCTTCCTCCCAGCACGTTGAATGTTGAGCGTGGCGAAGCGGACTTCCGTCGGCCCCGCCCGTAGGCGTCACTGAGAAGCAGACCTGGAATCCATGACTAACTCCTCGAGCTCTGCCGCCGTCATGGTGATGCCGTGTCTCTGGGCGAAGGCTGTCCAAGATGCTGGAATAACTCGCCACTGCCCAGATCCTCCGAAGCTAGCCGCCTGATATTCGGCCAGCAAGCTCCGCTTCCCCTCCACGGGATCAGAGTACATCGTGGACGGTGACCTCCCGTACCCAGCCGATCCTTTGAGAAAGATGGTGGGGTGCGTCCTGCTCCAGACGCCATAAAATCGGCCAACCGCTTGATTGTTTGGAATTCTCTCGTCGGGGACCTCTGCACGAACTCTCAAACGAGACATCTTCGACTTCACCTTGGTGTAAAAGGCGTGGTTAAGAGCTGCGTCATCATTTATACGTGTGAGAGTGCGTTGTACAGCATAAACCACATCACTCCCTGTCCCAACCTTAAATCTAATCTTGATATTCCCAGTCATCGGTTTCGATCTGGCAAGTTTCTCAGAGCTGACCACATCCACTTGACCGTGCAACTGCTCGTTGTCCGCTTTCAAAAGACCCAGGGTATTCTGGGGTAAGGTGCAGGCGTCCGTATCGTCTATCATCGTAAGTTCCCTACTTGTGCGATTCGACCAGTCCTGGACCCATCCGTACAGTTCTACATATGTAGGAGTAAATTTTGCCGTCGATGTTCGTCCTGCAAATCTAGGGGCTGCTATCGTAGAGTTAGAAGATCCAATCGAAGCAGTGTCCTGGCTAGCCAGAGTCTCCAAGTTCTTAAGCCTAATCTCCTGTTCCTGTTGTTTCTTCTCAATGGCCGAGAGTTTCGCAGTTTGAACCCCGAGGCGTTGATCCATACCGCTGATGCGCACGTCAGTGGCCACCGAGGCGGCCTTCGACTCGTCATGATTCTGAAAGGACATCTGCATGAACAATCGCAAACTCTCATCTTTTTGAAGGCTCAGAATTTTCTCTCTCATGGCCTTCTGATCACGAAGATCACCTCCCGTCTTGTCCACCTTCTCCTCCTCCTCCGTATCCGTCTTCATCCTCTTGCTACCCTGACCGTCAACCTCCATTTCTTCTGGAAAGAACGGACGAAACGACCCTTCTTGAACTTACAGAAGCACCAAGAGCGACGCGAGTTGTGTCGATAAGGTCGGGAACGACGAAATATGCAACACTCTAAGCGACAATAATCCTCCCAGTAAAAGTCTTCCAGATCTGCAAAGAATCGATCCCAAACACAGCTGGGCTCTCCGAGAGGATATAAGGCGTTCCACCCTCCTGCTGGCTCTCCGAAGCTGTTCGTGACTGCACAGAAAGATACAACAATACTCAAGCTCGCACTCGTAGAATGGATAATGGACCAGAGCAAAAATGGAAGAAGGCACGCTCCCAAGAACAAAAGCAGATGCAGACGTATGCGTGCCCCACTCGTACCAGCAGGGCGTTGCCTCCCAGTAACCAGTTCAATCAGGAGCCTGATGCCGGCAGAGGGGCCGCAGGCTGTCCAAGATGTGCGAAACTGTGTACAGTATGTGGAACCCAACTCCCTACTGCACAATGCAGCTCGAGACGAGGGGACCCCAGCGGTGAGGCCAAGGCTGAGCAGGAGGTAAGCTCTGCTCAACCTTGGTTACCGCCGGGGGACTCGTAGAGCTTCCTGACAACATATAATGTCGAAACAAATTGCAGATAACGAATAGTTTTTCAGCCCAAGCGATTTCAGACCTCTCGATGCAACAGCCGAACGCCCCCCGATGCTTTTGGATTGTCTTCTGCACGAGCTCTGTAGCTTTCCTACAGCCCGAGTTACGCGCGTTAATCGACAGCACCTCTCAAGATGACTCGAACAAAACGAATAATTTGGCAAACCCAGCTCGAGTATCAGGCCGAGTTCAGACCTCGAAATGTGCCAGGCGGACGCGTCTGATGTCTCTGAATCGATTCCTGTGATTACCAGCCCTGCAGCCCCCCTACAGCCCGAGTTAAGTGCAGAAAGCCGACAGCATCTTTTAGGATGACTCGAACAATACGAACAGCTCTGCGGACCTAGTTCGGGCAGCAGAGCGAGTTCCGAGCTCTGCATTCCACAGACGGACACGACTGATGATTCTGAATCGATTTCTGTACGCATCAGCTCTGTAGCTCTCCTATAGCTCGAAATAAGTACAGAAAACCGAGAGCGCCTGTCAAGATGACTCGAATAATACGAATAGGTTTACGGACCTAGCTCGGCTAGCAGACCGATTCAGACCTCTGGATGCAACAGGCGAACGCGCCTGATCATTCTGAATCAATAAGCTGTGCTTACCAGCTCTGTAGCTGTCCTATATCTCGAGTTAAGTCGAATATACCAACAGCGCGTATCAAGATGACTCGAAACGGCCGCAGTGCTTTTTGGCAGTCAAAGGTACCCGATCGAGCTTAGATCAAGATGGCGAGCGGGAGTAAGATCGAATATCACGGGGAAAAAAATACTAGAGCTCTAACGAATGATTGAATTTCGAGAACAAAACTGGACGCAGGCGGTAAACCGTCAACCTTTCTTACCGCCGGGGGACTCGTAGAGCTTCCTGACAATATATAATATCGAAGAAAATTGTAGAGAACGAATAGTTTTTCAGCCCAAGCGATTTCACACCTTTCGATGCAACAGCCGAACGCCTCTGATGTTGGATTGTCTTCTACACGAGCTCTGTAGCTCTCCTACAGCCAGAGTTACGTGCGTGAATCGACAGCAGATTCCTGTGATTACCAGCCCTGCAGCCACCCTACAGCCCAGCCCGAGTTAAGTGCGCGACTCTCAAGATGACTCGAATAATACGAATAGTTTCGCGGACCTAGCTCGGGCAGCAGACCGATGTTCCGAGCTCTGGATTCAACAGAAGAACGCGCCTGATGTCTCCGAATCAATCCCTGAGATTACCAGCAATATAGTTTTCCTACAGCCTGAGTTGAGTACAGAAAACCGACAGCACCTCTTAAGATGACTCGAACAATACAAATAGTTTCGCAATTCAAGATCGGGCAGCAGACCGAGTTCAGAGCTCTGGATTGAACACTGTCAAGATGACTCAAATAATACGAATAGGTTTGCGCACCTAGCTCGGCTAGCAAGACGAGTTCAGACCTCTGGATAGAAAAGGCGAACGCGCCTGATCATTCTGCATCGATAAGGTGTGCTCGCCAGCTCTGTGGCTCTTCTATAGCTCGAGTTATGTTTAAAAAATCGTCACTGCGTGTCATGATGACCCAAAACAGCCGATCCCGCCGCAGTGCTTTTTGGCAGTAAAATCTACCCGATCGATCTGAGATCAAGACGGCAAGCGGAAATAAGATCGAATATCACGGAAAAAACACTAGAGATCTAACAAATTGTTCAAATTCCGAGAGCAAAATTTTGAATCGACCAAAAGTCAGGGAAAGGTCTGTCGAGATTTTTCTTGCCAACTAGCTCTCCAGCGCCCCGGAATCACTCTTAAGCTTCCAGCAACAACTTGCTACGGGAAGCTCTACGAGTTATTGTCAACCGACCCAAAGTCAGCAAAGGATCCGTCGATACTTTTCTTGCCAACTAGCTCTCCAGCGCCCCGGAATTACTCTTAAGCTTCCAGCAAGAACTAGGTTGCAAGGAAAGCTCTACGAGTTACTTGGTAGCGTGCACACACCAGGAAGGCTTCCTGGCAAGCCCACAGAACTGGGCGCCGGCGGTAAACCGTCAACCTTGGTTACCGCCGGGGGACTCGTAGAGCTTCCTTGCCATAAATAGTTTCGCGGACCTAGTTCGGGCAGCAGACCGAGTTCCGAGCTCTGGATTCGACAGGCCGACGCCCCTGATGTCTCCGAATCGATTCCTGTGACCACCAGCCTTGTAGCCACCATACAGCCCCAGTTAAGTACAGAAAACCGACAACACCTCTCAAAATCACGCGAACAATACGATAGTTTCGCGATTCTAGATCGGGAAGCATACCGAGTTCAGAGCTCTGGATTCAAGAGACAAACGCGCCTAATGTTTCTGAATCGGTTTCTGTAAGTATCAGCTCTGTAGCTGTCCTGTAGCTCGAGTTAAGTACAGAAAACCGAGAGCGCCTGTCAAGATGACTCGAATAATACAAACAGGTTTGCGGACCTAGCTCGGCTAGCAGACCGAGTTCAGACCTCTGGATGGAACAGACGAACGCGTCTTATCATTCTGCATCGATAATCTGTGCTTATCAGCTCGGTAGCTGTCCTCTATCTCGAGTTAACTTCAAAATACCGACAACGCGTATCAAGATGACTCGAAACGGCCGATCCCGCCACAGTGCTTTTTGGCAGTAAAAAGGTACCCGATCGAGCTGAGGTCAAGATGGCGAGCGGGAATAAGATCGAATATCACGGGAAAAAATACTAGAGCTCAAACGAATGTTCAAATTTTGAGAACTTAATTTTCAACTGAGCAAAATTCACCAAAAGTTTCGTCGAGATTTTTCTTGCCAACTAGCTCTCCAGCGCGCCGGAATGATTTGCTAAGGGAAGCTCTACGAGTCACTGGGCGCCGGCGGTAAACCCTCAACCTTTGTTACCGCTGGGGACTCGTAGAGCTTCCTGACAACATATAATGTCGAAAAAAATTACAAAGAAAAAATAGTTTTTCAGCCCAAGAAATTTCAGACCTCTCGGATGCAACAGCCCAACGCCCCGAATGCTTCTGGATTGTCTTCTGTACGAGCTCTGTAGCTCTCCTACAGCCCGAGTTACGTGCGTAAATCGACAGCACCTCTCAAGATGACTCGAACAACACGAATAGTTTGGCAAACAGACCGAGTTCCGAGCTCTGGATTCGACAGGCGAACGCACCTGATGTCTTCAAATCGAATCCTATGACCACCAGCACTGTAGCCCCCCGCAGCGCGAGTTGAGTGAAGAACACCGAGACCACTTCTCAAGATGACGTGACCAATACGAACAGTTTTGCGATTCTAGATCGGGAAGCAGACCGAGTTCAGAGCTCTGGATTCGACAGACAAACGCAAGTGATGATTCTGAATCGGTCTGTAAATATCAGCTCTGTAGCTATCCTACAGCTCGAGTTAAGTATAGAAAACCGAGAGTTTCTGTCAAGATGGCTAGCTCGAGTATCAGACCGAGTTCAGACCTCTGCATGCGAGAGGCAGACGCGTCTGATGTCTCTGAATCGATTCCTGTGATTACCAGCCATGCCCCCTTCAGCCCGAGTTCAGAGCAGAGAACCGACAGCATCTCACTCCAATAATACGAACAGTTTTGCGATTCTAGATCGGGCAGCAGACCAAGTTAAGAGCTCTAGATTCGACAGACAACGGCCACTCATCATTCTGAATCAGATTCTGAATGTATCAGCTCTGCAGATGCCCTGTAGCTCGAGTTGAGTATAAAAAAAAACCGAGAGCGTCTGTCAAGATGTCTCGAATAATACGAATAGGTTTGCGGACCTAGCTCGGCTAGCAGACCGAGTTCAGATCTGGATTCAACAGGCGAACGCGCCTGATCATTCTGAATCGATTAGCTGTGCTTACCAGCTTTCTAACTGTACTAAAGCTCGAGTTATCTCGAGAAAACCGTCACCGCGTATCAAGATAACTCGAAACGGCTGATCATGTCCGTGTGCTTTTTGGCAGTAAAAGATACCCGATCGAGCTGAGATCAAGATGGCGAGTGGGAATAAGATCGAATATCACAGGAAGAAATACTAGAGCTCAAACGAGAAGTTCAATTTCGAGAACAAATTTTTCAACCGAGCAAAAGTCATCAAAAGTTCCGTCGAGATTTTTCTTGCCAACTAGCTCTCCAGCGCCCTGGAACTTGCTAGATTCCAAAACCCGGAGGGCAACTGGCGCCGGCGGTGAACCGTCAACCTGGTCACCGCCGGGAACCTCGTAGAGCTCCTAGCACGCTCAGCATCAAAAGAAAGGGCTTGTGGAAGCACTTCTCAAAAAAAGAAAACATGATTTTTTTCATGTCGACATCAAGTTCGTTTCGTCAAGTGTTTTGATAGTAAAATTGCATCTAGAGAGCTTATATTAAGACGCAGCCCTCATAGTTGTCTACAGGTGCGAAAAATCTGTTTTCTAAAAATAAATAGTCAAATATCTTTCAAATGTCGCCAAACCACCCAAAAGTTGTCATTTGTCTTTTCTAGCCGAGTCGACCAACTGGGCGCCCGCGGTAAACCGTCAACCTTTCTTACCGCCGGGGGACTCGTAGAGCTTCCTGACAACATATAATGTCGAAAAAAATCACACAGAGAAAATAGTTTTTCAGCCCAAGCAATTTTAGACCTCTCGGATGCAACAGCCGAACGCCCCCCCCATGCTTCAGGATTGTCTTCTGTACGAGCTCTGTAGCTCTCCTACAGCCCAAGTTACGTGCGTAAATCGACAGCACCTCCCAAGATAACTCGAAAAATACGAATAATTTGGCAAACCTAGCTCGAGTATCAGACGGAGTTCAGACGCGTCTCTGGATCGATTCCTGTGATTACCAGCCCTGCAGCCCCCCCCTACAGCCCGAGTTAGGTGCAGAAAACCGACAGCAGCTCTCAGGATAACTCGAATAATACAATAGTTTGGACCTAGTTCGAGCAGCAGACCGAGTTCGGAGCTCGAGGTTCGAAAGAAGGACGCACCTGATGTCTCCACATGGATGTCTGCGACCAGTTTCAGGGACCTAGTTCTGGCAGCAGACAGATTTCGGAGCTCTCGATTCGAAAGGCGGACGCGCCTGATTGCTCCACATCGGTTCCAGTAATTACCAGCCATGCAGCCACCCTACAGCCAAAGTTAAGTGCAGAGAACCGACAGCATTTCTCAAGATGACTCGAACAATACGAATAGTTCGCGATTCCAGATCGGGCAGCAGACCGAGTTCAGAGCTCTGGATTCGACAGACAACGGCCACTGATGATCCTGAATCAGATTCTGTACGTATCAGCTCTGTAGCTCTTCTGTAGCTCGAGTTAAGAACAGAAAACCGAGAGCGTCTGTCAAGATGACTCGAATAATACGAATAGGTTTGCGGACCTGGCTCGAATAGCAGACCGAGTTCAGACCTCTTGGTTCAACAGGCGAACGCGCCTTATCATTCTGAATTGATTAGCTGTGCTTACCAGCTCTGTAGCTGTCCTGAAGCTAGAGTTATCTTGAGAAAACCGACATTGCCTGTCAAGATGACCCGAAACGGCCGATCCCGCCTGCCTGCTTTTTGGCAGTAAAAGCTACCCGATCAAACTGAGATCAAGATGGCGAGCGGGAATAAGATCGAATATTATGGGAAAAAATACTAGAGCTCTAACGAATGTTCAAATTTTAAGAACGGAATTTTCAACCGACCAAAAGTCACCAAAAGGTCCGTCGAGATTTTTCTTTCCAACTAGCTCTCCAGCGCCCCGGAATTACTCTTAAGCTTCCAGCCTTAACTCGTAGCGCTTCCTGACAACAAAGAATCTCGAAAGAAATTACACAGAAAAAATGTTTCTTCAGCCCAAGCAAGTGCAAACCTCTAGGATGCAACAGCCGAACGCCCCCGATGCTTCTGGATTGTCTTCTGCACGAGCTCTGTAGCTCTCCTACAGCCCGAGCTACGTGCGTATATCAACAGCACCTCTCAAGATGACTCGAACAATACGAATAGTTTGGCTAGCTCGAGTATCAGACCGAGTTCAGACCTCTGCATGCGACAGGCAGACGCGTCTGATGTCTCTGATTCGATTCCTGTGATTACCAGCCCTGCAGCCCCCCTACAGCCCGAGTTAAGTGCAGAAAACCGACAGCACCTCCCAGGATGACTCGAACAATACGAATAGTTTCGCGGACCTAGTTCGGGCAGCAGACAGAGTTCGGAGCTCTGGGTTCGAAAGGCGGACGCGCCTGATGTCTCCGAATCGATTCCAGTGATTACCAGCCACGCAGCCCCCTACAGCCCGAGTTAAGTGCAGAGAACCGACAGCATCTCTCAAGATGACTCGAACAATACGAATAGCTGCGATTCTAGATCGGGCAGCAGACCGAGTTCAGAGCTCTGGATTCGACAGACAACGGCCACTGATGATCCTGAATCAGATTCTGTACGTATCAGCTCTGTAGCTGTCCTGTAGCTCGAGTTCAGCACAGAAAACCGAGAGCGTCTGTCGAAATGACTCGAATAATACGACTAGGTTTGCGGACCTAGCTCGGCTAGCAGACCGAGTTCAGACCTCTGGGTTCGACAGACGAACGCGCCTGATCATTCTGAATCGATTAGCTGTGCTTACCAGCTCTGTAGCTGTCCTAAAGCTAGAGTTATATTGAGAAAACCGTCACTGCGTGACAAGATGACCCGAAACGGGCGATCCCGCCTGCCTGCTTTTTGGCAATAAAACAGTACCCGATCGAGCTCAGATCAAGACGACGAGCGGTAATAAGACCGAATATCACGGGAAGCAATACTAGAACTCAAACGAATGTTCAAATTTCGAGAACAAAATTTTTAACCGATCAAAAGTCAGCAAAAGGTCCGTCGAGATTTTTCTTGCCAACTAGCTCTCCAGCGCGCCGGAATTACTCTTAAGCTTCCAGCAGTAACTTGCTAAGGGAAACTCTACGCGTTACTAGCTCCACCCCGCGCCGGAATTCCGCTAGCTCATCGACGCTAAAGAGCTCTACGAGGTAAGAGGGAACACACCGGAAAGCCTTTCTGGCAAGCCCACAGAAGCTCCCGGGACTTGGCGCCGGCGGTAAACCGTCAACCTTTGTTACCGCCGGGGGACTCGTAGAGCTTCCTGACAACTATAATGTCGAAAGGAATTACACCGAAATAATAATTTTTCAGCCCAGGCGAATAATACGAATAGGTTTGCGCACCTAGCTCCGCTAGCAAACCGAATTCAGACCTCTAGCTTCAACAGGCAAATGTGCCTGATCATTCTGAATCGATTAGCTGTGCTTATCAGCTCTTTAGCTGTCCTGAAGCTCAGCTCGAGTTATCTTGAGAAAACCGACACCGCGTGACAAGATGACTCGAAACGGCGGATCCCGCCCGCGTGCTTTTTGGCAGTAGAAAGTACCCGATCGAGCTGAGATCAAGATGGCGAGCGGGAATGAGATCGAATATCACGGGAAAAAATACTAGAGCTCAAACGAATTGTTGAATTTCGAGAACAAAATTTTCAACCGAGCAAAAGTCAGCAAAAGGTCCGTCGAGATTTTCCTTGCCAACTGGCACCACCTCGTAGAGCTCTTTTCACGCGTGAGAGCTGAGAGTCGGAGGAGAGAGCTTCTTGAGGCATTTCTCGAAAAATTGAATCTTCAATTTTTTCATGTCGATAGAAAGTTGGTTGCGCCAAGTGTTTTGATAGTAAAAGTGCGCCTTCAGCGCTCATATTAAGACGCAGAGGCTCTCAAAGTTGTCTACAGGTGCGAAAAATCTGCTTTCTCAAAATGAATTGTCAAATATCTTTCAAATATTTGCAAAACTACCCAAAAGTTGCCACATTGTTCGCCTCGGCCGGCTGGGCCAACTAGCTCCACCCCGTGCCGGAATTCCTCTGGCTCATCGACGACGGAGAGCTCTACGAGGTACTAGCTCTCGAGCGCCCCGGAATTGCTCTTAAGCTTCAATAACTTGCTAAGGGAAGCTCTACGAGGTAAGCATTTTTGGGGCTCTGGGGGCTTCCCTGCAGCGCTTCTGAAGCGCTGCCAGAAACGCGTCCATGCGTGCGTTCACGCGTGCCGGCACGCGTGGACGCGTGTCGGAAGCCCCCGGAGCCGCTGCCGGCTCGGGCGATTTGCTGCGAGGATCGTGGATCTCCGAAGATGGGCTGCTGGCGGGCACAACCACCGTCCGGTATCTAATCTAAATCTCTCTAGCGATCAGAAAGCTCTCCCGGAATAACTCGTGAGCTTCCATTCCAGCAATAACTTGCAGCTCCACGAGTTACGTCGCAGCGTTCAAAACCTGGAGAGACCCTTTGGGGACTGGGCGCCGGCGGTAAACCGTCAACCTTGGTTACCGCCTCTCGTAGAGCTTCCTAGCTCGACTTAAGTTGAGAAAACCGACAGCATCTACCAACACTCTGACTTAAAGTGAATATTTTCCGACATCTGGATGCGACAGGCGGACGCGTATGATGTCTACGAATAGACTCCTGTCATTACCAGCCCTGCAGCTCCCCTACAGCCCGAGTTCTGTGCAGAAAACCGACAGCACCTCTCAGGATGACTCGAACAAGACGAATAGTTTCGCAGACCTAGTTGGGCAGCAGACAGAGTTCAGAGCTCTGGACTCGACAGGCGGACGAATCTGATGTCTTCAAATCGATTCTCTGACCACCAGCACTGTAGCACCCCTGAGGGCGAGTTGGATGAAGGAAACCGAGAGCACTTCTCAAGATGACTCGACCAATACGAATAGTTTCGCGATTGTAGATCGGGCAGCAGACCGAGTTCAGAGCTCTGGATTCGAGAGACAAACGCAACTGATGATTCTGAATCAGTTTCTGTAAAAATCAGCTCTGTGGCTGTCCTACAGCTCGAGTTAAGTTCAGAAAAACCGAGAGTTCCTGTCAAGATGACTCGGAAATACGAATAGATGTGCGCATCTAGCTCGGCTAGCAGACCGAGTTCAGGCCTCTCGATTCAACAGCCGAACGCGGTTTTTCATTTTACATCGATTAGCTGTGCTTACCAGCTCTGTAGCTCCTAAAGCCCGAGCTATGTTCAGAAAACCGTCAGCGCGCATCAAGATGACTCAAAACGGCCGATCCGGCCACAGTGCTTTTCGATAGTAATATTCACCCGATCGAGCTGAGATTAAGATGCCGAGTGAGAATAAGATCGAATATCACGGGAAAAAATACTAGAGCTCAAACGAATTGTTGAATTTCGAGAACAAAATTTTCAACCGAGCAAAAGTCACCAAAAGTTCCGTCGAGATTTTTCTTGCCAACTAGCTCTCCAGCGCGCTGGAATTACTGGGCGCCGGCGGTAAACCGTCAACCTTGGTTACCGCCGGGAGACTCGTAGAGCTTCCTAGCTCGACTTAAGTTGAGAAAACCGTCAGCACCTACCAACATTCCGACTTATAGTGCATATTTTTTGACCTCTGAATGCGACAGGCGGACGCATCTGATGTCTGCGAATCGACACCTGTCATTACCAGCCCTGCAGCCCCCCTACAGCCCGAGTTAAGTGCAGAAAACCGACAGCACCTCTCAGGATGACTCGAACAAAACAATAGTTTTGCAGACCTAATTTGAGCAGCAGACCGAGTTCGGAGCTCTGGATTCGACAGGCAGACGCGCCTGATGTCTTCGAATCGATTCCTGTGACCACCAGCACTGTAGCCTCCTCAGCGCGAGTTGAGTGAAGGAAACCGAGAGCACTTCTCAGATGACTCGACCAATACGAAAAGTTTCGCGATTCCAGATCGGGCAGCAGACCGAGTTCAGAGCTCTGGGTTTGACAGACAAACGCAACTGATGATTATGAATCGGTTTCTGTAACTATCAGCTCTGTACCTGTCCTACAGCTCGAGTGCACAGAAAACCGAGAATTTCTGTCAAGATGACTCGAATAATACGAACAGGTTTGCGACCTAGCTCGGCTAACAGACCGAGTTCAGACCTCTGGATTCAACAGGCGAACGCGCCTGATCATTCTACATCGATTAGCTGTGCTCACCAGCTCTGTATCTGTCCTAAAGCTCGAGTTATGTTCAGAAAACTGTCAGCCCGTATCAAGATGACTCAAAACGGCCGATCCCGCCACAGTGCTTTTCGATAGTAATATTCACCCGATCGAGCTGAGATCAAGATGGCGAGCGGGAATAAGATCGAATATCACGGAAAAAAATACTAGAGCTCTAACGAATGGTCAGATTTCGAGAACATAATTTTCAACCGAGCCAAAGTTGTGAAAAGTTCAGTCGAGATTTTTCGAGCCAACTAGCCTGCCAGCGTTTTCGAATTACTGGCACCAGCGGTGAACCGTCAACCTGGTCTCCGCCGGGAACCTCGTAGAGCTCTTTTCACGCGTGAGAGTGCTAAGAGTCGAAGGAGAGAGCTTCTCGAGGCATTTCTCGAAAAATTGAATCTTCAATCTTTTCATGTCGATAGGAAGTTGGTTGCGTCAAGTGTTTTGATAGTAAAAATGCGCCTTCAGCACTCATATTAAGACGCAGAGGCCCTCAAAGTTGGCTACAGGTGCGAAAAATCTGCTTTCTCAAAATAAATTGTCAAATATCTTTCAAATATGCAAACTGGGCGCCGGCGGTAAACCGTGAACCTTGGTTACCACCGGGAAACTCGTAGAGATTCCAAGCTCGACTTAAGATGAGAAAACCGACAGCCCCTTCCAACATTCCGACTTATAGTGAATATTTTTTGACCTCTGAATGCAGACGAACGCATCTGATGTCTACGAATCGAATCCTGTCATTACCAGCCCTGCAGCCCCCCCCCCCTCCCAGAGCCCGAATTAAGTGATGAAAACCGACAACACCTCTCAGGATGACTCGAAGAATACAATAGTTTCGCGGCTAATTCGGGCAGCAGACCGAGTTCTGAGCTCCGGATTCGACAGGCGGACGCGCCTGATGTCTTCGAATCGATTCCTGTGACCACCAGCATTGTAGCCCGCCTCAGCGCGAGTTGAGTGAAGAAAACCGAGAGCACTTCTCAAGATGACTCGACCAATACGAATAGTTTCGCGATTCTAGATCGGGCAGCAGACCGAGTTCAGAGCTCTGCATTCGACAGACAAACGCAACTGATGATTCTGAATCGGTTTCTGTGAATATGAGCTCTGTAGATGGCCTACAGCTCGAGTTAAGTTCAGAAAATCGAGAGTTTCTGTCAAGATGACTCAAATAATACGAACAGGTTTGCGGATCTAGCTCGGCTGACAGACCGAGTTCAGACCTCTGGATTCAACACGCGAACGCGCCGAATCATTCCACATCGATTAGCTGTGCCTACCAGCTCTGTAGCTCTCCTGAAGCTCGAGTTATCTTGAGAAAACCGACACTGCGTATCAAGATGACTCGAAACGGTCGATCCCGCCACAGTGCTTTCGATAGTAATATTCACCCGATCGAGCTGAGATCAAGATGGCGAGCGGTAATAAGATCGAATATCACGGGAAAAAATACTAGAGCTCAAACGAATTGAGAAATTTCAAGAACAAAATTTTGAACTGACCAAAAGTCACCAAAAGTTTCGTCGAGATTTCTCTTGCCAACTAGCTCTCAGTGCGCCGGATTTACTCTTAAGCTTCCAGCAACTGGGCGCCGGCGGTAAGCCGTCAACCTTTCTTACCGCCAGGGGACTCGTAGATCTTTCTGACAGTATATCATGTGGAAAGAAAAATCCAGAGAAATTGAGCCAAGCCAGACCTCTCAAGATGACTCTGGCAAAAAAAAAAAAAAAAAAAAAAAAAAAAAGTTTGGAACCCAGCTCGAGTGTCAAACCGAGTTCAGACCTCTGAATGCGACAGGCAGACGCGTCTGATGTCTGTGAATCGACCTCTGTGATTACCAGCCCTGCAGCCCCTACAGCCCGAGTTAAGTGCAGAAACCAACAGCAGCTCTCAGGATGACTTGAATAATACAATAGTTTCGCGGCGCTAGAGCAGCAGCCGGAGTTTCGAACTCTCGGTTCGACAGACGGACGCGTCTGATGTCTCCAAATCGATTTCTGTGACCAGCAGCACTGTAGCTCTCCCCCAGCACGAGTTCTTGGTGTTTGGTCAGGCTACACAGGGCGCGCGCGCCCAAGCCTAAAGGCTAGAGCCAGTTAAATCCGCCTCCTCCGCTTTGCAGAGGAAATTTCTTTAACAATGTGCTCCACACCTGTGCACAGGCGCTCGGCAGCAGATAATTCTGCCTCCGTCACAGTGGCTCCTACATCAAACATGTAGGCTTCTGAGCTCACGAGTGTCCACGGGCCATTCTCTGGAGCAACTTCAATCCAGTGACCTCCTGCGGCACCCTCACTGCTCACTCCACCATCCCAGCATCCTCTGATGTATTTGATGTTTGTCCTATTCTGTGTGATGTAGTCGTGCTTGTAAATTCTGTAACAGTTTCCTTCTCTCGCATGGTGTGTAAGCTCATCAGCATAGGCATTGGCTTCCCTATAGATATGTTTCCAGAAATCCCTTCCGTACGTCGGGCATCGTATGTTGTGTTGTTCACTCACGTCATACATGATATTTTGTATCCTGGCGATCCGTTTGGAATACCCACTGTTGTCACAAGCCCAGACTCCCCTCAGCCAGTGTACGACCGTCCTACTGTCACCGCACATTTCAACAGCAATCCCTTCCATCCCAGGATCCCATATCGTAGTTTGTTCATTTATAACTGCAAGACGTCGGGCCAACTCGTCATCTGTCGGTGTCTTCGCAAACCCTCCCATCCTCCTCTCCTTACTCCTTCTCACAAACATATCCTGCACCTTGGGTATCTGTGATATGTGTTCCACAAACTCCTCCCAATCCGTCGGTACAACGCACGTGTCGTGCCATAGAAGAGACCTCCATTTTTCAAAGGGTGCATGCCAGCTGCTCGCCACGATTCGTGGTCTGCCTCTGAGCCGTCTCGTTCCCTCCCTCGACATCGTCCGACTTACTGCCGCCAGCATTTCATCCCTCTGTACCGTCCACTCCCCCGATGCGTGCAACATGGAGCGCAGCGTCTGCTGCCACGATTTGCTATACACCGTGGACGGCATGTGGCACTTATATTGGGATACCTCCACGGCGAATTCAAAGTTATATCTCACAACTTTCTCCACCAACGTTTTGAACCCCCCCTCTTTGAACATCTCCCTGGATCTATTGGTACTGCGATCCCTGAACTCCTCCCACGTGTCCGTCTCTTTTCTGTGTAATCCTCGCATTGTGTTTAGACATCTGCCTTCAAACCTCCTCAATATGTTAAGCACATGTTCATTACAGCTCCACCCCACACATCCATGGCATATAATCTGTTGAACTCTGCTCTGGTACCGTCTGAATTTTTCCCTCATGCTCACCGCGCGTGATCGATAGAATTTAATATCAGCATAGAAACACCGCCTGCCTGCATCAATACGGTGCCGTACTGCATGGAAATCCCTCGGGTACGAGTTAAGTGCAGAAAACCAAGAGCACTTCTGAAGATGACTCGAATAGTTTCGCGGACCTAGCTCGGTCAACAGGCCAGAGTTCAGAGCTCTCGATTAAACAGACGAACGCGCCTCCTGATTCCCAATCGATGTCTCTGACTATGCTCTGCAACTGCCCTACAGCTCGAGTTAAGTACAGAAAACCGAGAGCGTCTGCTACGATGACTCGAATAGTACGAATAGGTTTGCAGACCTAGCTCGGCTAACAGACCAAGTTCAGACCTCTGGATTCAACAGCCGAACGCGCCTAATCATTCTGAATCGATTAGCTGTGCTTATCAGCTCTGTAGCTGTCCTGAAGCTCGAGTCATCTTGAGAAAACCGACAGCGCGTATCAAGATGACTCGAAACGGGCGATCCCGCCTGCCTGCTTTTTGGCAGTAAAAGGTACTCGATCGAGCTGAGATCAAGATGACGAGCGGGAATAAGATCGAATATCACGGGAAAAAATACTAGAGCTCAAACGAATTGTTGAATTTCGAGAACAAAATTTTCAACCGACCAAAAGTCTCCAAAAGGTCCGTCGAGATTTTTCTTGCCAACTAGCTCTCCAGCGCCCCGGAACTGGCGCCGGCGGTGAACCGTCAACCTGGTCACCGCCGGGAATCTCGTAGAGCTCCTTGCATCCGTGAGAAAAAAGCTCAGGATCAAAGCCAGAGCTTCTGGGAGCTTTTCTACAAATACTTGAAGTTGAGATTTTTTTCGAGTCAACATGAAGTCGGTTGCTCCAAGTGATGGTACTGAAAATAGCTCTAGAGAGAGCTGAGCTGCTCAGGGAACAAAGTTTATATGTCAATGCTCGGAGTAAAAATCTGCTTTCCTAAAATGAATTGTCAAATATCTTTCAAAAAAATACAAAACCACCCAAAAGTTAACACTGGGCGCCGGCGGTAAACCGTCAACCTTGGTTACCGCCGGGAGACTCGTAGAGCTTCCTAGCTCGGCTTAAGTTGAGAAAACCGACAGCACCTACCCACATTCCGACTCATAGTGAATATTTTTTGACCTCTCAATGCGACAGGCGGACGTGTCTGACGTCTGCGAATCGACTCCTGTCATTACCAGCCCTGCAGCACCCCTACAGCCCGAGTTAAGTGCAGAAAACCGACAGCACCTCTCAGGATGACTCGAACAATACAGTAGTTTCCCAGACCTAATTCGGGCAGCAGACCGAGTTCCGAGCTCTGGATTCGACAGGCGGACGCGCTTGATGTCTTCAAATCGATTCCTGTGACCACGAGCACTGTAGCCCCCCTCAGCGCGAGTTGAGTGGAAAACCGAGACTTCTCAAAATGACTCGACCAACACAAATAGTTTCGCGATTCTAGATCGGGCAGCAGACCGAGTTCAGAGCTCTGGATTCGACAGACAAACGCAACTGATGATTCTGAATCGGTTTCTGTAAGTATCAGCTCTGTAGCTGTCCTACAGCTCGAGCTAAGTACAGAAAACCGAGAGCTCCTGTCAAGATGACTCGAATAATACGAATAGGTTTGCGGACCTAGCTCGGCTAGCAGACCGAGTTGAGATCTTTGGATTCAACAGGCGAACGCGCCTGATTATTCTGAATCGATTAGCTGTGCTCACCAGCTCTGTAGCTGTCCTGAAGCTCGAGCTATCTTGAGAAAACCGTCACCGCGTATCAAGATGACTCAAAACGGCCGATCCCGCCACAGTGCTTTTCGATAGTAATATTCACCCGATCGAACTCAGATCAAGATGGCGAGCGGGAATAAGATCGAATATCACGGGAAAAAATACTAGAGCTCTAACGAATGGTTGAATTTCGAGAACCAAATTTTCAACCGACCAAAAGTCACCAAAAGTTCCGTCGAGATTTTTCTTGCCAACTAGCTCTCCAGCGCGCCGGAATTACTCTTAAGCTTCCAGCTAGCAAGAACTTGCTAAGGGAAGCTCTACGAGTTACTGGGCGCCGGCGGTAAACCGTCAACCTTTGTTACCGCCGGGGGACTCGTAGAGCTTCCTGACAACATATAATGTCGGAAAAAATTGCAGAGAACGAATAGTTTTTGAGCCCAACTCGAGTATCAGACCGAGTTCAGACCTCTGAATGCGACAGACGGACGCGTCTGATGTCTCCGAATCGATTCCTGTGATTACCCGCCCTGCAGCCTCCCTACAGCCCGAGTTAAGTGCAGAACGCCGACAGTAGCTCTCAAGATGACTGGAAGAATACGAACAGTTTCGTGATTCTGGATCGCGCAGCAGACCGAGTTCAGAGCTCTGGATTCGACAGACAAACGCGACTGATGATTCTGAATCGGTTTCTGTAACTATCAGCCCTGTAGCTGTCCTATAGCTCGAGTTAAGTACAGGAAACCGAGAGCGCCTATCAAGATGATTCGAATAATACGAATAGGTTTGCGGACCTGGCTCGGCTAGCAGACCGAGTTCAGACCTCTGGTTGGAACAGCCGAACGCGCCTGATGATTCTGAGTCGATGAGGCGTGCTTACCAGCTCTGTAGCTGTCCTATATCTCGAGTTAAGTTCAGAATACCGACAGTGCGAATCAAGATGACTTGAATAATACGAATAGGTTTGCGGACCTAGCTCGGCTAGCAAACCGAGTTCAGAGCTCTGGATTCAACAGGCGAACGCACCTAATCATTCTACATCGATTAGCTGTGCTTACCAGCTATGTAGCTGTCCTACAGCTCGAGTTAAGTACAAAATACCGACAACGCGTATCAAGATGACTCGAAACGGCCGATCCCGCCAGTGTGCTTTTTGGCAGTACAAGATACCCGTTCGAGCTGAGATCAAGATGACGAGCGGGAATAAGATCGAATATCACGGGAAAAAATACTAGAGCACAAACGAAGTGTTGAATTTCGAGAACAAAATTTTCAACCGACCAAAAGTTGTGAAAAGTTCAGTTCTTTTTTTTCGAGCCAACTAGCTCTCCAGCGCGCCGGAATTACTCTTAAGCTTCCAGCAACTAGCTTAGGGAAGCTCTACGAGTCACTTTGTCCTTTCTAGCCGGGTCGAAACTGGGCGCCGGCGGTGAACCGTCAACCTTTGTTACCGCCGGGGGGGGGACTCGTAGAGCTTCCTGACAACATATAATGTCGAAAAAAATTGCAGAGAACGAATAGTTTTTCAGCCCAACTCGAGTACCAGACCGAGTTCAGACCTCTGAATGCGACAGACGGACGCGTCTGACGTCTCCGTATCGATTCCTGTGATTACCCGCCCTGCAGCCTCCCTACAGCCCGAGTTAAGTGCAGAAAGCCGCCAGCAGCTCTCAAGATGACTGAAAGAATACGAACAGTTTCGCGATTCACCGTGTTCAGAGCTCTGGATTCGATAGACAATCGCGACTGATGATTCTGAATCGGTTTCTGTAACCATCAACCCTGTAGCTGTCCTATAGTTCGAGTTTAGTACAGGAAACCGAGAGCGCCTATCAAGATGATTCGAATAATACAAATAGGTTTGCGAACCTGGCTCGGCTAGCAGGCCGAGTTCAGACCTCTGGTTGGAACAGCCGAACGCACCTGATCAATCTGAGTCGATGAGGCGTGCTTACCAGCTCTGTAGCTGTCCTATATCTCGAGTTAAGTTCAGAATACCGACAGTGCAAATCAAGATGACTCGAATAATACGAATAAGTTTGCGGACCTAGCTCGGCTAACAAACCGACTTCGGAGCTCTGGGTTCAACAGGCGAACGCGCCTGATCATTCTACATTGATTAGCTGTGCTCACCAGCCCTGTAGCTGTCCTACAGCTCGAGTTAGGTACAAAATACCGACAACGCGTATCAAGATCACTCGAAACGGCCGGTCCCGCCAGTGTGCTTTTTGGCAGTAAAGGGTACCCAATCGAGCTGCGATCAAGATGGCGAGCGGGAATAAGATCGAACCTCACGGAAAAAAAAACTAGAGCATGAACGAATTGTTGAATTTCGAGAAGAAAATTCTCAACCGACCAAAAGTTGTAAAATTTCAGTTCTTTTTTTCGAGCCAAATAGCTCTCCAGCGCGCCGGGATTACTGGGCGCCGGCGGTAAATCGTCAATTTTTCTTACCGCCGGAGGGCTCGTAGAGCTTCCTGACTACATATAATGTTGAAAATACATTACAGAGAACAAATAGTTTTTCAGCCCAAGCGATTTCAGACCTCTCGATGCAACAGCCGAACGCCCCCTGATGCTTCTAGATTGTCTTCTCTGAGTTCTGTAGCTCTGCTACAGCCCGAGTTACGTGCGCTAATCAAAAGCACCTCTGAAGATAACTCAAAGAAAACGAATAGTTTCCTCAACCCAGCTCGAGTATCAGACCGACTTCAGGCCTCTGAATGCGACGGGCGGAGGCGTCTGAGTTCTTCGAATCTGTGATTACCAGCCCTGCAGCTTCCCTACAACCCGAGTTAATAAGTGGAGAAAACCGACAGCATCTTTCAGATGATTCGAACAATGCGAACAGCTTTGCGGACCGAGTTCGGGCAGCAGGCCAAGTTCCGAGCTCAGGCTTCCACAGGCGGACGCGCCTGATGTCTCAAATCGATTCCTGTCCATCAGCACTGTAATCCCACACAGCACAAGTTAAGTTTCGAAAGCGACAGTACTTTTCAGATAATTCGAACAATAGGAATAGTTTCGCGATTCTACCTCGGGCAGCAGGGCGAGTCCAGAGCTCTCGATTCGACAGACAAACGCGTCTGATCAGTTCCAATCGATTGTTGTGACTATGAGCTCTGTAGCTGCCCTACAGCTCGAGTTAACCAAAAAAATACCGACAGACCTCTGGTTTCGAAAGACAAACACGCCTGATCATTCTACATCGATTAGCTGGCCCTGTAGCTGTCCTCAAGATCGAGATATGTTCATAAAAACGACAGCGCCTATTAAGATAACCGAAGCGGCCGATCCCGCCTGCGATCGAATTTCATGGGAAACTTGTAAGCGTCCAAAACTGGAACCGGCGGTAAACCGTCGACCTGGTTACCGCCGGAACCTCGTAGAGCTCTTTTCTTGCACGGCGATCGTCGGAACACATGGAGAAAGCTTCTGGAGCGAGAAACAAAAAACTCGAAAAATCACGTTTTTCTGTTTTTATTCAACGTCGGTTCCTCCAAGTGAACTGGTACTGAAACTGGCCCTAGAGGGCTGAGCTGCTGAGAGAACAAAGTTTACATGCCAATGCTCGGAGTAAAAATCTGCGTTTTCGAAATGAATTGTCAAATATCTTTCAACAAATCGCAAAACCAACCAAAAACTGGGCGCCGGCGGTAAACCGTCAACCTTTCTTACCGCCGGGGGACTCGTAGAGCTTCCTGACAATATACAATTTGGGAAAGATTTTCAGAGAACGACTAGTTTTCCAATCGAGCTCGAGTATAAAACCGAGTTCAGACCTCTGAATGCGACAGGCAGACGCGTCTGATGTCTGCGTATCGATTCCTGTGATTACCAACTCTGCAGCCCCCCATACAGCCTGAGTTAAGTGCAGAAAACCGAGAGTATCTCTCAGAATGACTCGAATAATACAACAGTTTCGCGGATCTCGTTCGAGCAGCAGACCGAGTTTTCAGCTCTCGGTTCGACGAACGGGCGCGCCTGATGTCTCGAAATCGATTCCTGTGACCAGCAGCACTGCAGCCCTCCCCAGCTCGATTTGAGTACAGCAAACCGAGAGCACTTCTCAAGATGACTCGAACAATACCAATAGGTTCGCGAACATAGCTCGGAAAGCAGGCCGAGTTCAGAGCTCTTGATTCAACAGACGAACGCGCCTGATAATTCTCGACCGATTTCTGTGATTATCAGCTCTGTGGCTGCCCTACAGATCGAGCTCAATACGAAAAATCGAGAGCGTCTGCTACAATGACTCGAATAATACGAATAGGTTTGCGACCCTAGCTCGGCTAGCAGACCGAGTTCAGACCTCTGGATTCAACAGGCGAACGCGCCTGACCATTCTGGATGCATTACCTGTGCTCACCAGTTCTGTAGTTGTCCTGAAGCTCGAGTTATCTTGAGAAAACCGACAGCGCGTACCAAGATGACTCGAAACGGCCGTTCCCGCCGGGACGCTTTTTGGCCTTCAAAGTTACCCGATCGAGCTGAGATCAAGATGGCGAGCGGGAATAAGATCGAATATCATGGGAAAAAATACTAGAGCTCTAACGAATGGTCAAATTTTGAGAACGAAATTTTCAACCGACCAAAAGTCACCAAAAGGTCCGTCGAGATTTTTCTTGCCAACTAGCTCTCCACCGCCCCGGAATTACTCTTAAGCTTCAGCAATAACTTGCTAAGGGAAGCTCTACGAGTTATTACCACTTTGTCCTTTCTGGCCGGGTCGACCAACTAGCTCCACCCCGCGCCGGAATACGAGGTATTCCTCTAGCTCATCGATGACGAAGAGCTCTACGAGGTACCCGGATAGCGAAGCGAAGCGACCTGTGCCAGGCCGCCTGAAACGATGCGCGGGACGTTGGACACCTCGCAGGAGACTGGGCGCCGGCGGTAAACCGTCAACCTTTCTTACCGCCGGGGGACTCGTAGAGCTTCCTGACAGCATATAGTGTGCGAAAAATCCAGAGAACGACTAGTTTTCAGCCCAGGCGATTTCAGATCTCTCTAGATGACTCTAACAAAAAACAAACAGTTTTGCAACCCAGTTCGAGTATCAGACCGAGTTCAGACCTCTGAATGCGATAGGCGGACGCGTCTGATGTCTGCGAATCGACTCCTGTGATTACCAGCCCTGCAGCCCCCCTACAGCAGAAACCGACAGCATCTCTCAGGATAACTCGAATAATACAATAATTTCGCGGACCTGTTTCGAGCAGCAGACCAAGTTCTGAGCTCTGGAATCGACCAACGAACCCGCCTGATCTGTGCGAATCGATTTCTGTGACCCGCAGCACGGTAGCCCTCCCCCAGCACGAGTTGAGTGCAGAGCATCGAGAGCACTTCTCATGATCATTCGGAGAATACGAATAGTTTCCCGAACCTAGCTCGGGCAGCAGGCCGAGTTCAGAGCTCTCGATACAACAGACGAACGCGCCTGATAATTCCCAATTGATTTCTGTGACTATTTCTGTAGATGCCCTACAGCTCGAGTTAAGAGAGAAAACCGAGAGCGTCTGTCAAGATGACTCGAATAATACGAATAGGTTTGCGGACCTAGCTCGGCTAGCAGACCGAGTTGAGACCTCTAGAGTCAACAGGCGAACGCGCCTGATAATTCTGAATGCGATAGATGCGCTTACCAGCTCTGTAGCTGCCCTACAGCCCGAATTAAAAACGGAATACCCACAATGCGTATCAAGTTGACTCGAACAGTACGAATAGGTTTGCGGACCTAGCTCGGCTAGCAGACCGAGATCAGACCTCTGAATTCAACAGGCGAACGGGCCGGATGATTCTGAATGCGATAGATGTACTTACCAGCTCTGTAGCTGCCCTACAGCCCGAATTAAAAACGGAATACCCACAATGCGTATCAAGTTGACTCGAACAATACGAATAGGTTTGCGGACCTAGCTCGGCTAGCAGACCGAGATCAGACCTCTGAATTCAACAGGCGAACGGGCCGGATGATTCTGAATGCGATAGGTGTGCTTACCAGCACTGTAGCTGCCCTACAGCTCGAGTTAGTAGAAAATACCGAAAACGCGTATTAAGATAACTCGAAATTGCCGTTCCCGCCGGGACGCTTTTTGGCAGTAAGGGGTACCCGATCGAGCTGAGATCAAGATGGCGAACGGGAATGAGATCGAATATCACGGGAAAAAATACTAGAGCTCTAACGAATGGTTGAATTTTGAGAACAAAATTTTCAACCGACCAAAAGTCACCAAAAGGTCTGTCGAGATTTTTCTTGCCAACTAGCTCTCCAGCGCCCCGGAATTACTCTTAAGCTTCCTAGCATTAACTTGCTGAGGGAAGCTCTACGAGTTACGTTTGCAAGGGCGCCGTTTACCATACGTGGAGCCCTGCAAAGCGCGCCAGGAAGATCTGCCTAGGTGCCTGGAAGAACCGCCGGCGGTGAACCGTCAACCTGGTCACCGCCGGAGACCTCGTAGAGCTCCTTTCACGCATAAGAGTGCTCAGAGTCGGAAGAGAAAGCTTCTGGAAGCATTTCTTGGAAAAGCAAAAAAATGTTTTTTTTCGTGTCGACATCGAGATGGTTCCTCCAAGTGTTTTGATAGTAAAACTGTACCCAGAGAGCTCATATTGAGACAGAAAGGCCCTCATAGTCGTTTACAGGTGCGAAAAATCTGCTTTCTCAAAATGAATTGTCAAATATCTTTCAAATATTCGCAAAACCACCCAAAAGTTGTCACATTGTCCGCCTCGGCCGGGTAAGGCAACTAGCTCCACCCCGCGCCGGAATTCCTCTAGCTTCACGATGCGAATAGCTTACGAAAGTTATTCCGAAGCTCTTACGAAGCTCTCGCCGGAAGCGGGGGCGCGCACCCTGGAGCAACGAAGTATTGGGAACGCTAGGAAGCCACGCCCCGGACCCGACGCGAACTCGGAGTTGCTCCGAAATTTTGACGGCGGAGAGGGGCTTGCGGCGGGCACCACACCGTCCGGCACCACCGTCCGGCTTTCTAATCTGAAACCATTCCGCTCTCCAAGGAGCTTATCCGGGAACCTTGAAGCGTCCAAAACCCGGATAAGCGCGCAGTCCAACGCAACGCAGCACGGGGACCTCTGCCAGGCCGCACTTAAAACGATGCGCGGGCCTCTAGGAAACCTCGCAGGAGACGCTGCAGGGGCGCCGTTACGATGCGTGGCGGCCTGCAAAGCGCGCAAAGGTCAGATCTGCCTAGGAGCTGGCAATGGGCGCCGGCAGTAACCGTCAACCTTTCTTACCGCCGGGGGACTAGTAGAGCTTCCTGACAGTATATAGTGTGGGAAAAAATCCAGAGAACGACTAGTTTTCAGCCCAAGCAATTTCAGACCTCTCAAGATGACTCTAACAAAAGAACAAACAGTTTCGCAACCCAGTGAGTATCAGACCGAGTTCAGACCTCTCAATGCGACAGACGGACGCGTCTGATGTCTGCGAATCGACTCATGTGATTACCAGCCCTGCAGCCCCCCTGCAGCCCGAGTTAAGTGCAGAAAACCGAGAGCATCTCTCAGGGTGACTCGAATAATAGAATAGTTTCGCGGACCTGTTTCGAGCAGCAGACCAAGTTCTGAGCTCTCGAATCGACCAACGAACGCGCCTGATGTGTGCAAATCGATTTCTATGACCCGCAGCACTGTAGCCCTCCCCAGCACGAGTTGAGTGCGGAAAATTGAGAGCACTTTTCACGATGATTCGGACAATACGAATAGTTTCGCGAACCTAGCTCGGGCAGCAGGCCGAGTTCAGAGCTCTCGATACAACAGACACACGCGCCTGATAATTATCAATCGATTTCTGTAACTACAGGCTCTGTAGCTGCCCTACAGCTCGAGTTGAGTACAGAAAACCGAGAGCGTTTGCGAAGATGACTCGAATAATACGAATAGATTTGCGGACCTAGCTCGGCTAGCAGACCGATTTCAGACCTCTGGATTCAACAGGCGAACGCGCCTGATGATTCTGAGTGCGATGCGTGTGTTTACCAGCACTCTAGCTGCCCTACAGCTCGAGTCAAGTAGAAAATACCGACAACGCGTATCAAGTTGACTTGAATAATACGAATAGGTTTGCGGACCTAGCTCGGCTAGCAGATCGAGTTCAGACCTATGGATTGAACAGGCGAACGCGCCTGATGATTCTGAGTGCGATAGGTGTGCTAACCAGCACTGTAGCTGCCCTACAGCTCGAGTTAAGTAGAAAATACCGACAACGCGTATCAAGTTGACTCGAATAATACGAATAGGTTTCCGGACCTAGCTCGACTGCCAGACCGAGTTCAGACCTCTGGATTCAACAGGCGAACGCGTCTGCTGATTCTGAGTGCGATAGCTGTGCTGGCCAGCTCTGTAGCTGCCCTACAGCTCGAGTTAAGTACAAAATACCGACAGCGCGTATCAAGATGACTCGAAACGGCCGGTCCCGCCAGAGTGCTTTTTGGCCTTCAAAGTTACCCGATCGAGCTGAGATCAAGATGGCGAGCGGGAATAAGATCGAATTTCACGGGAAAAAATACTAGAGCTCTAACGAATGTTCAAATTTTGAGAACAAAATTTTCAACCGAGCAAACGTCGTCAAAAGTTCCGTCGAGATTTTTCTTGCCAACTGGGCGCCGGCGGTAAACCGTCAACCTTTCTTACCGCCGGGGGACTCGTAGAGCTTCCTGACAATATATAATGTGGAAAAGAATTTCAGATAACGACTAGTTTTTCAGCCCAAGCGATTATAGACCTCTCAAGATGACTCTAAAAAAAAAAAAACGAACAGCTTTCCAATCGAGCTCCAGTATGAAACCGAGTTCAGACCTCTGAATGCGAGAGGCGGACGCGTCTGATGTCTGCGGATCGATTCCTGTGATTACCAGCTCTGCAGCCCCCATAGAGCCTGAGTTAAGTGCAGAAAATCGACAGTACCTCTCAGGATAACTCGAATAATACAACAATTTCGCGGATCTCGTTCGAGTAGCAGACCGAGTTCCGAGCTCTCGGTTCGACGAACGGACGCGCCTGATGTCTCGAAATCGATTCCTGTGACCAGCAGCACTGTAGCCCTCCCCCAGCACGATTTTAAGTACAGAAAACCGAGAGCACTTCTTAAGATGACTCGAACAATACCAATAGGTTTCGCGAACCGAGCTCGGAAGCAGGCCGAGTTGGGAAGCAGGCCGAGTTCAGAGCTCTTGATCGAACAGACGAACGCGCCTGATAATTCTCAATCGATTTCTGTGATTATCAGCTCTGTGGCTGCCCTACAGATCGAGTTAAGTACGAAAAACCGAGAGCGTCTGCTACAATGACTCGAATAATACGAATAGGTTTGCGACCCTAGCTCGGCTAGTAGACCGAGTTCAGACCTCTGGATTCAACAGGCGAACGCGCCTGATCATTCTGAATGCATTAGCTGTTCTGACCACCCCTCTAGTTGTCCTCAAACTCGAGTTATCTTGAGAAAACCGACAGCGCGTATCAAGATGACTCGAAACGGCCGTTCCCGCCACAGTGCTTTTTGGCCTTCAAAGTTACCCGATCGAGCTGAGATCAAGATGGCGAGCGGGAATAAGATCGAATATCACGGGAAAAAATACTAGAGCTCTAACGAATGGTCAAATTTCGAGAACAAATTTTTCAACCGACCAAAAGTCACCAAAAGTTCCGTCGAGATTTTTCTTGCCAACTAGCTCTCCAGCGCGCCGGAACTGGCGCCGGCGGTGAACCGTCAACCTGGTCACCGCCGGGAACCTCGTAGAGCTCCTTGAATCCGTGAGAAAGCTCAGCATCAAAGCGGGAGCTTCTGGGAGCTTTTCTACAGAAAAAATCAAGTTGATAATTTTCGGAGTCAACATGAAGTCGGTTGCTCCAAGTGAACTGGTACTGAAAATCACTCTAGAGAGCTGAGCTGCTCAGGGAACGAAGTTTATATCTCAATGCTCGGAGTAAAATTCTGCTTTCTCAAAATGAATTGTCAAATATCTTTCAAAAAATTACAAAACCACCCAAAAGTTATCACATTGTCCGCCTCCGCCGGGTGGGCCAACTGGCGCCGGCGGTGAACCGTCAACCTGGTCACCGCCGGGAACCTCGTAGAGCTCCTTGAATCCGTGAGAAAGCTCAGCATCAAAACGGGAGCTTCTGGGAGCTTTTCTACAAAAACTACAAGTTGAGATTTTTTCGGAGTCAACATGAAGTCGGTTCCTTCAAGTGAACTGGTACTGAAAATGACTCTAGATGGCCGAGCTGATCAGGGAACGAAGTTATATTCAATGCTCGGAGTAAAAATCTGCTTTTCAAAAATAATTGTTCAAATATCTTTCAAACAAAAATGCAAAAACCCACCCAAAAGTGGTCACATTGTCCAAAAAATATAAAAATGTACAAATCGATATTTTTCATTGATTTTGAAAATTCTAATCAATTTGGGCACTCTCGAGGCTCCCATTCGATGTCTCGCATGTCGCTACTTCGATTGAAATGTACCTGGCATGCATAGCATGCACTCAGCTCGAGTTATCATCGAAACACCGTTCGCAACACGCATACATAGAGACGGTATTTCGAGTATAACTCCTGACTCAGCCATTTCGAGGAACTCTCGAGCTTCCAGTGTGACGCGTCAGATCATTCTGCATCGACTGGTGTGCGTGAGAGGTCTGTAGATTGCTGACAGCTCGAGTTAAGTAAAGCCAACCACCGTCACCTGTCAAACTGTACTGCGGGCAAAGTCGGTTCCCGCAAGTCTTTTGATAGTAATATTGTTTCTAGAGCCCTGAAAATTGTACCAGCAGATGCGCCATAGCTTATTGTAGGTAGAAAAAATCCAACTTATGAAAACGAATTGTCAAATCTTGCACAAAGTTTCAAAAACCGACCCCAGGTTAACACCTTGTCTCTTTTGGTCGGGTCGGCCAACTAGCTCCACCCTGCGCCCGAATTCCTCTTAGCTCATCTCGTCGAAGAGCTCTACGAGGTACCGACCCCAGGTTAACACATTGTCTCTTTTGGTCGGGTCGGCCAACTGGCGCCGGCGGTGAACCGTCAACCTAGTCACCGCCGGGAACCACTCACTGGTAAGAGTGCAGAGAATCGACACAGAATCGAAAACTTGAGATTTTTCGACACACGTAGAGACGGTGTTCCGCCCATATCTCCTGAGGGAACTATTTTTGAAGACCCTCGCGCTTCCACTGGAATGCGTCAGATCATTCAGGATCGCCTCGTGTGCGAGAGACATCCATAGCCTGCCTACAGCTCAAGTTAAGTTGACGAAACCACCGTCATCTGCAAAAGTGGTGGTACATGGTTTGTTCCTGGAAATTTTCCGATAGTAATACCTGGGCTACAGACTCCTTCTGCTCTCAGAATTCAATTTATATTGTTATTCACCGCTCAAAAATCTTTTTTCTTAAAATGAATTTCAAAACTCTGCAAAAAGTTCAGAAAACCGACTCAAAGTGATCACATTGTCTCTTTTTGTCGGGTCGGCTAACTAGCTCCACCCTGTGCCCGAATTCCTCTTAGCTCATCTTTGCCGAAGAGCTCTACGAGGTATTACTCTTAGCTTCCAGCTATAACTAGCTAAGGGAAGCTCTACGAGTTACTAGCTCTGGGGCGCGCAGGAACTGGGCGCCGGCGGTAAACCGTCAACCTTTCTTACCGCCGGGGGACTCGTAGAGCTTCCTGACAGTATATAGAGTGGGAAATAATCCAGAGAACGACTAGTTCCCATGACTCTAACAAAAAAAAACAAACAGTTTCGCAATCCAGTTCGAGAATCAGACCGAGTTCAGACCTCGCAATGCGACAGGCGGACGCGTCTGATGTCTGCGAATCGACTCATGTGATTACCAGCCCTGCAGCCCCCGACAGCCCGAGTTAAGTGCAGAAAACCGAGAGCATCTCTCAGAATAAATCGAATAATACAATAGTTTCGCGAATCTGTTTCGAGCAGCAAATCAAGTTCTGAGCTTTCGAATCGTCCAACGAACGCGTCTGATGTGTGCAAATCGATTTCTATGACCCGCAGCACTGTAGCCCTCCCCCACGAGTTGAGTGCAGAAAATTGAGAGCACGTTGCACGATGATTCGGAGAATACGAATAGTTTCGCGAAGCTAGCTCGGGCAGCAGGCCGAGTTCAGAGCTCTCGATACAACAGACAAACGCGCCCGATGATTCCCAATCGATTTATGTGACTATAGGCTCTGCAACTGCCCTAAAGCTCGAGTTAAGTACAGAAAACCGAGAGCGTTTGTCAAGATGACTCGAATAATACGAATAGGTTTGTGGACCTAGCCCAGCTACCAGACCGAGTTTAGACCTATGGATTTAACAGGCGAACGCGCCTGACGATTCTGAGTGCGATAGATGTGCTTACCAGCACTGTAGCTGCCCTAGACCTAGCAGACCGAGTTCAGACCTCTGGTTTGAACAGCCGAACGCGCCTGATGATTCTGAGTGCAATAGGTGTGCTTACCAGCACTGTAGCTGCCCTACAGCTCGAGTTAAGCAGAAAATACCGACAAGCGTATCAAGTTGACTCGAATAATACGAATAGATTTGCGGACCTAGCTCGGGTAGCAGACCGAGTTCAGACCTCTGGATCCAACAGGCGAACGCGCCTGATGATTCTGAGTGCGATAGCTGTGCTTACAGGCACTGTAGCTTCCCTGCTCGAGTTAAGTACAAAATACCGACAGCGCATATCAAAATGACTTGAAACAGCCGTTCCCGCCAGAGTGCTTTTTGGCCTTCAAAGTTACCCGATCGAGCTGAGATCAAGATGGCGAGCGGTAAGATCGAATATCACGGGAAAAAATACTAGAGCTCAAACGAATTGTCAAATTTCGAGAACAAAATTTTCAACCGAGCAAAAGTCACCAAAAGTTCCGTCGAGATTTTTCTTGCCAACTAGCTCTCCAGCGCGCCGGAATTACTCTTAGCTTCCAGCTATAACTAGCTAAGGGAAGCTCTACGAGTTATTACTCTTAGCTTCCAGCTATAACTAGCTAAGGGAAGCTCTACGAGTTAAACTGCCGAAGCTCTTCCGAAGCTCTGCCGAAGCGCTTCGCGCACCCTGGAGCCACGCGTATTGGGAAACACTAGGAAGCCACGCTCCCGGACCCGCTGCCGGTTCCGGCAAGTTCCTGCGGGGATCGTGGACCGGCGAAGGTGGGCGTGTGCTCCTCACCACCCACCGCCGGCTTCTTCTCTGAAACCCTCAGCTCTCCAAGGAGCTATCCGGGAAATACTAGAGCTCCAACCAATAGTTAAATTTCGAGAACAACACACACCGGAAAGCCGTCCTGGGAAGCCCACGGAAGCTCTCGGGAACCTCTTCTGGGGCTCTGGGGAATCGCTGCCAGGAACGCTTCCACGCGTGCTTGCAGGTGTGCAGGCACGCGTGGACGCTTGCCGGAAGCTCTCCCCGACCAGCTGCCGGGTCACGCGAGGCGCTGCGGGGATCGTGGAGCGGCGGAGATGGGCTGCTGGCGGGCATCACGTCGGTCCGGCTTCTACTCTAAAACCTTCTAACTCTCAGAGAGCAATCCGGGAATCTTTCCTAGAGAGCCCCGGGGAACTCTCTGCAGCGCTGCCGAAGCTCTGGCAAAAACGCTTCGAAACCTGCCTGCGCGTGTGAAGGCACGTGTGGATGCTTGCCGGAAGCTCTCCCGGACACGTGTCCAGTTCACCGGAGCTGCTGCGAGGAACGTGGACCGCCGTGGAGGAGCTCCTGGCAGGCACCACCACAGTCCGTCTTCTAATCTTAAACTCTCAGCGAGCTCTCCGGGCAATTTTCAACCGAGCAAAAGTCAGCAAAGGGTCCGTCGAGATTTTTCTTGCCAACTAGCTCTCCAGCGCGCCGGAATTACTTTTCGCTTCCAGAAATAACTTGCTCAGGAAAGCTCTACGAGTTACTCTTAAGTTTCCAGCAACTAGCTGAGGGAAGCTCTACGAGTCACTTGCTCCACCTCGCGCCGGAATTTCTCTAGCTCATCGATGCCGAGAAGCTGTACGAGTCACTCTTCGCTTCCAGCAATGACTGGGCGCCGGCGGTAAACCGTCAACCTTTCTTACCGCCGGGGGACTCGTAGAGCTTCCTGACAATTTATAATGTGGGAAAGAATTTCAGAGAACGACTAGTTTTTCAGCCCAAGCGATTATAGACCTCTCAAGATGACTCTACAAAACAAACAAACAGTTTTCTAATCGAGCTCGAGTATGAAACCGAGTTCAGACCTCTGAATGCGACAGACGGACGCGTCTGATGTCTGCAGATCGATTTCTGTGATTACCAGCTCTGCAGCCCCCCATACAGCCTGAGTTAAGTGCAGAAAACCGAGAGTACCTCTCAGAATGACTCGAATAATACAACAGTTTCGCGGATCTCGTTCGAGCAGCAGACCGAGTTCGGAGCTCTCGGTTCGACGAACGGACGCGCCTGATGTCTCGAACTCATTCCTGTGACTAGCAGCACTCTAGCCCTCCCCCAGCACGATTTAAGTACAGAAAACCGAGAGCACTTCTCAAGATAACTCGAACAATACCAATAGGTTTGCGACCCTAGCTCGGCTAGCAGACCGAGTTCAGACCTCTGGATTCAACAGGCGAACGCGCCTGATCATTCTGAATGCATAGCTGTGCTGACCAGCTCTGTAGTTGTCCTGAAGCTCGAGTTATCTTGAGAAAACCGACAGCGCGTATCAAGATGACTCGAAACGGCTGTTCCCGCCTGCCTGCTTTTTGGCCTTCAAAGTTACCCGATCGAGCTGAGATCAAGATGGCGAGCGGGAATTAGATCGAATATCATGGGAAAAAATACTAGAGCTCTAACGAATTGTCAAATTTCGAGAACAAAATTTTCAACCGACCAAAAGTCACCAAAAGGTCCGTCGAGATTTTTCTTGTCAACTAGCTCTCCAGCGCTCCGGAATTACTCTTAAGCTTCCAGCAATAACTTGCTAAGGGAAGCTCTACGAGTTACTTGCTAAAGGAGCTCTACGAGTCACGGGAAATCTTTCCTGGAGGGTCCTGGGAAATTCGCCTGCAGCGCTGCCGGCGCGCTGGCAGAAACGCTTCCATGCGTGCCTGCACGCGTTCAGGCACGCGTGGAAGCTTGCTGGTGGTTCTCCCCGAGCATTCGCCGGGCGGCCGGAGCCGCTGCGGGGCCTGTGGACTGCCGTGGAGGAGCCCCGGGCGGGCACCAACACCGTCCGGCTTCTAATCTAAAACCCTTTAGCTCTCAGCGAGCCCCCCAGGAATCTCTGGGGAAGCTTTTCTGGGTCTCTGGGGGCTCCCCCGCAGCGCTTCTGAAGCGCTGCCAGGAACGCTTCCACGCGTGCCTGCACGTGTGCAGGCACGCGCTCACGCTTGCCGGAAGCTCCCCCGGACCAGCTGCCGGGACGAGCGAGTTGCTGCGAAGGTCGTGGGGCGGCGGAGATGGGCTGCTGGCGGGCACCACCGCCGTCCGGCGGAACGCTTCCACGCGTGCCTGCACGAGTGCAGGCACGCGTGGACGCGTGCTGGAAGCGCCTCCCGAACCCGCTGCCCGCTCGGGCGAGGCGCTGCTGGGATCTTGGACCGGCGGAAATGGGCTGCTGGCGGGCACCACCACGGTCTCGCTTCTTGTCTTAAACCTTCTCGGCCTCAGAAAGCTCTCCGGGGAAAACCGAACCGTCGAGCGCTCTCGTGGAGCGCTTCTGCGGCTTTGGGGGGCTTCCCTGCAGCGCTTCTGAAGCGCTGCCAGGAACGCTTCCACGCCTGCCTGCTCGAGTGCAGGTACGCGTGGACGCGCGCTGGAAGCGCGCCCGAACCCGCTGCCGGCTCGGCCGAGGCGCTGCGGGGATCCTGGACCGGCGGGGATGGGCTGCTGGCGGGCACCACCACCGTCCTGCTTCTAATCTTAAACCCTCTAGCTCTCAGAGAGCTCTCCGGGAAATAATGGCCGGGTCGACCAACTAGCTCCATCCCGCGCCGGAATTCCTCTAGCTCATCGATAAGGAAGAGCGCTACGTGGTACGGAAAGCTTTCCTGGCGAGTCGGTATTTTCTACTTAACTCGAGCTGTAGGGCAGCTACAGTGCTGGTAAGCACGCCTATCGCTCGCAGAATGATCAGGCGCGGTCGCCTGTTGAATTCATAGGTCTGAACTCGGTCTGCTAGGCGAGCTAGGTCCGCAAACCTATTCGTATTATTCGAGTGAACTTGATACGCGTTGTCGGTATTTTCTACTTAACTCGAGCTATAGAGCAGCTGCAGTGCTGGTAAGCACACCTATCGCACTCAGAATAATCAGGCGCGCTCGCCTGTTGAATCCATAGGTCTGAACTCGGTCTGCTAGGCGAGCTAGGTCCGCAAACCTATTCGTATTATTCGAGTCCACTTGATACGCGTTGTCGGTTTTTTCCTACTTAACTCGCGCTGCAGGGCAGCTACAGTGCTGGTAAGCACACCTATCGCACTCAGAATAATCAGGCGCGTTCGCCTGTCGAATTCATATGTCTGAAATTGGTCTGTTTGCCGAGCTAGGTCCGCAAACCTATTCGTATTATTCGAGTCAACTTGATACGCTTTGTCGGTATTCTCTACTTAAATCGAGCTGTAGGGCAGCTACAGTGCTGGTAAGCACGCCTATCGCACTCAGAATAATCAGGCGCGTTCGCTGTTGAATCCAGAGCTCTGAACTCGGTCTGCTGCGCGATCTAGAATCACGAAACTGTTCGTATTCTTCCAGTCAGCTTGAGAGCTACTGTCGGCGTTCTGCACTTAGCTCGGGCTGTAGGGGGGCTGCAGGGCGGGTAATCAGAGGAATCGATTCGGAGACATCAGACGCCTCTGTCTGCTGCATTCAGAGGTCCGAACTCGGTCTGATGCTAGAGTTGGGCTGAAAAACTATTCGTTCTCTACAATTTTCTTCGACATTATATGTTGTCAGGAAGCTCTACGAGTCCCCCGGCGGTAACAAAGGTTGACGGTTTACCGCCGGCGCCCAGTTCCTCTAGCTCATCGATAAGGAAGAGCGCTACGTGGTACGGAAAGCTTTCCTGGCGAGCCCTCGGACGCTCTGGGGAAGCTCTTATGGGGCCCGGACGGTGGTGGTGCCCGCCAGGAGCTCCTCCACGGCGGTCCACGTTCCCCACAGCAGCTCCGGTGATCCAGCAACTGGTCCGGGAGAGCTTTCGGCAAGCTTCCACGCGTGCCTGCACGCGGGCAGGCACGCATGGAAGCGTTTCTGCCAGCGTCTCGGCAGCGCTGCAGGGGAGCTTTCCAGAGCTTTCCAAGTAAGATTCCCCGTTCCCGAGATTCCCGGAGAGCTCTCTGAGAGCTAGAGGGTTTAAGATTAGAAGCCGGACGGTGGTGGTGCCCGCCAGCAGCCCATCTTCGCCGGTCCAAAATCCCCGGAGGGAGTTGTAAAACGTCGCAGCGGGTCCGGGAGAGCTTCCGGCAGGCTTCCACGCGTGCCTGCACGCGTGCAGGCACGCGTGGGGACCTTCCTGGCAGCGCTTCAGAAGTAGCGCTTCACGAGAGCGTCCGACAGTCCGCCAGGACAAATAACTCGTAGAGCTTCCCTTAGCAAGTTATTGCTGGAAGCTAAGAGTAATTCCGGGGCGCTGGAGAGCTAGTTGGCAAGGAAAATCTCGACGGACCTTTTGGTGACTTTTGGTCGGTTGAAAATTTAGTTCTCGGAATTCAACAATTTGTTAGAGCTCTAGTATTTTTTCCCATGATATTTGATCTTATTCCTCTCGACCATCTTGATCCCAGCTTCGTCGGGTACTTTTACTGCCAAAAGCAGGCAGGCGGATCGGGCCGTTTCGAGTCATCTTGATACTCGCTGTCGTTTTTTTATCAGATCATCGAGGTCTCACTACAGCTACAGAGCTTGGTAGCGTCCATTAATCATTCGGAATGATCAGGCTCGTTCGCCTGTCCAATCTAGAGGTTGTTGAGTCTAGAGGTCCTGAACTCGGTTGCTAGCCGACTATGTCCGCAGACCTGGTTCGTATTATTCGAGTCATCTTTGACATGGCTTTCGGTTTTCTGTACTTAACTCGAGCTATAGGACAGCTACAGAGCTGATACTTACAGAAACCGATTCAGAATCATCAGTCGCGTTTGTCTGTTGAATCCAGAGCTCTGAACTCGGTCTGCTGCCCGATCCATAATCGCGAAACTGTTCGTATTGTTCGAGTCACCTTGAGAGGTGCTGTCAGTTTTCTGCACTTAACTTGGGCTGTAGGGAGGCTAGAGTGCTGGTGGTGACAGCAATCGATTTGGAGACATCAGACGCGTCCGCCTGTGGGAGCTCGGAACTCGGTCTCCTGCCCGAACTCGGTCCGCGAAACTGTTCGTATTGTTCGAGTCATCCTGAAAGATGCTGTCGGCTTTCTACACTTAACTCGGGCTGTAGGGGGGCTGCAGGGGTAATCACAGGAATCGATTCGGACACATCAGACGCGTCCGCCTGTCGCATTCAGAGGTCTGAACTGGGTCTGATACTCGAGCTGGGTTTGCCAAACTATTCGTTTTGTTCGAGTCATCTTGAGAGATGCTGTCGAATGACGCACGTAACTGGGGCTGTGGGAGAGCTACAGAGCTCGTACAGAAGACAATCCAGAAGCATCGGGAGGCGTTCGGCTGTTGCATCGAGAGGTCTGACATCGCTTGGGCTGAAAAACTATTCGTTCTCTGCAATTTTTTTCGACATTATATATTGTCAGGAAGCTCTACGAGTCCCCCGGCGGTAAGAAAGGTTGACGGTTTACCGCCGGCGCCCAGTTTCCGGTTCGTGTTCTTTTTGTTCTCCGGGTTTGGGATGCTACCAAGTTGTCTTTGCTCTCCGGGTTTTGGACGCTGTCAAGTACCTCGTAGAGCTCTTCCGCATCGATGAGCTAGAGGAATTCGGGTGCGGGGTGCAGCTAGTTGGCCGACCCGGCGCCGACGGACAATGTGCGAACTTTGGGTCGGTTGGACAAACTTTGTCATTTAGGACCGGTATTTTTCGCACCAGTAGTGGGTGAATTCGCGTTCGCCAATCAATTCTTGTGCCCGTTGGGGCAGTATTGCTATCAAAGCACTTGGCGAATCGTCTTTCGATAAAAACATAAAACGTGATTTTTCGAGTTTTTCGGATCTTGCTCCAGAATCTTCCTGCACATGTACCGAGGAGCGCCGTGCAAGAAAAGAGCTCTACGATGACACGGCGGCAACCTGGTTGACGGTTTACCGCCGGTTCCAATTCAGTCTTTGCGAAAAAATTGAAAAATCGTTCTGAGAACCAGTATTTTTCTCACGTGTAGTGGGTTATGCCGCGGATGCCAGTTAAATTCTGAGGTCCGCAGCTGCAATATTACTATCAAAATACTCGCTGGATCGTTTCGAGTCATCTTGACACAGATCGACGGTTTTCTATACTTATGTCGAGATTTAGGACAACTACAGAGCTGACACTTACAGGAACCGATTTGAAATTATGAGGCGCGTTTGTCTGTCCATCTAGAGTTCTGAACTCGGTCTGGTGCTCGAGCTAGGTCCGCAAAGCTATTCGTATTCTTCGAGTGATTTTGACGAGTGCTGTCGGTTTTCTTTACTAAACACACGATTCAGAATTGCCACAGAGCTGGTACGCACATCACGGCCCAGCACGGCGATCGGACCTCTCAGCCCAGCACGGCGATCGGACCTCTCCGCTCCCGTGTAGATCCGTATATTGCACACTCTTGCTTTAATACTTTCACTTCGTTTGTATCCCCATCCTGTTCAATATTGTTTCGATTTCTTATTGCTGGTTCTTACTGCAGTCCGGCATCACAGAGCAGATGGCGGCTCGCAATCTCTTCGTGCAGGCGCAGCAGTGGGCCGACCAATCCTCTGAAAAGGGCAAAGGGTATATGCAACAGCAGCCTGCGCCGTTCTTCATCGGAGGAGGAAAAGGTGCTAGGTGGTCTTCTCCGTCATGGGAGGCAGCCATGCGCGTAATTCCTCGTGATGTCGTCGACCTCCGGGGTGTCACCGAGAACTCCGACGGCAGCCGTCTCCGCTCCGCCGATGATCCGAACGTGGAGATTACGACGATTGCTACCAATGACATCGGCGCCACGGATGCGCTGCAGAAGGAAAAGATCATGGTTTCATTTCCCAAGGCCAGTGACGACTTCAAGGTGGCCCAAGAAAGGGCGCGCGAGTTGCGCAGCCTTGTGCCGTCACATTTGTCGGATGAGCAATGGCAGCAATGGGTCACCCACCCTCCACCCTCAGGGTCCCAGAGAAAGATTGCGTCGCGCCACATTTGCGCCCATCCACCCCGGATCCGAAGTCGCTCCTGCAGGGTGCTGCGTCCGGCTCCGACTTGTCGATGGGCACGTTGTTGGGCTTGCTGCAGAACCAGCTTAACGTGTCTGGCGCTTCGAGCCAGCCGCAGGCAGCCAAGATGGAATCGCCACGTCCGGCTTCATCTGTGCTGGGGTTTGAACTTGGTAGCATCCAAAACCCGGAGAGCAAAAAGAACACAAACCGGAAATTTGTCCTGGCGGACTGTCGGACGCTCTCGTGAAACGCTACTGGAGCTCTGGGGGGTTCCCCCGCAGCGCTTCCGAAGCGCTACCAGGAAGGTCTCCACGCGTGCCTGCGCGCGTGCAGGCACGCGTGGAAGCTTGCCGGAAGCTCTCCCCGACCCGCTGCGACGTTTTACAGCTCCCTCCGGGGATTCTGGACCGGCGAAGATGGGCTGCTGGCGGGCAACACCACCGTCCGGCTTCTAATCTTAAACCCTCTAGCTCTCAGAGAGCTCCCCGGGAATTCAAGGCCCAGTTGGGGGACAACGAGGTCGGTGGGAAGGTTGCGAGCATGGAGCTGCAGGGCACCATCCCCATGTATAAGGTGAAGTGGGACAACGAAATGGAAACCCTCCTGACCGAGGAACAGCTCCTCCTGACCGAGGGACAGCTCTTCCCGTGCATGGAGCCGGCCAAGATATCCCCCGAGAAGAAGCGGGCGAGACAAGATTCCCGGAGAGCTCTCTGAGAGCTAGACGGGTTTTAGATTAAAACCGGGCGGTGGTGGTGCCCGTCAGCAGCCCAGCTTTGCCGGTCCACGATCCTCGCAGCAACTCCCCCGATCTGGCAGCGGGTCTGGGAGAGCTTCCGGCAAGCTTCCACGCGTGCCTCCACGCGTGCAGGCACACGTGCAGGCGTTCCTGGCAGCGTTTCAGAGACGCTGCAGGGGGGCCCCCCGAGCCCCAGAAAAGCTTCACGAGAGCTTCTGCGGGCTTGCCGGGATAGCTTGACCTGTAGAGCTTCCCTAAGCTAGTTGCTGGAAGCTTGAGAGTAATTCCGGAGAGCTAGTTGGCAAGAAAAATCTCGACGGAACTTTTGCTGACTTTTTGGTCGGTTGAAAATTCCCGGAGAGCTCTCTGAGAGCTACTGGATTTTAGAGTAAAAGCCGGACGGTGGTGGTGCCCGCCAGCAGCCCATCTCCGCCGCTCCACGATCCCGGCAGCGCCCTGTAAAACCTCGCAGCGGGTCCGGGAGAGCTTCCGGCGAGCGTTTACGCGTGCCTGCACGCGCAGGCAGGCACGCGTGGAAGCGTTCTTGGCAGCGCTTCGGAAGCGCTGCTGGGAAGCCCCCCAGAGCCCCAGAAGAGTCCCACAAGAGCCTCCGTGGGCTTGCCAGGAAACCTTTCCGGTGTGGGGTCTCTTACCTCGTAGAGCTCTTCGGCATCGATGAGCTAGAGGAATTCCGGCGTGAGGTGGAGCTAGTAACTCGTAGAGCTTCCCTTAGCAAGATATTGCTGGAAGCTTAATAACAATAACTCGTAGAGCTTCCCTCAGCAAGTTATGACTCGTAGAGCTTCCCTAAGCTAGTTGCTGGAAGCTTAAGAGTAATAACTCGTAGTGCTTCCCTTAGCAAGTGATTGCTGGAAGCTTAAGAGTAATTCCGGGGAGCTGGAGAGCTAGTTGGCAAGAAAAATCTCGACGGACCTTTTGATGACTTTTGGTCGGTTGAAAATTTTGTTCTCGAAATTCCTCAATTCGTTTGAGCTCTAGTATTTTTTCCCGTGATATTCGATCTCATTCCCGCTCGCCATCTTGATCTCAGCTCGATCGGGTACCTTTTACTGCCAAAAAGCACTCCGGCGGGATCGGCTGTTTCGAGTCATCTTGATACGCGCTGTCGGTTTTCTCAGATAACTCGAGCTTCAGGAAACTATGGTTCCCTACAAACAGCTAAATGCAATTCAGAAGTGGCCTTCGCAGCATGTCACTGCGACGGGCACCGACCCGGCTCTCTTCCGACTAGGGTCGCAAACCTATTGCGTTGGATGATTGCAGTCATTTAGCATACCGCTCTCGGTTTTTCGTACTTAACTCGGTCTTGTAGGCAGCCACAGAGCTGATAATCCAGAAATCGATGCGTAATTTATCAGGCCGCGTTCGTCTGTTGAAATCAGAGCTCTGAACTCGCTGCCCCCGAACTAGTCGCGAACCTATTGGTATGTTCGAGTCATCTTAGAAAATGGGGGGAGAAAAGAAAAAGTGCTCTCGGTTTTCTGTTACTTAATTCGAGCTCCGTGGGAGGGCTACAGTTGGCTGCTGTCCACAGGAATCTGATTCCGGACATCAGGCGCGTCCGTTTGTCGAACCGAGAGCTCGAAACTCGGTCTGCTGCTCGAACGAGATCCGCGAAACTGTTGTATTATTCGAGTCATCCTGAGAGGTACTCTCGGTTTTCTGCACTTAACTCAGGCTGTATGGGGGGCTGCAGAGCTGGTAATCACAGGAATCGATCCGCAGACATCAGACGCGTCCGCCTGTCGCATTCAGAGGTCTGAACTCGGTTTCATACTCGAGCTCGATTCGAAAACTGTTCGTTTGTTTTGTTAGAGTCATCTTGAGAGGTCTATAATCGCTTGGGCTGAAAAACTAGTCGTTCTCTGAAATTCTTTTCCACATTATATATGTCAGGAAGCTCTACGAGTCCCCCGGCGGTAAGAAAGGTTGACGGTTTACCGCCGGCGCCCAGTAACTCGTATCAGCTCCCTTGACAAGTTATTGCCGGAAGCTTAATAGTAATTCCCGGATTTAGAAGCTCCTTGGAGAGCTGAGGGTTCCAGCTAAGAAGCTTGCGGTGGGTGGTGAGGAGGACACGCCCACCTCCGCCGGTCCACGATCGTCGCAGCAGCTTGCCGGAACCGGCAGCGGGTCCGGGAGCGTGGCTTCCTCGCGTTTCCCAATACGCGTGGCTCCAGGGTGCGCGAAGCGCTTCGGCAGAGCTTCGGAAGAGCTTCGGCAGTTCTTCCAGGCTCCTAGGCAGATCTTCCTTGCGCGCTCTGCAGGGCCCCACGCATCGTAAACGGCGCCCCTGCAAGCGTCTCCTGCGAGGTTTCCAGCGTCCCGCGCATCGTTTCAGGCGGCCTGGCAGAGGTCCCCGTGCGGCGTTCCGCGCTTGCCTTCGCTATCCGGGTTTTGGACGCTCACAAGTACCTCGTAGAGCTCTTCGGCATCGATGAGCTAGAGGAATTCCGGCGCGGGGTGGAGCTAGTTGCTCGACCCGGCGAGAAAGGACAAAGTGTTAACTTTTGGGTGGTTTTGCGAATATTTGAAAGATATTTGACAATTTATTTTCAGAAAGCAGATTTTTCGCACCTGTAATGGTTTCAGACGCGTCTGCCAGTAAAATTTTCAGGTCCGTAGGTGCAGTATTTCTATCAAAACACTTGGGGGAACCGACTTTAGATAAAACAGAAAAACGTGATTTTTCGATTTTTCGTGTCCTACTTCGAGATTTGGAAGATTTACAGAGATGATATTGAAGAAGGTTGACTTTCGGGAACTGAGCGACTGCATCCGTGCCTGTTCTGTGTGTTTATGTTGTCTGTCTCTGTCTCTGTCTCTCTCTTTCTTCGAATCTGTGCCCGTCTGTATGTGTGAGAGTCTGACCTGACTTTTGTGTATATGTGTTTCTGTGTTTCTCTGTTTCTGTATGTCTGTATGTTTGTGTCTCTGGTCTGAGTGTTATCTCTCTTTCTGTCTGATGTCTGTACAACTTGCTCTCTGTCTCTCTTTGTATTCTTCTGCATGCTTTTCTCTGTGTGTCTGTGTCTGTATGCCTGTATCTCTGCCTTTCTGTGCATGTCTCTGTGTCTCGGACTCTGGGATTGAATGTCTCAGTTTGTCTGTGTAGCTCTCTTCGTGTATTTCTCTCTGTGTATGTCGGGTCGGCGCCGGGCTCGGGCTCGGGTTCGGGCTCGCGCTCGGGCTCGAGCTTCGACTCGGGCTCGGGCTCGGGCTCGGGCTCGGGCGAGCTTCGGCTTGGGCTCGAGCTCGGGTTCGGGCCCAGGTTCGGGCCTTCGGCTCGGGCTCGGGCTCGGGCTCGGGCTCTGGTCCGAGCTTATGACTCGGGCTCGGGCTTAGTCTCGGGCTCGGCCTCAGGCTCGGGCTCGGACTGGATCTTGGTTCGGGCTCGGGCTCGTTCTGCGGGGCGCGTGCTCGAGCGCGGGCTCGGGCTCGGCTCGGGCTCCAAGAGAATCAGTCTGTTTCTTTCCGGGTATCCCTGTGTGTATGTTTTCCTGTGTCCTGCTCTCTGTGTGGACCTGTGTCTGTGTCTGCTTGTGTATATATCTCTTTGTGTTTCTGATTGTGTGTATGTGTGTGTCTGTCTGTTCGGTGTTTGTGTGTCTGCAGGTTCGTGTGTTGTGTCTCTCTTTGTCTCTGTTCAGACCTCTGTCTATATGTCTCTCTCTCTCTCTCTGTGTGTATGTGTTTCCGTCTGTGTCTCTGTATGTCTCTGTGTTCGTTTGTGTGTATCTTTTGTCTTTCTGTCTGTATGTGTGTTCTTCCTTGTTTCTGCGGTGTAAATATCTGTCTGTCTATATATGTCTCTCTGTGTGTCTGTCTGTCTGTTCTGTCCTGTCTTCTACTGTCCTGTTTTATTCTGTTCTTTATCCTGTTCTGTCCTGTCCTCTTCTGTCCTGTCCTGTCTGTCTTCTCTTGTCTTGTCTATCTCTCCGTCTGTCTTCTTGTCTGTTTGTTTGTCTGTGTATCTGTGTGTGTGTGATTTGTGTCTGTGCGTCTATCTGCGTGGGTTCTTTGTTCGTCTGTCCTCGCGCCCGTGTCTGTGCGTGGGTGTACCTCTCTGGGCTCTCGAGCTCGGGCTCGGCTCGGGCTCGGGCTCGGGCTCGGGCTCGGGCTTGGGCTGGAAATCGGGCACGGGCTCGGGCTCGGGTTTGGGCCTGGGTTCGGGCTAGGGCTCGGGCTCGGCTCGAGCTCGGTTCCGGGTCCGAGCTCGGGCTCGGGCTCGGGCTCGGGCGCGGGCGCGGGCTTGGGCTCGGGCTCGGGCTCGGGCTCGGGCTCGGGCTCGGTCTCGGGCCCGTGCTCGGGCTCGGGCTCTCGGGCTCGTGCTCGGGCTCTCGTGCTCGAGCTCGGGCTCGAGCTCGAGCTCGAGGTCGGGCTCGGGCTTGGGCCGAGCTCGGGCTCGGGCTCGGGCTCGGGCTCGAGGTCGGGCTCGGGCTCGAGCTCGAGCTCGGGTTCGTGCTCGGGCTCTCGGGCTCGGCTCGGCCTCGGCTTGGCTCGTGCCTCGGCTTGGCTCGGGCTCGGCTCGAGCTCGATCTCGGCTCGGGCTCGGGCTCGGGCTGGGGCTGGGGCTGGGGCTCGGGCTCGGGCTGGGGCTCGGGCTCGGTCTCGGGCTCTCGGGTTTGGGCCTGGGCTCGGGCTCGGGCTCGGGCTCGGGCTCGGGCTCGGGCTCGGGCGCGGGCTCGGGCTCGGGCTCGGGCTCGGGCTCGGGCTCAAACTCGGGCTCGGGCTCGGGCTTCCCCGGGAGAAGAGGGGAGGGGAGGAGGGGGGGCCCCCCCTCGGCTCGGGGTTGGGCATGGGCTCGGGCTCGGGCTCGGGCTCGGGCTCGGGCTCGGGCGCGGGCGCGGGCTCGGGCTCGGGCTCGGGCTCGGGCTCGGGCGCGGGCCCGGGCTCGGGCTCGGGCTCGGGCTGGGGCCCGGGCTCGGGCTCGGGCTCGGGCTCTTGGGCTCGGGCTCGGGCTTGGGCTCGGGCTCGTGCTCGGGTTCGAGCTCGACCTCGAGTTTTGGCTCGGGCTCGGGCCCGGGCTCGGGCTCGGGCTTGGGCCCGGGCTCGGGCTCGGGCTCAGGTCAGGCCCGGGCTCGGGCTCGTGCTCGGGCTCTCGGGCTCGGGCTCGGGCTCGGGCTCGGGCTCGGGCTTCGGGCTCGAGCCTCGAGCTCGAGCTCGGGCTCGGTCTCGGGTTCGGGCTCGGCTCGGGCTCGGGCTCGGGCTTTCGGCTCGGGCTCGGGCTCGGGCTCGGGCTCGGGCTCGAGCTCGGGCTCGGGCTCGGGCTCGGGCTCGGGCTCGGGCTCGGGCTCGGTCCCGGGCCCGGGCTCGGGCTCGGGTTTGGGCCTGGGCTTGGGCTCGGTCTCGGGCTCGGGCTCGAGCTCGAGCTCGAGCTCGGGCTCGGGCTCGGGCTCGAGCTCGGGCTCGGGCTCGGGCTCGGGCTCGGGCTCGGGCTCGGGTGCGGGCTCGGGCTCGGGCTCGGGCTCGGGGTTGGGCTTGGGCTCGGGCTCGGGCTCGGGCTCGGGCTCGGGCTCGGGCGCGGGCGCAGGCTCGGGCTCGGGCTCGGGCTCGGGCTCGGGCTCGGGCTCGGGCTCGGGCTCGGGCTGGGGCTGGGGCTGGGGCTGGGGCTGGGGCTGGGGCTGGGGCTGGGGCTGGGGCTGGGGCTGGGGCTGGGGCTGGGGCTGGGGCTCGGGCTCGGGCTCGGTCCCGGGCCCGGGCTTGGGATCGGGCTCGGGCTCGGGCTCGGGCTCGGGCTCGGGCTCGGGCTCGGGCTCAGGCCCCGGCCCAGGCCTCGGCTCGGGCTCGGGCATTGGCCTGGGTTATTTTGACCTGAGCATGTCGTTAAACTGCTCACCGACGGCAGAGAGGGAGAAATCCCATTCCAGGGCGACCAACCCGAGAACTGGCGGGCCACTGGACCCGGGAGCAATCCCATTCCTAAGGGGAGACCGGACCCACAAGCCGGCGGGCGACCAACCCAAGAACTGGCGGGAGCCGGACCCAAGGACTGGTGGTACGGGCAGTTGCCAGAGACTGCTGGGGCGGAGCTGTGGCAGGCTTCGTCCCTGGGAACACGGTTGCGGCACACGGTCAAAGGGGCTAGTCCCAAGTTAGACCGTGTGGGGGCGCCCTGTTTCCTAAACTCGGGCCAGAGCGGAACGTAAGACGGACCGGAGGTGTAGCGGGGATGGAGAGTTGATGAGATGGACCGTACGGGCCTTAGAAAGGATGCCCAGGTCCTGAGCTTCTAGTACATCTCGTCAGCGAAACCGAAGGCCGCAGCCGCCCGAGCCACCTCCGCCCCTCAGCAGAGAGGGGGTGCCGCGGAGGCAACAAACAAGGAGAGGAGGAGCCGCGGTGGGCAGAGAGGAGGTGCCGCGGAGTAATATGAAGTAAGCAGCGTAGTTGTGCAATCGAAGGATCACATATGATTATGATATGAAGTATGTAACATAGATTTGAGGCTGCGGCTGTGGCTGCGGCCGCGGCTCAGAGAGGGAAAGTATCGCGATTTTTTCGCGGTGGTTTTCTTCTTCCAGCCGCGGCCGCGGCCGCGGCTGCGGCTCTGGCTGTGGCTGCGGCCGCGGCTGGGAGGGGGAAATTATCGCGAATTTTTCGCGGTGGTTTTCCTCTTCCAGCCGCGGCCGCGGCTGCGGCTGCGGTTGCGGTCGCGGCTGGGAGGGGGAAACTATCGCGAATTTTTCGCGGTGGTTTTCTTCTTGCAGCCGCGGCCGAGGCCGCATCTGCGGCTGCGGCTGCGGCCGCGGCTGGGAGGGGGAAACTATCGCGAATTTTCGCGGTAGTTTTCTTCTTCCAGCCGCGGCCGCGGCCGCGGCTGCGGCTCCGGCTGCGGCTGCGGCTCTGGCTGTGGCTGCGGCCGCGGCTGGGAGGGGGAATTTATCGCGAATTTTTCGCGGTGGTTTTCTTCTTCCAGCCGCGGCCGCGGCTGGAGCTGCGGCTGCGGCTGCGGCCGCGGCTGGGAGGGGGAAACTATCGCGAATTTTTCGCGGTAGTTTTCTTCTTCCAGCCGCGGCCGCGGCCGCGTCTGCGGCTCTGGCTGTGGTTGTGGCCGCGGCTGGGAGGGGGAAATTATCGCGAATTTTTCGCGGTGGTTTTCCTCTTCCAGGCGCGGCCGCGGCTGCGGCTGCGCCTGCGGCCGCGGCTGGGAGGGGGAAACTATCGCGAATTTTTCGCGGTGGTTTTCTTCTTCCAGCCGCGCCCGCGGCCGCGGCTGCGGCTCTGGCTGTGGCTGCGGCCGCGGCTGGGAGGGGGAAACTATCGCGAATTTTTCGCGGTGGTTTTTCTCTTCCAGCCGCGGCCGCGGCTGCGGCTGCGGCTGCGGCTGCGGCTGCGGCCGCGGCTGGGAGGGGGAAATTATCGCGCATTTTTCGCGATAGTTTTCTTCTTCCAGCCGCGGCCGCGGCCGCGGCCGCGGCTCTGGCTGTGGCTGCGGCCGCGGCTGGGAGGGGGAAACTATCGCGAATTTTTCGCGGTGGTTTTCTTCTTCCAGCCGCGGCCGCGGCCGCGGCCGCGGCTGCGGCTGCGGCTGCGGCTGGGAGGGGAAAATTATCGCGAATTTTTCGCGGGGGTTTTCTTTTTCAAGCCGCGGCCGTGGCCGCGGCTGCGGCCCCCCCCCTGCGGCTGCCGGCCGGGGGCGGCAGAGGGGAACTATCGCGATTTTCGCGGTGGTTTTTCTTTTCCCGCCGCGGCCGCGCCGCGGCTGCGGCCTGGCTGCGGCTGCGGCCGCGGCTGGGAGGGAAAACTATCGCGAATTTTTCGCGGTGGTTTTCTTCTCCAGCCGCGGCCGCGGCCGCGGCCGCGGCTGCGGCTGCGGCTGCAGCTGGGAGGGGGAAATATCGCGAATTTTTCGCGGTGGTTTTCTTCTCCAGCCGCCGCCGCGGCCGCGGCTGCGGCTCTGGCTGTGGCGTCGGCCGCGGCTGGGAGGGGGAATTTATCGCGATTTTTTCGCGGTGGTTTTCCTCCAGCCGCGGCCGCGGCCGCGGCTGCGGCTCTGGCTGTGGCTGCGGCCGCGGTTGGGAGGGGGAAACTATCGCGATTTTTTCGCGGTGGTTTTCTTCTTCCAGCCGCGGCCGCGCCGCGGCTGCGGCTCCGTCCTGCTGCTGCGCTCTGGCTGTGCGCTGTGGCTGCGGCCCGCGGCCCGCGGCTTGTGAGGAGAAACTATCGCGAATTTTTCGCGGTGGTTTTGTTCCTCCCAGCGCGGCCGCTGGCTGCGGCTGCGGCTGCCGGCTGCGGCCGCGGGGCTGGGAGGGGGAACTATCGCGATTTTTCGCGGTGGTTTTCTTCTTTCCAGCCGCGGCCGCGGCCGCGTATGCGTCTCGGCTGTTGCTGTGGCCGCGCGGAGGGGGGAAATTATCGCGAATTTTTGCGCGGTGGTTTTCCTCTTCCAGGCGCGGCCGCGGCTGCGGCTGCGGCTGCGGCCGCGGCTGGGAGGGGAAATTATCGCGAATTTTTCGCGGTGGTTTTCTTCTTCCAGCCACGGCCGCGGCCGCGGCTGCGGCTCTGGCTGTGGCTGCGGCCGCGGCTGGGAGGGGGAAACTATCGCGAATTTTTCGCGGTGGTTTTTCTTTTCCAGCCGCGGCCGCGGCCGCGGCTGCGGCTACGGCTGCGGCCGCGGCTGGGAGGGGGAAACTATCGCGATTTTTTCGCGGTGTTTTTTTCTTCCAGCCGCGGCTGGGAGGGGGAAAGTATTGCGATTTTTTCGCGGTGGTTTTCTTCTTCCAGCCGCGGCCGCGGCTGCGGCTGCGGCTGCGGCTGGGAGGGGGGAACTATCGTGAATTGTTCGCGCTGGTTTTCTTCTTCCAGCCGCGGCCGCGGCCGCGGCTGCGGCTCTGGCTGTGGCGTCGGCCGCGGCTGGGAGGGGGAACTAATCGGCGATTTTTTCGCGGGGGTTTTTCCTTTTTCCAGCCGCGGCCGCGGCCGCGGCTGCGCTCTGGCTGTGGCTGCGGCCGCGGCTGGGTGGCGGAATTATCGCGGATGTTTCTCGGTGGTTTTCCTCATCCCAGCCGCGGCCCGGCGCGTTGGCTGCGTCTCTGGCATGTGGGCTGCGGCTGGGAGGGGAAAACTAATCGGAATTTTTGGCGGGGTGTTTTCTTCCACGCGGCCGCGGCCGCGGCTGCGGCTCCGGCCCGGCCCCGCTGCTGGGGGCGGGGGGGCAGCGGGAGAGAGCAGAAGGGCAAGGCAAGCAGAGGAGGGGTCGGCCAGCAGGGAGCAGAAAAGAGCAGCAGCGGCGAGGGAGCGGGAGGGGCGACGACGACGACGACGGAGGCGCGAGGGGCCGGCGGGGGGGCACCGGGAGAGCGCAGCAGGGCAAGGCAAGCAGAGGGGGACAGGCCAGCAGGGAGCGGCGAGGGAGCGGGAGCAGCGGCGAGGGCAGCAGCGGGGAGGGCAAGCAAGCAAAGGGCAGCGGGAGGGCAGCGGCGAGGGCAGCGGCGGGGAGCGCAGCAGGGCAAGGCAAGCAGAGGGCAGCAGCGGCGAGGGGGCGGGAGGGGCGACGACGACGACGACGACGACGACGACGACGACGACGACGACGACGACGACGACGACGACGACGACGACGACGACGACGACGACGATGACGAGACGACGACGACGACGACGACGACGACGACGACGACGACGACGACGACGACGACGACGACGACGACGACGACGACGACGACGACGACGACGACGACGACGACGACGACGACGACGACGAGGGGGGGGGCCGCCGCCGCCGCGCAGCCTCCACAGGCGCTCCTCCTTCTCTTCCTTTAGGCTCAAGGAGCCTTGAGCTTCTAGCGCGGCCCTGGGGTCTGCAGTCGTTCCGCAGGGAGCGGCGGCGGGCTCTGGGGCCTACCTTCGGGGCTAACCCGAGGGAGATCTGCTGTCTCACAGGAGATGGCGGGGCACCTGGTGAAAGCCCAGGACCTGCTGCTGCCTCCGGGTGGCGGTGGGGGAGCTGGTGCAAGCCTAGCATAGTCGTGCGTCCCTGCGCGGAGTGCGGCGCGTCCGGTGCAAACCCGAGACGACCCTCTGCTGCTTCCTCCGGGAGGCGGTGGAGGAGTTGGAGAAAGCCCAGCAGAGCTGTGGCTCCCTCCGGGGACTGCGGCGTGCCCGGTGAGAACCCGGGAACCTCTCTCTTCAAGACCTGGGCTCTACTGCCCGGGCCGCCCTTCGGGGTGTGCCTCAGAGCAATCTGAGGAAACGCTGGAGCCCGCAGAAGCTTTCGAGCACGCTGTGGGGGAAGGCTCGGCCGCGTACGCGGTTGTGCTCTCGAGTGATCGAGAGAAATGCTGGGTTGATGCCAGCTCTCCCTCCGCGGGTGCGATGCGCGGACACCCCCGGGTTAACCACGCCGGGGTTCATCGACACTTCACGGCAGTCGCTCGGGAGTCTCCACTCTCCGAGAGAGATAGTAGTGAAGGGCACCTCGATCCTACCGAGGCTAAACACAGGACCTATGCAGCGGGCGCTCGGGAGTCTCCTCTCCCTTGGCAGCTAGCTGTTGTGGAAGCCCCAGCTCCGGCTGGGCGCCTGGCCGCGCCGCGCTGTGCGGCCGGGGGAAGTCCCGCGAAAGCGGGCCCTGGTTCCCCTCCAGGTGGGCCTCGTGCCAAGGGGACCCGGTGGTTCATCACATCGGGTTACACTGAAGGACACGAAGGTTTGGAGAGAATGTCTGTATGTGCGGAAGCGTGGTGTGGCGGTGCCGCGGCGGGTGCGGTGGGCGGACGCGACTGCGGTCTGCGCTGGGAGGACGAAACGCCCGCGAATTTTTCGCGGGCGTTTTCGGCGCCAGCGCGGGCTGTGCGGCGCGGGGAGGAGGCCTTTGGGTCAGTGCGCTGGGAGGGGGAAACTATCGCGAATTTTTCGCGACGGTTTTCTGCTTCGGCGTGTGGCCTGTTGGGCCGAGCGGGCGTCTCGGGAATGGCGCCCTCGGAGGGGGAAACGCTCGCGGATTTTTCCCGAGGGTCTTCTGCTCCGGGGGCCGCTCGGTGCGGATGTGTCTTTTCGGAGGCAGCGCGCTGGGAGGGGGGAACTATCGCGAATTTTCCGCGAGAGTTTCTCGATTCTGCGCGTGCGGCGGGCGCGGTGGGCGGACGCGACTGCGGTCCGCGTTCGGAGCAGGAAACGCTCGCGAAATTTTCGCGGCCGTCTTCGGCTCTGGCGCGGGCTGTGCGCTGCGGAGAGGAGGCTACAGGGCGCTGGGAGGGAGAGTTTCTTTCGGACTTTTCGCGGGAGGTTCCGGCTGCGTCGCGGGCTTCGGCTCCGGTCTTGCCAGGCGGGATCGCGCGGGCCTCGGATTCCGTCGCTTTGCCCGTCCCAGCGCGGCTCGCTGATCATTCGCCGTGGGAAAGCAGTGATGGCCGTGATTTTATAGAGGATTTCGACGCGGGGGAACTTGATGCTTTTGCCGCCAGCGATTGTGACGACGACGACGAGAATGACGATGACGACGATTGGTTTGGAGCTGACGACGTCGTCTGGTCAGCCCCGGTCCCGGCGTCCTCTTTGGCAGTGGCGTTGGCCTCGGCTTCTGTCGCGGCCGTGGTCTCGGTCCGGGCTCCGTCTGTGCGGGGCGCGGAGCGCGCCCCGCAGCTGGGGGGATCTGTGGAGTGGGAGGACCGGCTGCGTGAGAGCTTGCGCGCAGAGCACGACGTGATCAGGGAGGAAGCCGTGGATGATGCCGCCTGGGAGGCAGCGCAGCGCGAGCAGAAAGCGCATCGCAATGCGTGCCGCGCGTCGCTTCGGAGGTCGCGCTGTGCGCGGCGGGAGGCGGAGTGGGCGCGGCGGACGGAGGCGGCGGCGGCGCGTAACGAAGAGATGGCGGTCCGTGTCCCGCTTCCAGTCGTGCCGCGCCTTCTTCCGCGCGATGAGTCGCCGCGTGCGCGCGATGAGTCGCCGCGGCGTGCCCGGGTGTCTCGCGCGGCGCTGGGGGGGCGGAGAAGCGCGCGACTGCAGCAGTTTCTGAATGCCCGAGCGGCGCGGGCTGTCGATTCGGTGCCCACCCCGCGCGTGGCGCTGTCGTCTCTGGAAGCGCGGGTGTCTGCGCTGTCAGTCGGGGAGGTTGCGCTGATTGCAGTTTCAGTTTTTGCTGCGCTGGGTCTGTTCCCGCCAAGGCCACAAGTTCTTTCGGGTGCCGCGCTGTGACGCGCGCGATGGCGCGCGCGCGGATGTGGAAAGAGAGAGAGAGCTTCTGGCGCGACGTGGACGCTCCGTCCGATGCGGCGCCGTCTGCTGCGAAGGTTCGGGTCGCCAAGTGGTTTTACTGTGGCCTGCGTGGGCTCTCCGCGCGGAGGTGCGGGGGGCGGCGCGTGTGCGCGCGCAGGTTCTCCCCCGGCATTGGCATCCGCGCTGCCAAGGCCAGGGCGGGCCGGGGCGCGGACGAGTGCGTGGGGGCGCTGCCTGGAGGGCGTCGCAGAGGGCGGGGCAGTGCGTTGGCGATGCGGCTTTGCGCGTGGCCTGTGTCTTCGCCGCGCTGGGCGGTGTGTCCTGCGCTGTGTGTTCCCGCGTGGGACGACTCGGTGCTGCTGGGGGGTTTGGCGCGTCCCGTGCGTGGAGGCGGCGCCTTCGACGTGGCGTCGCGTCGGGGCGACTCGGAGTTGTTGATGCGGGAGATCGCCTGGGGCCGTGGCGGAATAAGTGTCTGCATTTGAGTGTCGCTCGGTGCGGGGGTGCTGGCGCGCGCGCGCAGGCGGAGGGCTTCTTCGAGTTGCAGTGCGCTAATGATTCCGGAGCTGGGGCGTGCGGTGACGCGGCGGAGAAGGCGAACTTTGCTCTCGTGCAGGATTGGCTGGAGTCGCGCCGTTCGAGGATGCGAGTCTATGAGGCGGAGAGTGCAGATGGTTTACTGCGTGGGGAGTGTTCCGGCGCGTGGTTTTTGGGTTCCGCGGGGGGGGCCGAGATCGGCAGCGTTGTGTGGTACCCAGAGGGCCATGTCGCGACGGTCGTTGATGTGGACGGTCGCTTGGCCGCTGGCGTATCTCTCGGAGCCACAGGCGCCGCGCCGTGGCTGCGGTCGATTGCAGGCGCGCCGAAGAGGAGTGCGCCGAAAAAGAAGGCAGCCGCGAAAAGCAAGCGAGGTGCGCATCTCCGCGGTGCGCAGAACCCGAACGTCATGGCGGGCGTTGCTGCGCGGGAGCGACGCGCGACCGGTGAGGATGGGGCGCCGTCGTCGTCTGGCGAGGACATGCCAGTCATCCCGGGAGTCACCGTCGACGATGCCGATTCGGGCGATGCCGCGGGGGCGTCCGTGCTTCGTCGACCTGCAGCTGCGGTCGCCACGCGCGGCCGTGCGTCTGGGGACGAGAGCGATTCGGGTGAGGACATGCCGATGCTTCCAGGGGTTACGGTGGAAGAGGATGACGCGGGGGCTGCTCGGGCGCGATCGGACGCCGTCGCACCGCAGGCATCGGCTGCGAGGCGCGCTCTTCGGGGCGCGGCTTCGGCCGCGGCGCCGCCGAGCGATTCTTATGGCGAGGAGATGCCTGTCCTTCCTGGAGTGACCGTGGACGTCGGGGGTGCTGACGATGGTGCAAGCGATGGCAGCGGGCCGGCCGCGCGTCCGCGCGGTGCCCGGAGAGCGCGCCGGAAGCGCGGGGCCGCGGACGGGGCGCTTGCGTCCGAGGCAGAGTCCCGGCAGTTCCAGCCGGATTACGTGGACGAGGACCGCTGCAAAGGGCTGGCGTGGGGGGGGGCTGGGGGCGAGAGCAGTGCCGGTTTCGGCCGAAGACGGGGGGCGACGTGTGCGGGAAGTGCGCTCGATATGGGTGCCCGCACGGGCGCGTCAGGGGCCCCATTCCTGCATGCGCGTTGGATAAGTTCAAGGAGTTTGCGCTCAAGGCAAACAAGCCATCTAAGCAGTGGTACGCGCGGCACGCGATGTGGGACGTGGCGTCGAAGATGAAGCCTGAGCTGAAGTCCTTGTGTGATGTGGACGAGCACAAGCCATTTGTGTTAACGAACAGTGAGTACGAGCAGTGCCTCAAGCAAGTCCATGACAATCTCCGAACTAATAAGAACCATGGCCGTTCTGGCTTCGTATACGAGAAGGGGGCAGGGGTGCGGACACTGCAGGATCGCTGCGGGGAGGGAACTACTCGGTTCGGATCGGAGAGGGAGTCCTACAATGGGCAGCAGGGGGGGAAGGTTTTCATGTGGTACAGCAGGGCGGTCTTCAACAAGTACCTGGGGCAGCTGCAAGCTTCCGAAATGGATTGTAGCGAGAAGGACTGCGTGGAGGCGTTGCGGTTGACCAGCGAGGAGATCCCGCGGTACCCAATGAAGCAGCAGTATCTGAAGCCGTACGCAGGCCCGCAGTGCTATCCGCACATTGATCCGCGTTCGAAGGAGAACAGGCTGCACGCGAACGAGAAAATGGGGCATGCGCCCGGAGAGGATCCGCAGGGGGGCGGCGACGGCGGCGCTAGGCCCGAGGCGTGCGGGGGAGCCGACGACGGGGCGTCGCACTTGTTCTGTATGCGGAATTGGGCGCAGTGCGATCGGTGCCACTGCTGGCGCCTGCTTCTGCCTGCCTGCGCTGCGCGCGCGCGAGGGGATGAGTACTACAGGGTTCGCGACGCCGACTTGGATTGGGAGGGGTGGTTGAGGGGGGCGGCGCATCGGTGTGCGGCGGCGGCTGGTGCGTCGAGAGACCAGGACGCTGCGCTCGGTGGGCGGGGCGGCGACGCCGTGGAGGGTGCGATGCAGCAGGGCGGCGCCGCGGACGAGGGCGGGGGTGGGGGGGGGGGTGCGCGGCGGCGCTCGGAAGCGGCGCCTGGGGCGGAAGACGTCCGAGGCGGAGGCTGCCGAGCCCGCCGCGGTGCGCGGCGGGGCGCGCAAGCGGCGGCTGGGGCGCAAGACGTCCGAGGCAGAGGCTGCTGGGGGCGACGCGGGGCGCGAGGCCGCGGGGGCCGGGCGCGCGGGGGAGGGCGCCGCGGAGGTGGCGGCGGCGCGGAAGCGGCGGCTGGGGCGCAAGACGTCCGAGGCAGAGGCTGCTGAGAGCGTTGCGGGGCGCAGGGGCGCGGAGGAGGGGCGAGCTGGCGAGGGGGGCGCGGAGGTGCCGGAGGCGCGCCGGGGGCGCCGGAGACTCGAGCGCAAGACGTCCGCCGAAGAATGGGCCGAAGCGGGCGGTGCGGTCCGCGGAGCCGTGGAGGAGGAGGGCGGTGGTGACGAGGCTTGCGGCGGCATGGCGGAGTTATCGGCTTCGGATTGCGACGACGAGCGTTCTGCGTCAGATCATGAGTGCGCCTCGGAAGAAGACGCGGCGCCGCTGCCGCGCGAGGTGCGCAGCGCGCTCGATGCGGAGCTGGCGCGTTTCGCGGGTGCTGGGCCGCCGACGGAGGCAGACCTGGCGGGGGCGCGAGCGGCCGAGGAAGGGCGCGGGAGCGCGCCGCGCCGCGCGGGATTGTCGCGAACCCGAGGTGGGGATGCGCGGGCGTGGGCAGTTGCAACCTTGTCCCACCTCAAGGACAAGCGGATGGTGGCATTGGTCGGTGCCGTCCGCGAGTACCTGGTGTTGTGCCGTCAGTGCGACCGGGGTAGTTTTCGGATCCAGGGGTCGGACGGCGATTAGTTGTGGGTTGCGCTGATGGAGCCGGGGCGGCCAGGACAGTTCGGGCGCGTGCTGCTGGAGCTGGAGGATCGCGCGCGCGGTCGTGGGCCGAGCGCGGAGCGTTCGTCTTGGGAGGCGATAGCCGTGGAGGAGATTTCCGTCGTCGCTCGGAGTGGCCCCGAGTGCGTTTCGAGTGTAGTATGTTGCAGACGCCGGTCGTGTCCGAGAGCGGCGGGACGCAGTGGCGGGCGGTGCGGTGCTGCGATGAGCCGGGCGGGGGCGATGCGGACGATTTCCAGGCTCTGTGCAGCGCGAGTCGCGGGTCGCGGCCGGCTTCGCAGCGAACGTGGTTCGGGATGACGACGTGGTCGTGTTGCCTGTGGAGCGGCCTGCCGGGTGGACGGAGCCCGCGCACATGGCGGGGGCGTGGTGGCGGGGCCAGGGCTCGCGGGAGCGCAGAGCAGAGGAGGGGGAGAATCCCGGGCGCGTCTGGGTGGGCCAGCTGCAGGAGGACGCCGGCGTGGCGGGGCTGCTGCCCGAGGGCGGCGCGGGCGAGCGCACTGCGAAAGAGGGGCTCGACGCGCTGCAGCAGGCCGGTCAGGAAGCGCGGGGGGCGGGTCGCGCGGGTCGTGGCCGGGGGCGCCGGGCGAAGAAGCGCGGTCGGTACGGGAATGTTTTGCGGGCCGTAATTCGGACCAGATGGGCGCCTGGGAGGTCGTCGGAAGGTGCCGGCCCGGGCGTCGCGGAGTCGTTTGTGTTTGGATCAGCGCCAGAATCGGAGCATTGGGAGATTCGTCCGAATTCGCGTTTGCGCGAGCGCTGCGGAGGGCATGTAAACCAGCGAGCGCGTGTTGCTGCAGGGGACGTACACCAGAAGTGCATGCTGCTGGCGCTGAAGACGGTGCCGCTGCGCGTGGCGAAGTATGACGTGCAGCTGCGCGATGCGTCCGTGCTGGCCGTGCAGGCGGCGCAGGCGATCCTGACGCGCATGGTGAAGTTCACGTGCCACGAGTGCCAGGAGCGGTTCCCGGCGTTCCACCCTGCCTTCGAGCCGCAGGACCAGCTGGCGGATGAGATGCTGCTGCTGCGTCGCGGCGGGGACGGGCTGGCTGCGTGCAGCACGGAGGTGGCCGAGTGGGACGAGGTGCCGCCGAGCGACCCGCCGGATGGCTTCGCCCTGGAGTGCGCAGGCGTGTGCATGCGGTGTAGGCGGGATCTGGACAAGCAGGCGTCGGCCGCGCCCACGGAAGACGACCTGTATCAGGTGGTGGGTCTCCGCACCGCGCAGAATCACATGGACCCGTGCTTCCGGTTCCCCTCCGATGACCTGCGCGACCTGTTCGACCAGGCCACGCTCACGGAGAGCCTGCTCATTGCTCTGGACCACGTGCAGGTGCATCTGGCCACCGTGTCTCGGACAGGGCTGCGCAAGTTCCGCAAGAACATCATCTCGTTCCCGCAGGATGTGGCCGGGTTCGCGCGGCGTCACGAGCTAATGAAGGGGTACCGCGTCGGGGATCGCGTGAACTCGGTGCGCGGATTTGGCGAGCGCCCCGACGACCCGCACCGCCCGGAGCGCATTGCCGCGGGGGGCACGGACGAGGAGCGGCAGCGCTTCGGCGTGGACGTGTACGGGCGCCTGGTGTTTCCCGGTCGGGTCGCGGAGGTGCTGCTCAATGGGGAAGTGATCATCGACTACGACCATGGCGGCAGGGGGAGGGAGCTTCAGGAGAACGTGGAGCCGCGGGTGATGCTGCCCTGGCACCCGAGGAAGGTGCACTTCAGTCTGATGCTGCGGCGGAACGTTGGTTTCGGGAAGGAGGTGGTCGAGGGCCTGCACGTGCGCTGGCGCTACTGTGGGCACCTGCTGCGGGCGCTGTGCGCGTTCGCCGGCACGTACGGGCCCTGGCGCCTGGGCGGCACTGCGAATGAGCCCATGCACAAGTACTACGACCCGCGTTTGTTTGATGTGCTGCCGGACGACGACATCATCCGGTGCTATGCGCCGAAGGAGAGCGACGCCGGCGCCGTGCTGTCGGGGGACGAGGCGGGGGAAGCCGAGGGGCCGGGGCCGGTGACTCGGGCGGAGGCCATTGCCAGGGATACTGTTCCGTGTGGCGTCGACGTCGTCACGCCGCGGCAGTTCATTGCCGCGGGTTTCGACGTGCACTTCGTGGGGCCGCGTGATGAGACTCAGCGAGGGGCGAGAGTCCGCGACGGCGACGGCGCACAGCGTGGCGACGAGGGCGGCCAGGACGCCGCGGGCGACGGTGGTGCGATGGAGGCAGATGAGGACCAGTTCGATGTCGGGGACGGAGACGAGGCCATGGCCGTCGATCACGATGTGTTCAGTGCTTGGCTCGAGAAGGCGCAGTTCAGGTACGGCGGGGCTTTGCAGCGATGGTGGGCGGGGCTGCAGCCGGAGGCGGAGGGTCATTTGGAGGGGCTGAAGTTTGGTGATGACGAGACGACGGAGGACCTTTTCGGGCGCTTGCTGGACGCGGCGCGGGGGGAGAGCAAAGTGGTGGCCGTGCAGAGGGATCGGGTGCCCGTGGAGTGCGTGTGCGTCGATTTCCTCGTGCACTGGATTGGGCCGCGGGTCGGGGGGCCGTTCTCTGACCCGGGCGGGGGCGTGACTCCAGAGGCGGTCCTGGACGATGTGATGCTGGAGTTGGCCATGGCTGGCAGGTTCGTGGGAGCTGCTCAGGACAAGGATACGGGGTGCGTGGAGGAGAGTTTGCCGGAGTTTGACGAGGACGAGGAGGTCGCGCGGACGGGGGAGCGGATGATTTACGGGTGGCCTGGCCAGAGTGACGACCCGATCCCGGCGCGTTCCGTCGGTCGCTTCGCGAGGGCGTTCCCGTTGGAGTTCCCGATGGGCATCGGCGACCTTTTCGAGGGCCGTCCTCGCCGGGTCTCCGTGCAGGAGTGGGTGCAGCACCTGATGCGCTACCGCGCCGGGCAGTTCGTTGGTGGTCCGCGTGGGCAGCGCGTGATGTGGGCCATGGTGAACGTGCTGCTCCTGAACGAGGCCCGGGCGAAGGGTTTCGGCGTGTATCGGACCATGTACAGGCGGGCGGGGCTCGCGGTGCAGGGCCCGAGTGTGATGACCAAGGGTGGGCTTAGGCAGATCTTGGAGAGCGAGGACCGTGTGCGGATCCTGGTGGGTCAGCTGGCGAACGTTGGGGGCGACGTGCCCTCGACCACGATGCATTGGTCCTATGAGTCTAAGAAGTTGCAGAGTACTGTGAAGCACCTGTCCTGGCACCCGCCCTGGGTCGAGGGCCCTCTGGCGGACGGCGCGGAGCATGTCGGCAGGCGGTTCCTGCGCGAGATGGACCTGCCGGCGGGGAACGGTCGGACTCAGAGCAGGCGGCCTCTCGTGCCGGATGTTGTCGGGCTCGGCCGGCACCCGTCCATCTGGTGGACGCAGAATCCGTTCTACAATGCCGCGTTTGACATTCAGCGCATGGGAGGAGGCCGGGGGGCGCGGGCGGCAGGGGAGCGCGCTCTCGGGGATTGGGTGGGTGACGGGCGAGAGGAGCGCTTTCGGTTCGCTCGGGACAACCCGGACCTGGTGGCGTACATGATGGCCCTGTGGGTGGAGCTGAACATGCGGATGGTGATGCCCGCAGTGCTGCCGCACTCTGAGCAGTTCAAGTACATGGCCATGGCCAGGGCCGAGTGTGGCGCGGGAGGGAATCTGCACTACCACGGGTTCAGCGTAGGGTTGCCGGGGCCCGAGGTTGCGCGGGTGCGTGCGGACGTGGACGGGGAGGGCGACATGCTCCCGCCGAGCGTGACCAGCGACATGGCGGCGTGTTTGCCATCGCTGGAGGCGGGGCCGATGGCTTGGCCCCCGCAGGAGCAGAAGCGCCGCGTTGCTGCTCTCGCGGTCCTGGAGCGGGTGCTGCGCGCCGCTGCCGGCCGGCCAGGCGCGCGTGCATCCAGGGGTCGCGGGGGTGGGGGTACGGCGGCTTCAGGGTCTGGGAGTGAGGATGGCGCGGACGACGACGATGAGGATGAGTTCGTGGGCAGGGCTGATGCGCTGCTTGACGCGCTGGTGGATCGCGGGTGGTTGGTGATCGTGGATGTTGATGAGGGTGCGCGCGGTCGGGGAGGCGACCGAGATGTTGCGTTCGAGCGTGTCGGCCGAGAGATTTCCGCGCGTGTGGACGCGCTGGGAGAGAGTCCTGTGGAGGATGGTGAGGGCGGTGACGGCGCAGAGGAAGCGGGTGCGGGTTGGCCTGGTCCCGCGGGGGTCCGCTTGCAGCGCTTGACGGGTGCTGGCGCTGATTTCGGCGTGCTGAAGCCAGAACGCGAGAACGTTTCGCTGCAGAGCGTTCTGGAGAAGCGGTTCTACGAGTTCTTCGGGCACGTGGTCTCGGAGTGGAACCCCTGCTACGATGACGCGGGCGCGTGCAGATACACGTGGACGACGAGGTTGGGGCCTTCGATGTTGACGTGGAGATGGAAGACCAGGCTGCTGCTGAGACGTCGGAGGCCCGGGCGGTTCGGAGCGTGCCTGCGTCTGCGCCGGAGTGCTTGAACTTGCGGAAGGTTCTGGACGAGGCCTTTCAGTCCGAGGCAGCAGGGACGTTGGACGTGCAGCCGGTTTGGAGAATGGTGTCCGCGCTGGTGAACAGGGTTGCGCGCCACACGAAGCATGGCATGGGCCCGCCGAAGCTCGGGGTACATGCGTGTGCGCGCGGAAAGGAGGGGTGCGTGTTCTGCCGGTATGATTTTCCGCGAGAGAGGTGGGGCCGCGTCGGGCCGAGACCGTTCCGGATGGAGAAGGTGCGCAGGGAGGGCCACTGGCAGGCGGTGTTTCCGAGGAACGACCGGCTCTGCAACAGCTACGAGGAGCACGTGCTCCTGGCCAATATGGGGAACATCGATTGGCGTCCTGTCCTGAACCTGTGGGCCGTCGTGGAGTACGTCACGAAATATGCGACGAAAGCGCCCAAGGGCTCGCGGAAGATCAAGGATGTGCTGGACGACGCCGTCAACGAGGTCTGCGCGTACGTTCCCGACGGCGAGGGCACCGACTTCCTCCGACGCTCGATCCAGAAGTTCTTCGCTCGGATGCTCGGGGAGAGGGATTACCATTGTTACGAAGTGGCGCTGCTGGGGTTGCGCTTGCCAGTGGTCTTGTCCATGATGCCCGTCGTGACTCTGAACACGACGGGCGCGCGTGCCCTGAAGCCTGCGTCCGCACTGCGGGACAAGTCGGAGGATGAGCCGGTTCACTGGAATAGCAAAGTGGACAAGTTCGACAAGCGCCTGGAGTTCGTGCGGCGCCAGCGGGCCCGGGGAGACGGGTCCATCACGGAGGAGGAGGTGCGCGATGTGTCACTCTTTGAGTTTTACTGGAAGTACGCCGTGTATCGAGGGAAGCTGAGGCGCGGGAACCCTGCGGTGTGCCTGCAGGTGACGCCCGGCTACAGCGCGGAGTGTGCGAACGTGGAGCACGCCTGCCACGAGGCGTACGCGCGGGCGAACGTCATCGCGCACTGGCGGCACATGGCGACGGTGGACCGCAGAGCCATGATCGGTGCAGAGATGCGGCGCGACGTCCGCCCTGTGCCGGAAGTCTGCATTGGGGCCGCGGATTTCGTGCCCCATGCTGGGGGCGATCGGTTCCTGGGAGTGCAGGATTTGTGGTTCAAGTCGGGGGGGGCGGCTTGGAGGGGCAGGGAGGATCGGTTCTGGGGAGATATGTTGATGGAGATGCTCACGGACCCGATGCTCCGACAGTGGGTGCCGGCGTGGGTCGTGGAGCAGTACAAACGCGCGAATCCGTTCTACAAGGAGGTGCTGGGCGCAATCTTGGAGGCTGGTGGGGTGCGGACCAACCGCGAGCTGCTGAGGCGGACGCGCCGCGAGATGGTGCGTCGGCACCGGGCGCGGCAGCAGGGGCGTGACGCTGGGGCGGGCGACGCCGCGGGCGACGTGGGGGGCCAGGAAACCGACGGTGGCTCGAGGGAGGGTGACGCTGGCAGAGAGAGCGATGCGGCGGAGTCGGGGGAGGACGTGGAGGAGCTGGTGGACAGACTCGCGCAGAACGCCGAGGACGATCCCAACGAGGAGCCTCGGGATATCGTGTTGCGCGACCCGCGACCAGGGGAGGGTGTGGAGGGCGCCGCAGGTGCGGGGGAGGTGTCCGAGTGGGATCGCCGCCCAGCGGATGAGCGTGTTAGCGCGGCGGGCCCCGCGGTGCAGGCGGCAGACGTGCGCGTCGGGGATGTGGCGCGGGAGGACGTTCGCGCGAGGGTGCGTGTGAACCCGAAGGATTTCAATTGGCTGGATGAACCGTGCAATGTGTCCACAGGGGAGAAGCGGCGCCTCGAGGGGCTGCGCGATGTCTGGTACGGCAAGGCCAACGTGGGTGACGGGGCCGAGGTCGTCTTGCGCGAAGACCTGGATCCCTGGCAGAAGTTTGCTCACGACATCGTTATGGATGGACGCCACTCCGAGAAGGACCCGCTCCGCCTGATGGTCACGGGCGTGGCAGGTACGGGGAAGTCGCGCACGGTGCGTAGTTTTGTGGCGGCGAGGCGACAGAGGGCGCGTCAGACGGCTCCGCGGACCAGAATGGATCGGGTGCCGGGCCTCCGGGGTGGGATGCGCGAGGGAAGGCGCTCTCAGTCGGAGATTGATGAGGAGGTGCGGAATTGCTGTTTGCTGGCTGCTCCGACTGGGTGCGCCTCGTTCCAGTTGAAGTATGGGGCGACTACTCTGCACAGGGCTTTCGGTGTTCCGGTGGGGTACTGCGGGCCTTGGAAGCAAAAGGGCGGTGAACGCTTCTTGCGGACGCGGGGCCGGTTGCGGCAGGCGAAGCTGTTTGTGTTGCATGAGATGAGTATGGTCGGGCGGCAGATGTTGGGGAAGATCGAGTACAAGGTGCAGGACACTCTGGGCACGGATGCGAAGTTTGCGGCACGCGGAGGAGGCGGACAAGGAGGAAAGGGGAGGAAGATGGAGGAGGACGAGCCAGTGTATCTCGGCGGGAAGGATGTCGTGCTGGCAGGAGATCCGCAGCAGGCGCCGCCCATCGGCGACGATCCGTTGTCTCGAATGGGCAAGTATGAGGGGCATGGGAAAAATAAGCCGAGGGGGGCGGAGCGCACTCCAGACGATGCGTGGAGCACGGAGAAGTTGGTGGCCACGGGCCAGTTTGTGCGCAATACGTTCCAGGACGTCGCCGTGCTACGGCGCGTGCACAGATGGAGTGGGAAGAAGGAGGGTCTGTCCGCCGAGCGGCAGGCGGAGTGCCGGCGGGATGCCGATCGTTTTCTGGAGGTGACCAAAGGAATAGCGCAGTGCACGTGGGACCAGTCGGATCATGCGTGGTTGAGGCGCCGGAACAGGTCGGTGCTGCAGATGACGAAGGAGGGCAGGGAGGAGCTCGCAGCGTTCGAGACGGCGCCGCTGCTGATGGATGGCAGGACGGATCGGGCGTCGGGTGCCTGCGGCGCGGATAGGGTGAACCTGGAGAGGCTGTACCAGGTGGCGGCTGCCAGTGGCAAGCCCATTGCGTCTCTGCGCGCCTATCACATTTGGAAGGATAAAAGTAAATCTCGGCCGGAAGAGATGGCGGCCGACGATTTCCGAGGGATCGAGAACGAGCTTCACATGTGTGAAGGGGCGCGCGTGCTGCTGACGCAGAACTTGTGGGTCGAGGCGGGGTTGATGAACGGGGCGATGGGCACGCTGCGCGGGTGCATGTGGCCGGACGGGGCGGGCCCGCACAACAGTGCGCGCCCGGACTTGCAGGCGCCGATTTGTGTTTTTGTCGAGTTCGACGACGTCGATCTGGGAAAAGACGAGAATGGCGAGCCGCGGTCTTTCTTCAAGAACGATCCTGTGCGCAAGAACTGGGTGCCCATCTGGAGGCAGACTGTATCGTCCACGACGGAGGACGGCCTCGCGCGCGAGAACTAACCGCTGCAGCTGGCGTGGGCTTTGACGCACTGGAAGGCGCAGGGGATGACGTTGGCGAAAGTCCGCGTGCACATGTCGGCGAAGACCGCGGCCGTCGCTGGGATCGGGTTCGTCGCAACGACGCGCGTCAGGCATCCGTGGGACTTGGTGTTCGAGGAAGACTTTGCCGGAGTACGCGGACTTCATGCGGGCCAGGCACACGACGGCGTTCCGGGAGCGCCGTCGGTTCGAGCTGCGGTTGGAGGCGCGCGCTTCGTCAACGTTGCGGAAGTATGGGTACTGCGAGGCGGATTTGTGGACTGCAGAGGAGAGGCGTGCGGCGGGGAGATTGTTGGGCCGTCTCGAGACCGTCCGTGCGGCGCAGGCGGAGAGGCTCAGAGGTCTGAACAGAGTGGTGGATGATGACACTTGGCTCTGGGTGAGGACGGCGCGCCGTGCGTGTCCGCGTTGGCTGAGGCTGTCGATGCCGAGGCGGGGGGTGATGACGTCGCGCGGCGGCGTCTGACCGCCGTGGCTGACAGGCTCCTGGACCGGAAGAGGGTGCGCGGTGCGACGTTGGAGGAACGTGAGGCCGCGCGGGAGCTGGCGGGTGGGGATGCAGAGGATTTCTATGGTGTTGACACGGTGGAAGAGGTGCGGGGGCGTTTGAGGGCTGCCGCTGCGCGGCTGTCCCGGGAGCGCCCGGACGACGACGGAGTGGAGTTGTTGGGCCGTGTCGCTGACATGATGGTGGATCGGTGGGTGGCGTGTGGGCGGTGGGATGGTCGCGTGTTCGATGTCGTGGACCCGAGCCTGGGCCCGCTGCACATGAGCGCTGTGAAGGAGGCCATGGGTGCGCTGGTGCCGCCGAGACTGCACGGGAGCTTGGATAAGGCGGCCAGGAAGATGAAGGATGCGTTCGGGGACGTTCGCGGTGGCTGCGCGCTGCGGATGGACAAGTGGGTCGTGAACGTGCGGTCGGAGAGCGCTCTGGCGGAGGGCAGACTGGAGCGTCAGGCGTTGGAGTTCTTCCGGAAGGTGGCGCGACAGCTGTGCTCAGGGTTAGACCTGTCGATGACTGTGGCCTCGGCAAAGGTGGGCGAGCACGTCGGCGCGGAGGAGAACCCAGAGCATTTTGCTCGGGTGGCGCACAACTGGACGAGCGTTTGGGACGCGAGCTGCGTCAGCGATAAGAAGGAGTTGCTGTTGGTTGCTGCCGTGGACGCTCTGAGCGTGTCTGGCGTTCCCCAGGATTGGATCTTTGTGCGCGTCCAGGCTGGTCGGGCGGGGGAGGCGCTCGGGCGTGCCGAGTCTCTTGACCGTGCGCGTGTACGATCGAGGCCGCAGGGAGGCGGTTGCAGGGCGAATCGCTCGGAATATCGACGCGCTGCTGCGGCCGATACAGGCCAGTGATGGGCGGCGCCCGCCACCAGCGGTAGAGTTTGGGGAGGCGCCGCACGTTCGGGTGCCTTCGCAGAGGATCGCCGGCGCACTCGGGCTCCTGCTGGGCCACGTTGGTCGCGGGGCTGGGGCCGGGGTGCTGGATGCGTCGGCGGAGTCGTTCGTGCCAGACGTGCGTCGTGCGTTGCGGGGCGCGTTCGCGTCTTTTCGCGCGGGTGTCGGCGCGCGGGGTGCGCGGGATGTCATGGAGTTGTTGCTCTCGGACCAGGAGTGCCGTGACGCTCTGGACCTCTTCGGCGTCGTCCCGCGCGCGGATGTGTCCGGGCCCAGTGCGGCGGGCGCGGGTCGGGCGATGGCGGGTGTGGTGAGGAGGGCCGCGGACGAGGCAGGCGAGGGAGACGGCCTTGAGGGCGCGTCGACGTTGTCGTTTGCGACGTGGAACATTGCTGGTGGGCATCGCGCTGCCGTGGCGCCGCATTCCTGGACCGCGCGGGATCATCGCGCCGCGGTTCTTGGCGAGGTGCTCCGTTGGAGGCAGGCGCGCGGGTGTGACGTCGTTGCCTTGCAGGAGTGCGAGGGCGGGGGCGCGTGCGAGGAGCTGTCAGGGGAGTTTCAATTGGCGGGCGTTGCGCAGGCGCACGAGTCCAGGGGGTATGTGCATCTGTACGTCAGGCACGGTCTGCGGGCGGAATCTGTGGCTGTGCCAGGGCAGGATCCGTGCGTGCTGTGCCGTGTCCAGGTTCCCGGAGACGGCGGCGCCGGCGGCGATGGGCACGTGCACGTGGCGGCGGTGCACCTGCCACGGACGCGTCATGGGAACGGCGTCGTGCGATACTTGGGAAGATTGTGGCGAAGTGCGGGGACGAATGCCATCGGCTGCTCATCGTGGGCGACATGACCAGCACGGATGCGCAGGTGCAGGCAGCCGTGGAGCAGTTGCGTCTGAGGGACGCATGGTATGAGGGCCGATCCTGGGGTTGCCCCGGCAATAAGTTCTATTCGGGTCTCGGCGAGAGGGGGTCTGTTGGCCAGAGACGTGACCGGGTGCTCTTCGGAGCGGACCTCTGGTCCGAGGTGCACTTGGTAGGGAAATGGAAGGTGTTCTTCGAGGGTTCCGAGTTCCACATGTCCGACCACTATGGGCTGTTCGGGTATGTGCGTGCCCACGCGTGCTTTGGATCTCGGGAGCAGAAGATGAGGGCCGTGGCGCAGCGCGCGAGAGTCGTGCTGCAGGCGACTCGCGATCAGTCACAGAGACTGGAGGGTGTGGAGGTTCAGAGTCGGTTACAGCGTGGTCGAGAGGCCGCGGCGCTGGCCCGGCAGCAGGCGCAGGAACGAGATCGAGAGGCGTACTTGCGGACGCAGCAGCGGGCTGCCGGCCGCCGACAGCGCCGTCGGGAACAAGCGATATCCGCAGCGTTCGGGCCACAGAGTTGGTTTGCTTTGGGTCGCCCGGTTCCGCCGCCGCCGAGCCCCTGCCCGCCTCCGCCGCCACCGTGCCCGGCAGACATGTATGTCCCGAACGTGGCTGGCATTCGCGCGGCTTCGTGGGACAGCGTGCGGTGCGTGCCCGTCCGAGGGATGCCGCGGCCATGGCACACCTGCTACGTGGTCAGTGTGACGCAGCTGATGATGCGGACGCCTGCCGTCTTGGAGTGGCTTCGATGGCATTCAGAGCAGCAGTGCGAGGACCGGGCCACGGGGCGTTGTTGCGTGTGCGGGATGTGGGAGACGTACAACCAGTTGTGCTCGCGACGCTGGCAGCAGGGACCTGTGAGTGTGCTGCGGCGTACGAGCGTTGACTGCGACGACGATGTGATGGGGCGGCCGAGTGAGTTCAATGACCCGTGGCAGCAGCAGGATGTGTTTGCGTATTGGGGTAAGCTGATGGTGGCTGCGCGTGACGCAGAGATGTTGGCAGGTCGGTTTGCGCAGCGGGAACCCGTTAGCATCCGCGCGGTGAATCTGCGGGTGACGTGCGTTGATCAGATGTTCGGGTTCGTCGTGGAGAAGCGGGAGAAGTGTGACGTGTGCAATTACGAGACTGTCGCGTACGAGGCTGAGGATGTGCTGAAGCTGCGTGTTCATGGGCGTCCAGGTGGGCCCTTGATGCTGCAGGAGTTGTACTGCGACTTCTGTGCTCCTGAAGAAATCGAGAAGAGCTGCCCGGGGTGTTGCCGCGACGAGCACGACCGGGTTAAGCACGTGAGGCAGACGAGAGCAACTGGTGTGCCACAGGTTCTGGTGGTTCAATTGAGGAGGGGCACCGAGGCGCGGGAGGCAGTGTGGGTGGAAGAGCAACTGAGGCTGCCAGGGCTTCCCCAGATGCAGTTGGTCGGTGTGGTTTACCATAATGGGCGGTCAGTTAATTGCGGCCATTACACGACTCTGTGCCGCGTTCATGATGGGAGGTACTTCGTGTTTGACGACGACGAGCCACCGCGCTTGATCCGAGACGAGCCGGCGCACATCAAGCAGAAGGAGGCGTACATGGCAGTGTATTGCCGCCTGGGCCGCGGTCAGGGGCAGGGCGCGGGCGCAGGTGCGACCGAGGTGGACGCAGCGCGTGAGGGGCAGGGCAGTGGCGGGAGTGGGCCGGGGGGCGGTGATGCGAGTGCGTCTGGTGGCGGCGGATGGGGCGGGGGTGGGCTGTTGGTGGTGACGCCGACGGAGCGACGGAGCGCGAGGGGGGGAGTGGGGCGTCGGCGGCCCGAGGGAACGGGCGCGCGGGCGGCGTCGCTGGCGATCGGGCCGGGGCTTCGGCGTCTGTTGGGTCGAGGGGTGAGCCTACGTCCGGCGGTGGAGTTGGTGCTGGGCCAGGCCGTGGAGGACGCAGGGAGGGCGTTGTCTCGGTTGCCGCCGCCGAGCCGCGTTCCGCGAGCAGGCGCCTGCGGAGGAAGTGCGCGTTTTCGACGTCAGGGGAGGGGCGCGCCGTCGAGGGTGATGGTGCGGCTGGGCGGCGAGCGGTCACGACGAAGGGCAGGGCTTCGGGCGCAGCCGAGTCAAGGGGCGCGGCAGGCGCCCGCGACTTGACCGCTGGGGTGGGCGGGGGGGCGGTGTCTCCGAGGGAGGGGGGGGTCTCTGGCTCGCCTGGTGGCGCCGCTCCGCGTTCCGCCGCGCGGCGGGCACGGGAAAAGACGGCGACGCCTCGCTCGGATGCAGGGGCGGCGGGTGGCGCGGCGGGCGCGGCTGGAGTCTGGGATGTCGGCGGGGAGCGCGACGTCGCTGGGCCAGGGCGCGTCCGAGGTGCTCGAGGGTCCGGGGGGGCGCGCGCGGGCGGCGGGGGTCTAGGTGGCGATGTGGCGTGCGCGAGTGTCGCGGGGGGGAAAGATGCGGCAGCGGTGGGGACGGTGTGGGTTTCAGCGTCGGGGAAACGAAAGGTGGAGCCTCGGTCAGAGGCGGAGGTCCCGCGGAGGAGCTCGGCGCGTTTGGCGGCGCGAGCTGCGCCCGGCCCCGTCGCGGTCGAGGAGGGGGCTGCCGCGGGCGAGGGCGCGTATATACGGGGGGGGTGCTGGTGCGCCCGAGGCGCGCGGAGCCGTCTGGACCGTCGAGTGGCGGCGGCGCCGCGCGAGTGGTGACAGGTTTCGGTGCGGGGAGGATCGAGAACTTGGCTGCGTTCCAGCGCAGCCGCGATTTGGGGGATGCGACGCGCGCGTCGCAGCGGGTCTCGGAGGGGGCCCGAGGGAGGTGCGTGGTTATGCAGGGGAATGAGCTGGATCCGTCTGCGGGGTCCGCCTGGCATGCGGGTCGATAGGGCGGGGGGTGCGGTGGGAGCTGGGTGTTGAGGGGGGAAGAGTGGGGAAGCAAGACGGGGGGGGGGGGAGCGGGTGAACTAGGGCAAGGCTGTGCTGCGAGGTTCGGCTACTCCCCCCTCAAGTCTTTTCTCTCCGCTGGCGCTCCGTGAGGGCGAAGTGGCTGGAGCGGAGGGAGGGCTGGCCCCGTAGTGGGGCGGTGCCTCCCCCGTCCGGTGCGCCAGCGAGGAGGGGGGTGCGCGTGGATGAAGGGCTGGAACTCTTTGTGGCGGTGGCGCCGATCAAGTGGTGGATGGTTCCGAAGGGATCGATGATTGGAGGGGCCTGGGGAGGGTCTCGGGTATGCCGGGAAATGAGTTGGATCCGTCGGCGTGGTTGTCGGAGTTCGCGAGGGCGGAGTGGTTGGAGTGGAGGGGCGGCCGGCCCCGAAATGGTGCGGCGCCTTCCCCTCCGGAGCGCCGGAAGGGGGTGTGGTGGGTGGGGGGGGGGCTCTGTCTGTGTGTCTGTGTGTCTGTGTGTCTATGTCTCTATGTGTCTATGTGTCTGTGTGTCTGTGTGTCTGTGTGTCTGTGTTTTGGCGTCTGTGTGTCTGTGTGTCAGTGTGTCAGTGTGTCTGTGTATCTGTTTGTGTGTGTGTGTGTGTGTGTGTGTGTGTGTGTGTCTGTGTGTCTGTCTGTCTGGGTGTTTGTGTGTCAGTGTGCCTGTGTGTCTATGGTCAGGAGGAAAAAGCACAGACGCAATTAATCGTCGCTTCGATCGAATATATGGGAAAATATGGGGAGTGGGATGGTAGACAAAAAAACACAGAAAATATGGGAACATATGGGGATTTGTTTAATTTGTGTGTATTCATTTGTGTGTCATGGGGCCCCTTCATTTTTGCCTGCGTGTCTGTGTGTCCTTGTGTCTGCGTGTCTGTGTGTTGTTGTGTCTGCGTGTCTGCGTGTCTGTGTGTCCGCGTGTCTGTGTGTCCGTGTGTCCTGTGTGTCTGTGTGTCTGTGTGTCTGTGACTCTGGTGCTCTGTGTGTCTGTGTGCTTGAGTGTCTGTGTCTCTGTGTGTCTGTGTATTTGTGTGTCTGTATGTCTGCGTGTCTGTGTGTCTTCGTGTCTGTGTGTCTGTGTGTCTGTGTGTCCGTGTGTCTGTGTGTCTGTGTGTCTGTGTGCCTGTGTGTTTGTTTGTCTGTGTGTCTGTGTGTCTGTGCGTCTGTGTGTCTGTGTGTCTGTGTGTCTGTGTGTCTGTGTGTCGGTGTGTCTGTGTGTCTGTGACTGTGTGTCTGAGTGTCCGTGTGTATTTTGTGTCTGTATGGCCGTGTGTCTGTCTGTCTGTGTGTGGTTGTCTGTGTGTCCGTGTGTCCGTGTGTCCGTGTGTCTGTGTGTCTATGTGTCTGTCTGTCTCTCTCTATGTCTGTCTGTCTGTTTGTCTGTCTGTGTGTCTGTGTGTCAGTGTGTCTGTGTGTCTGTGTGTCTGTGTGTCTGTGTGCCTGTGTTTCTGTCTTTCTGTCTTTCTGTGTGTCTGTGCGTCTGTGCTGCTGTGTGTCTGTGTGTTTGTGTGTCTGTGTGTCAGTGTGTCAGTGTGTCAGTGTGTCTGCGTGTCTCTGTGTCTGTGTTTCTGTGTGTCAGTGTGTCAGTGTGTCTGTGTCTCTGTGTGTCTGTGTGTCTGTGTGGCTGTGTGTCTGTGTGTCTGTGTGTCTGGGTGTCTGGGTGACCGTGTGTCTGTGTGTCTGTGTGTCTGTGTGTCTGTGTGTCTGTGTGTCTGTGTGTTTTTTTTTTTGTTTTGCGTCTGTGTGTCTGTGTGTCAGTGTGGCAGTGTGTCCGTGTAACTGTTTGTCTGTGTGTCTGTGTGTCTGTCTGTCTGTGTGTCTGTGTGCCTGTGTGCTTTCGTGCCTGCGTGTCTGTGTGTCCCTTTGTCTGCGTGTCTGTGTGTTGGTGTTTCTGCGTGTCTGCGTGTGCTTGTGTGTCTGTGTGTCTGTGTGTCTGTGTGTCTGTGTGTCTGTTTGTCTGTGTGTCTGTGTGTCTGTGTGTCTGTGTGTCTGGTGCTGTGGGTGTCGGTGTGTTTGAGTGTCTGTGTGTCTGTGTGTCTGTGTATTTGTGTGTCTGTGTGTCTGCGTGTATGCGTGTCTTTTTGTCTGTGTGTCTGTGTGTCTGTGTGTCTGTGTGTCTGTGTGTCTGAGTGTCTGTGTGTCTGTGTGTCCGTGTGTATGTGTGTCTGTGTGTCTGTGTGTCTGTGTATCTGTCTCTCTGTCTTTCTGTTTGTCTGTGTGTCTGTTTGTCCGTGTGTCTGTGTGCCTGAGTGTCCGTGTGTGTGTGTGTCTGTGTGTCTGTGTGTCTGTGGGTCTGTGTGTCCGTGTGTCTGTGTGTCCGTTTGTCTGTGTGTCCCTGTGCCTCTGTGTCAGTCTTCCTGTCATTCTTTGTGTCCGTGTGTCTGTGTGTTTGTGTATATGTGTGTCTGGTTGCTTGTGTGTCTGTGGGTCCGTGTGTCAGTGTGTCTGTGTGTCTGTGTTTCTGTGTTCCAGTGTGTCAATATTGTCAGTGTGTCAGTGTGTCAGTGTGTCTGTGTGTCTGTGTGTCTATGTGTCTGTGTGTCTGGGTGTCTGGGTGTCAGTCTGGCAGTGTGTCCGTGTGTCTGTGTGCCTGTGTGTCTGTGTATCTGTGTGTCTGGTTGTCTGTGTGTCTGGGTGTCTGTGTGGTTGTGTGTCTGTGTGTCTGTGTGTGCGTGTGTCCGTGTGTCTGTGTGTCTGCATGTCCGTGTGTCCGTGTGTCCGTGTGTCTGTCTGTCTGTGTGTCTGTGTGACTGTGTGTCTGTGTGTCTGTGTGTCTGTGTGTTTCTGTGTTGGTGTGTCTGTGTGTCTGTGTGTTGGTGTCTGTGTGTCCGTGTGTCCGTGTGTCTGTGTGTCTGTGTGTCTGTGTGTCTGTGTGTCTGTGCGTCTGTGTGTCTGTGTGTCCGTGTGTCTGTGTGTATTTGTGTGTGTCTGTCTGTCTGTGTGTCGGTATGTCTGTGTGTCTGTGTGTCTGTGTCTGTGTGTCTGTATGTCCGTGTGTCTTTTGTGTCCGTGTGTCCGTGTGTCCGTGTCTGTGTGTTTGTATGTCTGTGTGCTTGTGTGTCTGTGTGTCTGTGTGTCTGAGTGTCTGCGTGTCTGGGTGTCTGTGTGTCTGTGTGACTGGTTGTCTGTGTCTCTGTGTATCCTTGTGTCTGCGCGTCTTTGTGTCTGTGTGTCTGCGTTTCTGTATGTCAGTATGTCTGTGTGTCTGTCTGTCTGTGGATCTTTCTGTGTGTCTGTCTTTCTGTGCGTGTGTGTGTGGGTGTCTGTCTGTGTGTCTGTGCGCGTGTATTTGCGTGTGTGTGTGCGCGTGTGTGTGTGTCAGTGTGTGTGTGTGTGCGCGTGGCGCTGGCATCCCCGCGCTGCCCCCCCCCCCCTTTTTCCGGGCGCTCCGCGAGGGCGGAGTTGTTGGAGTGGAGGGAGGGCCCGCCCTAAATTGGGGCGGTGCCTCCCCCCTCCGGAGCGTCTGCGTGTCTGTGTTTCTGCGTGTCTGTTTGTCTGTGTGTCTTTGTGTCGATGTGTCTATGTGTCCGTGTGTCTGTGTGTCTGTATGTCTGTGTGTCTGTGTGTCTGTGTGTCTGTGTGTCTGTGTCTGTGTGTCTGTGTGTCTGTGTGTCCCTGTGTCTTTTGTCTCTGTATGGCCGTCTGTGTCTGGTGTCTGCGCTTCTGTCTGTGCGTGTTTGTCTGTGTGTCCGTGCTCCGTGTGTCTGTGTGTCTGTGTGTCGGCGTGTCTTTGTGCCCTGTGTTTCTGTGTGTCAGTGTGTCAGTGTGTCTGTGTCTCTGTGTGTCTGAGTGTCTGTGTGTCTGTGTGTCTCTGTATCTGTGTGTCTGTGTGTGTGTGTGTCTGTGTGTCTGTGTGTCTTCAGTGTGACGGTGTGTCTGTGTGTCTGTGTGTCTGTGTGTCTGTATTTTTTTTGGGCGTCTGTGTGTCAGTGTGTCGGTGTGTTTGTGTATATGTTTGTCTGTGTGTCTGTGTGTCTGTCTGTCTGTGTGTCTGTGTGCCTGTGTGCCTTTGTGCCCGCGTGTCTGTGTGTCCTTGTGTCTGCGTGTCTGTGTGTTGGTGTTTTTGCGTGTCTGCGTGTGACTGCGTCTCTGTGCGTCTGTGTGCCTGTGTGTCTGTGTGTCTGAGTGTCTGCGTGTCTGTGTGTCTGGTGCTGCGTGTGTCAGTGTGCTTGAATGTCTGTGTGTCTGTGTGTCTGTGTATTTGTGTGTCTGTATCTCTGAGTGTCTGTGTGTCTGCGTGTCTGTGTGTCTGTGTTTTTGTGCGTCTGTGTGTCTGTGTGTCTGTGTGTCTGTGTGTCTGTGCTTCCGTGTGTTTGTGTGTATGTGTGTCTCTGTGTCTGTGTCTCTGTGTGCTTGTGTTTCTGTCTTTCTGTCTTTCTGTGTGTCTGTGTGTCTGTGTGTCTGTGTGTCTGTGTGTCTGAATGTCCAAGTTTTTGCGTGTCTGTGTGTCTGTGTGTCTGTGTGTTTGTGTGTCTGTGTGTTTGTGTGTCTGTGTGTCCCTGTGCCTGTGTGTGTTTTTCTGTCTTTCTTTGTGTCCGTGTGTCTGTGTGTCTGTGTATCTGTCTGTCTGGTTGCCTGTGTGTCTATGTGTCTGTGTGTCTGTGTGTCTGGGTGTTTGGGTGTCCGTCTGTCAGTGTGTCCGTGTGTCTGTGTGTCTGTGTTTCTGTGTATCCTTGTATTTGTGTGTCTGTATGTCTCTGTGTCTGTGTGTCTGCGTTTCTGTGGGTCCGTGTGTGTGTCCGTGTGTCTGTGTGTCAGCGTGTCCGTGTGCCCATGTGTCTGTGTGTCTGTGCGTCTGTGTGTCTGTGGGCCCGTGTGTGTGTCTGTGTGTCTGTGTGTCAGCGTGTCCGTGTAACCATGTGTGTGTGTTTGTGTGTCTGTGTGTATGTGTGTCTGTGTGTCTGTGTGTCTGAATGTCTGTGAGTCCTGTGTGTTTTTGTGTTGGTGTGTCCGTGTGTCTGTGTGCAGGTGTCTGTGTGTTCGTGTGTCCGTGTGTCTGTGTGTTTGAGTGTCTGAGTGTTTGTGTGTCTGTGTTTCTGTGTGTCTGTGAGTTCGTGTGTCTGTGTGTATGTGTGTCTGTGTGTCTGTGTGTCTGTGTGTCTGTGTATCTGTGTGTCTGTGTGTCTCTGTGTCTGTTTGTCTGTGTGTCTGTACGTCCGTGTCTTTTGTGTCCGTGTGTCCGTGTGGTCGTGTCTGTGTGTTTGTATGTCTGTGTGTTTGTGTGTTCGTGTGTCTGTGTGTCTGAGTGTCTGCGTGTCTGGGTGTCTAGGTGTCTGTGTGACTGGTTGTCTGTGTGTCTGTGCATCCTTGTGTCTGAGTGTTTTTGTGTGTGTGTGTGTGTGTGTGTGTCTGCGTGTCTGTGTGTCTCTCTGTTTGTGGATCTGTCTGTGAGTCTGTCTTTCTGTGCGTCTGTGTGTGTGTGTGTGTCTGTCTGTCTGTGCGCGTGAATTTGCGTGTGTGTGTGCGCGTGTGCGTGTGCGTGTCAGTGTGTGAGTGTGTGCGCGCGCGGCGCTGGCAGCCCCGCGCTGCCGCCCCACCCCCTTCCGGGCGCTCCGCGAGGGCGGTGTGGTTGGAGTGGAGGGAGGGCCGGCCCCAAAATGGGGCGGCGCCTCCCCCCTCCGGAGCGCTGGAAGGGGGTGTGGTGGGTGGGGGGGCTCTGTCTGCCTGTCTGTGTGTCTGTGTGTCTGTGTATCTGTGTGTCTGTGTTTTTGTGCGTCTGTGTGTCTGTGTGTCTGTGTGTCAGTGTGTCTGTGTATCTGTTTGTCTGTGTGTCTGTGTGTCTGTGTGTCTGTGTGTCTGTGTTTTTGTGCGTCTGTGTGTCTGTGTGTCAGTGTGTCAGTGTGTCTGTGTATCTGTTTGTCTGTGTGTCTGTGTGTCTGTCTGTCTGGGTGTTTGTGCGTCTGTGTGCCTGTGTGCCTTTGTGCCTGCGTGTCTGTGTGTCTGTCTGTCTGTTTGTGCGCGTGAATTTGCGTGTGTGTGTGCGCGTGCGTGTGTGCGTGTCAGTGTGTGAGTGTGTGCGCGCGCGGCGCTGGCAGCCCCGCGCTGCCGCCCCCCCCCCCCCTTCCGGGCGCTCCGCGAGGGCGGAGTGGTTGGAGTGGAGGGAGGGCCGGCCCCAAAATGGGGCGGCGCCTCCCCCCTCCGGAGCGCTGGAAGGGGGTGTGGTTGGTGGGGGGGCTCTGTCTGCCTGTCTGTGTGTCTGTGTGTCTGTGTATCTGTGTGTCTGTGTTTTTGTGCGTCTGTGTGTCTGTGTGTCAGTGTGTCAGTGTGTCTGTGTATCTGTTTGTCTGTGTGTCTGTGTGTCTGTCTGTCTGGGTGTTTGTGTGTCTGTGTGCCTGTGTGCCTTTGTGCCTTCGTGTCTGTGTGTCCTTGTGCCTGCGTGTCTGTGTGTGGGTGTGTCTGCGTGGCCGCGTGTCTGTGTGTCTGCGTGTCTGTGTGTCCGTGTGTCTATGTGTCTGTGTGTCTGTGTGTCTGTGTGCTTGAGTGTCTGTGTGTCTGTGTGCTTGAGTGTCTGTGTGTCTGTGTGTCTGTGTATTTGTGTGTCTGTATGGCTGTGTGTCTGTGTGTCTCCGTGTGTGTGTTTCTGTGTGTCTGTTTGTCTGTGTGTCTGTGTGTCTGTGTGTCTATGTGTCCGTGTGTCTCTGTGTCTGTGTGTCTGTGTGTCTGTGGGTCTGTGTGTCTGTTTGTCCGTGTGTCTGTGTGTCTCTATGGCCGTATGTCTGTCTGTCTGTGTGAGAGTTTGTCCGTGTGTCTGTGTGTCCGTGTGCCTGTGTGTCTGTGTGTCTGTGTGTCTGTGGGTCTTTGTGTCTGTGTGTCTATGTGTGTCTGTCTGTCTGTCTGTATGTGCGTCGGTGTGTCTGTGTGTCTGTGTGTCTGTCTGTCTATGAGTCAGTGTGTCTGTGTGTCTGTTTGTATGTGTGCCTATGTTTCTGTCTGCGTGTCTTCCTGTGTGTCTGTGTGTTTGTGTGGCCGTGTCTGTGTGTCTATGTGTCTGTGAGTCTGTGTGTCTGTGTGTTTGTGTCTCTGTGTGTCTGCGTGTCTGTGTTTCTGTGTGTCAGTGTGTCAGTGTGTCATTGTGTCTGTGTCTCTGTGTGTCTGTGTGTCTTTGTGTCTTTGTGTCTGTGTGTCTGGGTGTCCATGTTTCTGTGTGTTTGTGTGTCTGTGCGTCTGTGTGTCTGTGTGTCTGTTTCTTTTTTGCGTCTGTGTGTCTGTGTGTCAGTGTGTCAGTGTGTCGGTGTATTTGTTTGTGTGTGTCTGTGTGTCTGTGTGTCTGTGTTTCTGTGTGCCTGTGTGCCTTAATGCCTGCGTGTCTGTGTGTCCTTGTGTCTGTGTGTCTGTGTGCGTGTATGCGTGTGCCTGTGTGTCTGTGTGTTTGTGTTTCTGTGTGTCTGTGTGTCTGAGTGTCTGTGTGTCTGTGTGTCTGGTGCTGCGTGTGTCAGTGTGCTTGATTGAGTGTCTGTGTGCCTGTGTGTCTTTGTATTTGTGTGTCTGTACGTCTGTGTGTCTGTGTGTCTGCGTGTCTGTGTGTCTGTGTGTCTGTGTGTCTGTGTGTCTGTGTGTCTGTGTGTCTGTGTGTCTTTGTGTCTGTGTGCCTGTGTGCCCGTGTTTCTGTCTTTCTGTCTTTCTGTGTCTGTGTTTCTGTGGGTCTGTGTGTCTGTGTGTCTGTGTGTCTGAGCGTCCGCTTGTCTGTGCGTCTGTGTGTCTGTGGGTCTGTGGGTCTCTGTGTCTGTGTGTCTGTGTGTCTGTGTGTCTGTGTGTCCCTGTGCCTGTGTGTGTTTGTCTGCCTGTCTTTGTGCCCGTGTGTTTTTGTGTCTGTTTATCTGTGTGTGTGGTGGCCTGTGTGTCTGTGTGTCCGTGTGTCCGTGTGTCAGTGTGGCTGTGCGTTTGTGTTTCTGTGTGTCAGTGTGTCAATGTGTCAGTGTGTCAGTGTGTTTGTGTGTCTGTGTGTCTGTGTGTCTGTGTGTCTTGGTGTCTGGGTGTCAGTCTGTCAGTGTGTCCGCGTGTCTGTGTGTCTGTGTGTGTGTGTGTCTGTGCATCTGTGTGTCTGGTTGTTTCTGTGTCTGTGTGTCTGTGTGTTTGCGTGTCTGTGTGTCCGTGTGTGTGTCCGTGTGGTTGTGTGTCTGCGTGACCGCGTGTCCGTGTGTCTGTCTGTCTGTGTGTCTGTGTGTCTGTCTGTCTGTGTGTCTGTGTGTCTGTGTGTCTGTGTGTCTGTGTGTTTTTGTGTTGGTGTGTTTTGTGTGTCTGTGTGTTGGTGTCTGTGTTCTGTGTGTCCGTGTGTCTGTGTGCCTGTGTGTCTGTGTGTTTGTGTGTCTGTGTGTCCGTGTGTCTGTGTGTATGTGTGTCTGTGTTTCTGTGTGTCTTTGTGTCTGTGTGTCTGTGTGTCTGTGTGTCTGTGTGTTTGGGTTTTGTGTGTCTGTATGTCCGTGTGTCTTTTGTGTCCGTGTGTCCGTGTCTGTGTTTCTGCATTGCTGTGTGTTTGTGTGTCCGCGTGTCTGTGTGTCTGAGTATCTGCGTGTCTGGATGTCTGTGTGTCTGTGTGACTGGTTGGCTGTGTGTCTGTGTATCCTGGTGTCTGCGTGTCTGCGTGTCCGTGTGTCTGCGTGTCCGTCTGTCTGTGTGTCTGTGTGTCTGTCTGCCTGTGGATCTGTCTGCGTTGTCTTTCTGTGCGTCTGTGTGTGTGTCTGTCTGTCTGTCTGTCTGTCTGTCTGTCTGTCTGTCTGTCTGTGCGCGTGTATTTGCGTGTGTGTGTGTGTGTGTGTGTGTGTGTGTGTGTGCGTGCGTGTGTGTGTGTGTGTGTGTCAGTGTGTGTGTGTGTGCGTGCGCGCGCGGCGCTGGCAGCCCCGCGCTGGCCCCCCCCCCGCCTCTCCCTTTCTCGCGCGCTCCGCGAGGGCGAAGTGGTTGGTCCGTGGAGGGAGGGCCGGCCCCAAAATGGGGCGGTGCCTCACCCCTCCGGAGCGCCGGAAGGGGGCGTGGTGGGTCGGGGGGGGCTCTGTCTGCCAGTCAGTGTGTCTGTGTGTCTATGTGTCTGTGTGTATGCTTCTGTGTGTCTGTGTGTCTGTGTTTTTGTGCGTATGTGTGTCAGTGTGTCAGTGTGTCAGTGTGTCTGTTTATCTGTTTGTCTGTGTGTCTGTGTGTCTCTGTCTGGGTGTCTGTGTGTCTGTGTGCCTGTGTGCCTTTGTGCCTGCGTGTCTGTGTGTCCTTGTGTCTGCGTGTCTGTGTGTTGGTGTGTCTGCGTGTCTGCGTGTCTGTGTGTCTGCGTGTCTGTGTGTCCGTGTGTCTGTGTGTCTTTGTGTCTGTGTGTCTGTGAATCTGGTGCTCTGTGTGTCTGTGTGCTTGAGTGTCTGTGTGTCTGTGTGTCTGTGTATTTGGGTGTCTGTATGTCTGTATGTCGACATGAAGATGGTTCCGCCAAGTGTTTTGATAGTAGAAGTGCGCCTACAGAGCTCATACTAAGATAGAGGGGCCCTCGTAATTATTTACAGGTGCGAAAAATCTGCTTTCTCAAAATGAATTGTCAAATATCTTTCAAAAAGTTGCACAACCACCCAAAAGTTATCACTTTGTCCTTTCTGGCCGGGTCGACCAACTGGGCGCCGGCGGTAAACCGTCAACCTTCCTTACCGCCGGGGGACTCGTAGAGCTTCCTGACAGTATATACTGTGGAAAAAAAACTCCAAAGAACGACTAGTTTTTCAGCTCGAGCGATTTCAGACCTCTCAAGATGACTCTAACCAAAAAACAAACAATTTCGCAACCCAGTTCGAGTATCGAACCGAGTTCAGACCTCTGAATGCGACAGGCGGGCGCGTCTGATGTCTGTGAATCCACTCATGTGATTCCCAGCCCTGCAGCTCCCCTACAGCCCGAGTTGAGTGCAGAAAACCGACAGTATCGACTCGAAAAAAAGAATAGTTTCGCGGACCTAGTTCGAGCAGCAGACCGAGTTCCGAGCTCTGGAATCGACCAACAGACGCGCCTCATGTGTGCAAATCGATATCTGTGACCCGCAGCACTGTAGCCTCCCCCCAGCACGAGTTGAGTGCAGAAAATTGAGAGCACTTCTCACGATGATTCGGACAATACGAATAGTTTCGCGAACCTAGCTCGGGCAGCAGGCCGAGTTCAGAGCTCTCGGATCAATAGACGAACGCGACTGATGATTCCCCATCGATGTCTGTACAATGAGCCCTGTAGCTGCCCTACAGCTCGAG
>CAUYUJ010019100.1:0-92500 GCA_963575745.1 Prorocentrum cordatum
GCCCCTTCCCCCCCCCTGCGTGGTGGCACAGCTCGCTCCAGCGCAGACGACCCCTGCCTCACCGCCGGCGCAAACTTTTTCAGGGAGTATGTTGCCCGGTCCGCGGATTTGGCGCCCACGCGCCGGATCCACGCATCCGCGGTCCATGTTAGCATTCAGTCGGGCATGTGCCTCTGTAGGAGGAAAATCTTCACGAGTGGTCCACACATGTCAGGGGACGATGCTTTGGTTTGTTTGGCCACGTGTTGACAATTTTCTGGCTGTTTTCGGGTTTTCTTCCAACATCCGCCCGTACGAGGACATGCCCGACCTGATGTTAGTCAGGAGGAAAAGAAACACACAGACACATCGATTCCCAGAAAATATGGGAAAACATGGGAAGTGGGGGGGAAGACAAAAACCCAGAATATATATGAAAATATGGGGAGTCCTTTTTTTAGTGTGTATTTATTTGTGTGTCCCAGGGCCCCTTCACGTTAGCATGTGCCCTATGTTGTTCCCTTTTTTTCTCCCGTGAGTGAGCGGCGCAGCTCGGGATGGAAGTCTGCCGTGCGTCCTATTCTCGCCGTGCAGAAGAGATCGCCGCCCCCCCCCCGCCCCAGAGGGGAGAAGCTGACCTTGAAGGTCGCTAGGGGGGCAGCGTTGGTTCGAGGGCCAGATCCCCGCACGCTCGGCGGGCGCGCTTGATCGGTCAACAGCAATCCTTCCAGCCGCCCTTCGCGAGAAGCTCTGATTTCAGGTTTGCTCTCGCCGACGATTGGGCTGCTCATGCTTGCTCTTGCACTACAAAAGCATTGCCCTCTCCCCCGTCGCCCCAGAAACACAGATCGCGTTCGCTGCCCCTCAGCGAGCTTCAAAGCTGACCTCCTCTCGTCGTGACAGACAATTGCGGCGAGCGCTCCCGTCCAACTTTTTCTCACGTCCGTCAACCCATACCCCCGACCTCATGATGCCTTCACGACGGCCCAGAGGTTTCGACCTATTCCCCGGGACTGGTTTTTCATCCTGAGTCGTTTTTTGATGGTCCCGAGGCCCAGTACGGGCCCCCAGACGCTGAAAATGGCGAAAAACCTCCCGCCGTGATTTTTTCCTTGCTCGAGGGGGTCTGGGAACTCGGCACCCCTCGAGCCTTCCTGTGTGTCGCCGTTTTTGCCCGCCGTGCGCAGAGCACGGGCCCAACCTCGGGAGGTGGGCTCGCTGAGGCTGCCGCCCTGCGCCGAAGGGTGCCGGTGCAGACGGGGCCTCGGATTCAGTCGACTACACGTCAGAGTGACCTGTCGCCGGAGTGACCTCTGGTGCGGGCCCACGGGGGCTCCCCGATCGCCGAACGCGATGCGGTATTCGCGTCTTGCGCGCTCGTGTTTGGTCCCCCCGCGGCTCCCAATGAACCGCGCACCACAGGTCACTCTTACCCAGGGTCACCCCTGCGTGCAGTCGATGAAGTCGTGCATGTCCCTCTCTAGGAGGGATATTCAAGACTGGTCCAGAAATCATAAAGGGATGTTTTTTTTAAACCTTTTTTGCTACTGTAGATTTTTGGCGTACGGTAGGTTTGCGTCGTGTCGACCAGCGGCGACCCCAGCGCGGGCGTTCAAGGTTGAACGCCGCCGGCGACCCAGAATCGATCGATGTTGAACGATTGGACGTTGCGGCAGCGGCCGATCGTTCAAGGTTGAACGATCCCCGAGGTGTCAAAAACCAACGCTGGGGTCGGCACGACACGAACCCGCCGTATGTGCAATTCTTGTCCCCCAAAGTCCGCCTGCAGGAGGACAGGCCCGACCTCAGCCTCGGAGGACGCAGCCCGCTCTCCTCGGCCTCCCGGGGGGAGCCCTCGCAGGGCCCTGGGAGGCCATCCGGGAACGGCTCGCGAGGATCGGCTCGGGCGAAAGGGGGGGATTGGGAAAGGGGGGGTTACGAAATCTGCTGCATGCAGCTGGTTTCGGCCCCACCGAGGGGCCCATTCCTCGATACACGCGCGCCTCCCGACGCCGGGAGGCGCCTGGAAAATCAGCTACGTGAGCTGATTCTCAAACCCCTCCTTTGCTATCCCCCCCTTTCGCCCGACCCGAGAGGAGGAGAGGCTCATGAGCGGCCGAGCGCGGGGGGGGGCAACGAGGGGTCACAGGAGAAGCTCGGATACCCACTTTGAGGACATGCGAGTCGGAGGACGCAGCCCGCTCTCCTCGGCCTCCGGGGGGGCCCTCGCAGGGCCCCGGGGCCATCCAGGAACGGCTCGCGAGGAGGAGAGGCTCATTAGCGGCCGAGCGCGGGGGGGGGCAACGATGGGTCACAGGAGAAGCTCGGATGCCCACTTTGAGGACATGCGAGTTCGTTTGATCCTCTTCCTCAGCCTGCCACTCGCCGCATTCGAGCTTTGCCGCTAGAGAGGCTCGCTGCCGTACGTGTCCGATGGGTGTTGTTCTAGCCCCCCTTGAGGGGAAGCGGTCTGATGACTACGATATCGGAGCTGATGCTGAAATTGGTGGGTGTTTGCGGTAGGACAAAAATTGCGGGGTGGAGCCCTGGAAGTTAAGGGCAGCTGCGAAGGGGGGCGCGGGCACCGCCTGCTCGCACGGGGGGGAGGAGGAGAAGGAGGAGGAGGAGGAGAGGAGGAGGAGGAGGAGGAGTAGGAGGGAGGAGGAGGAGGAGGAGGAGGAGGAGAGGGGGGGGGGATGGGGAGGAGGAGGAGGAGGAGGAGAGAGAGAGGCCCGTGCTGTCATCCTTCCCTGGTTTTCTCCCTGCTTCGGTCTCCCGGGAGGCCTCTCGTCGCCACCGCTGAGGTCGCCTCGAGCTTGTGGTCGGAACGAATCCCTGGAGAGGTCCAGGCAGTAGCGACATACATACACACATACACACATGCACACATACACACATACACACATACATACATCCACCCATATATACATACATACATGCATGCTAGCACGAGCGAAACATACATACATACATACATACATACATACATACATACATACATACATACATACATACATACATACATACATACATACATACGTACGTACGTACGTACGTACGTACGTACGTACGTACGTACGTACGTACGTACATACATACATACATACATACATGCATGCATACATACATACATACATACACACACATACGTACATACATGCATACAAACATATAACGCAATAAACCAATTGAGAACGCAAACATAAACATAAAACAACACACAACAATTAATTAAACATAAGAAAAATATAAGCACGACCAAACAAACCATACATACATACATGTGTATGGGGAGCGTTCCAAACAGGGCCTTGCTTCGAGGATGGAGGGAGTTGCGATCTCTTCCGCGGCGGAAGGCGACGGAAGTAAAACGAGGGCGGCTCCGCCGACGCGAGCCAGCGGAAGGCCAGCGGGAGGCGGCGGAAGTACAAGAGGTGTCCCCAATAGATGACAACATGTTTTGGTTCAGGGTTTCCGGAACCGGCCATACATACAAACATACGTACACATATACACATGTTTATGTATGTATGCATGTATGTATGCATGTATGTATGTATGTATGTATGTATGTGTGTGCGCATGTCTGTGTGTCTGTGAATCCTGTCTGTCTGTCTGTCTGTCTGTCTGTCTGTCTGTCTGTCTGTCTGTCTGTCTGTCTGTCTGTCTGTGTGTATGTATGTGTGTTTGCATGTACGCATGACCGTAATTGTGTATGTATGCATGTATGTATGTGCGTTTGTATGAATGTTTGCATGTTCATGTATGTATGCATGTACGTATGAATGAGTGTATGGCTGTACGTATGCATGTATGTGTGTGTATGCATGCATGCATGCATGCATGCATGCATGTATGCAGTTATGCATGCATATACGTGCGCACACACACACACACACATTCATCGACAGGGCCATGATACGCCCAGCTAGACCGCGCACGTGCCTCGGACCATGGTTCGCGAACCCCCTCTCTGGACGCCCCCGACAAAAAATAACAAGTCCCCCGGGAAGGGGCCCAATTCTGTGCCTCGGGGGGCTCCACGCCGCGAGCGCAAGTCTCGGCGCTGGAGATCTGGGGACGGGCGCATGCGACGGCGGCGCCAGCGCCGAGCTGGCGGAGGCCATCGAGCGGCGGCTCTCGGCGCGGATGGGCCAGCAGGTGCTGCAGCTCAGCCAGGTGCTGCGCCGCGTCGTGCACGCGATGCAGGGACGGCAGCAGGCCGCGCCGCCCCCGGCGGCTGCCGCGGGGGACGGCGGCATTTCCGCCGGCATCTCCGACGGGCCCTCTCTCAGCTCGGTGGTTCCAAGATCGGGCCCGAGGCATCCACATGGGGTCCTAAGCCCAGACATGATCGCGTCGTAAAAAAATGAGGAAGGGAGGTTTGGGGCTATTTTCGGCCCCGGGGGGTCCTCGCCAGGCCTCGGGGTCATCAAAAAACGCCTCAGGACGAAAAACCGGTCACATGGAAAGGGTCGGGACTTCCAGGGACGCTGTCCTGAAAACATCAGGACGGCGCATGTCTGGGAGGGACCTCCGACGTCGTGATTTTTTTCACAACGTCGACCCCCAGAGGTCGGGGCCCCTTCCCCGCGACCGGTTTCTCATCCCGAGTCGTTCTTTGACGGTCCCGAGGCCCGGGAAGGGCGCCTGGAGGCCGAACATAGCGAAAGGCCGCCCGTCCCGATTCTTGCGCGCAGCACGAGGGGGTCTGGGGGCCCCATGTGCCTCAGGACCCCCTCTTGGGGCCACCGATCAGCCGCGCACTGGGCGGCCAGCCGGCTGCTGGCGGGGACCTGCACAGGGAATTCGATCTGCACGGCAGCCTCGACCTGCCCAGGAGCGGCAGCCGCGGGCGCAGCCCCGGGGGCACGCCGGCCGGCGGGCCGGCCGGCGATGCGGAGGCCTCCCGCGCCAGCTCGGAGCACCGCCGCACGGCGATCGACGAGCTGTACAGGGAGCTGCACAGGCTCCGGAGAAGGAAGAGCAGCCCAGACATGCTCGCGTCGTATGAAGAAAATCAGGACGGGAGGTTTTGGCCAGTTTCGACCCAGGGGGGCCTCCGCCGGGCCTCGGGGCCGTCCAAAAACGACTCAGGACGAAAAGCTGGTCCCGGGGAAAGGGTCGGGACTTCCAGGGACGCCGTCTTGAAAAAATCAGAACGGCGCATGTCTGGGTAGAAGCAAGAAGCAAGAAGCAAGCGAGGCTAGGTTAGGACGAGGACAGATCCGTTTCAGATCGCTCTGGGCCGCTCTCAGAGCGTTTGTGGAGCGCTCTGAGAAGGCCGCGGCGCCCGAGACATTCTCCAGAGCCGCTGGATCCCAGAGATTCTCGACTTCACCCGATAGTATCCTCGTCCTGGCTTCGTTTCAAAGACCGTTGCGGCAGCAGAAGGCCCGACATAGCTTCACAAAAAGTTCACGATGGGTGGCCACGACGACAGGGGGCGCGATAGGCCACCGACTTAGGTGGCCTGGGCTTCCTCACTGGGTGGTCGGAAACTGGTGTGGGACCCTTAAAGACAAGCTGTTTGGGCCACAGCTGCGTAAACGTTCGGGGGCCCGCGCGGATTTTTGGACCGGCGATGGAACCTCCCAGCGCCGACCTCAGAGAGAAGATCTGCGCGGACCCCTCTAAAAATTGGGCGCCCAAGAGGGTCTGTGTGTGTGCTGGCGTTTGTGTGTGTGTATCGTGGCCAAGGCTGTTACATCTCCCTGGCTTCATGCCCTCCCCGTCTTCTTTTTGCGCGGTCCCTCGCCCCCACTCGTCCACGCGCGGGCCTCGGGCCATGATGCGCATCCCCTCCCCGCGTTCTGGGCCCCCCCTCCTCGGCGCACGGGGCACGGCCTGTTTTTTTTATACTGTGGGGTGGCCTGTTGAGCCATCGCCCCCCGGGGGCCCCTGTTTTGAGTTGCCGGGGGGGTGTGATGTTGGTGGGCGGGAGCCGCTTTTCTCCATCGCAACTGACGCCCTCGCACCTCTCTGCCCGCCCATGTGGCCCAGGGCGGGGTCCGAGCCGTCGGCCCTCCGCCGATCGAGCTCCTCAGAACGGTGGTGTGGGCGCAACTAGGTCGCAGAGACTGGTCTGGACCTTGCCCCCAGATCGCTCCTCAAGCTGTGCCTCTCACCCCCAAGCCCCCGACGTCGCGCTTTTTTCAAAGGGCCCCCAGTTCAGTTCAGTTCAGTTCAGAAGCCTTGCGTCCGGACGGCGGGCAGGCAGGGTGGGACCGTGAGCAGACACATTGTTCAGTAGAGAGGCGTGCTATATTTGCAACGGCCGCGCGTGTTAAACACACAGAGGGATGATGATGATGATGATGATGATGATGATGATGATGATGCTGATGATGCTGATGATGCTGATGATGATGCTGATGATGCTGATGATGATGATGAGGAGGAGGAGGAGGATGTGGATGAGGGGGAGCAGGAGGAGGAGGAGGAGGAGGAGGAGGAGGAGGGATGATGGAGGATAGGGGATGAATGATGGAGGATGGAGGATGGAGGATGGAGTTGGATGATGATGATGATGATGATGATGATGATGATGATGATGATGATGATGATGATGATGATGGATGAGGATGAGGATGAGATGATGATGAGGATGAGGATGATGATGATGAGATGATGGATGATGATGAGATGATGATGATGATGATGATGATGATGATGATGATGATGATGGATGATGAGATGATGTGAGGAGATGAGGATGAGATGGAGAGGAAGGAGGAGAGGAGGAGGAGGAGAAGGAGGAGAGAGAGGAGAGGAGGAGGAGGAGGAGGAGGACGGAGGAGAGAGGAGGAGGAGGAGGAGGAGGAGGAGGAGGAGGAGGAGGAGGAGGAGGAGGAGGAGGAGGAGGAGGAGGAGGAGGAGGAGAGGAGGAGCCAGGAGGAGGAGGAGGAGGAGGGAGGAGGAGAGGAGGAGGAGGAGGAGGAGGAGGAGGAGGAGGAGAGAAGAGAGCCACAGCGCCTCCCGTCGTGATTTCTCGCCACCACGCGCGGGTGTCAGGGCCCACCTCGCACCCACAGGCTGGAGGCCGCCGCCCCGGACGGCCGACGTCGCGCCCGCGGCGCCGGCGACCCGCAGGGCGGCCGCGCCTGCGCGGCCACGTCGGGCACCGAGGGCGGTGGCCGCGCGCGACCGGGCGCACCACGCCTGAGGAAGAAAAGGGCGTTCGGCTCCGGTCGGGCACCTCCATGCGGCCCAGATCGGGGGCGGCCAAGACGGGGGTGATGATTGGGGGGTTCGGACGTGCTCGGAGTTTTCGGGCGTTTTCGCCGGCGCTCGGCGGTTGTCAAGCCTCGGGGTGCTTTTCAGCAGTTGCGCCTCGTCGAGAGGCGTTCCCCAGGGGTGCCCAGATCGTCCTGAGCGGGCCGGCGTGGGCCCGACGTGTGACCCGAGAGTTGCCGGGCGTCGAGGGGCGTGTGGTCTGCGGGGGGAGACACCATGGCCAGGGCCAGGGTGGCCCCCCAAATGTCATTGCTTTAAAAAAAAAAAAAAAAAAAATCAATACCCAGACATGATCGTGCCGTTTTTTTGTTTTTTGTTTTGTAAAAAAATGAGGTCGGGAGGTTTGGGCTACTCTCGGCCCCAGGGGGCCCTCGCCGGGCGCCGGGGCCGGCAACAAACCATTCAGGACGAAGAACCAGTCCTGGAGGAAGGTCGGGACTTCCAGGGACGCCGTCCTGAAACAATCCGGACGTCGCATGACTGTGCACGTCTCCTGGCCCCCCCTGGCTTGCGCACGTGACTCGGGCCATGTTTTGCGAACCCCCCTCCCGCGCTCCATGCCGCCCAGAGTGCGCCTCCCACGTCCTCACGGCGTGGCAGACGACACGGCGGAAGGTATGTTGCTGTTCTCGGCCTCGGGGGGGCCTCGCTGGGCCCCAGGGCCGTCCAAAAGTTTCTATGCGCGGAGATTCCCAGATGTGCATATCAACCTCATGTCACGTCTCGTTGAGGAGCTCTGTCTATGACTATTTGGTTGGGAAAGCGAGCCCGCGTAGACGACCAGCGCGACAACGACCACGATGACATCGATGACTTCTGACGTGACGTTCTCCTCCTTCTGGACATCTCCCAGGATAGACGAGGGAAACAAGTGGAAGGGCGAGGGGGACTTTCTCTTGCTGTTTTCCCCCGCGTGAACTCAGGCAAGCGCGCATGGCATTGCTACGCCCGCTCTCTGGCGTGCTGCTCGCGGCGCCTGCTGGCACGTGGGGGGCCCAAGTGCCACGCTGGCAATCTCGCGGTAGCCAGCTGCGCGTGTGAATTCTAGCGCGAGTGAACCTCAACATGGGTGATCTAGGTGTGCGCGATGTGAGTGGATCCTGGTATGATTGAGCTAGAGTGTGCGCGAGTCTGGACACAGTCAGTCTGAGTACGAGTGGGCCTGAGTATGAGTTGGTCTGAGTGCGAGCGAGTGTAAGTGCGAGTGGTTGCGGGTGCGACTGAGTCTGAGTGTGGGTGGGTCTGAGTTTGAGTGTAACGAGTTCAAGTCTGAGTGTGAGTGGGCTTGTGTGCGAGATTGTCTGAGTATGCGGGTGATTGAGGGCACGTGAGTCTGAGTGTGAGTGAGTCTGGGTGTGAGGTGGTTCAGTTGCGACGGGTTCTCGGTTAAGAAAGTATGAGTGTGTCTGACTATGTTTCATTATGATTATGAATGCCGATGGTTATGATGAATGGGTATGCGTGGGTGTGTGGTGCGGGTGAGTAAGTCCGAATGCGAACGAGTGCGTCTGAGTGGGGCCAGCGGAATTGACGTGAGTGGGTGAGTGCAGAGCACACATGCCCACATAGAAATCAGCTGGGCAGAAACGGGCAAACCGCACCAGGTATTCCCACAGTTTGGGTGCGAATCCTGGAATGTCCTCCCCCCTTCTCCCTTGGGGTGCCCATGTGCCACGCCTGCTACATCGCTGTGGGCATTGGGGCACCAAGAGACAAAAACCGGGTCGGGTATAGCCATGCCATGTTCGTGTGACGGCAGTTCCGATTCGTGGAATGGGGCGGGGGAGCGTCGTTTGGTACATATCACTAGACCACGCCCCACTGAAACCGAGTCCCGCCAATGCCCGATCCTGGGGGCAGAGACAGGCAAATGGCGTGAGACATTTTGACACCTGGGCTCGACTGTTGGCGTGCTCTCGCCCCCAGCGGCTCCCCCTTGGGGTGCCCAAGTGAGAACGCTGTATCGCGGTGAGCATTGGACCACCAAACATGAAACATCTGGGGTGCAACAACACGCGAACTGCATGAGACATCCTCGCTATCCGGGCCCATCCCTGGAGGTTTATTTTTGGGGTGCCCAAGAGGCACGAGTATCTTATCGCGGTGGAGACTGGACCACCTACCAGAAAAATCTGAGGGGCAGGAACAGGCAAGCCGCTTAAGACATGCCCACAATGTGGGCGCGAATCCTTGAACATCCTCAGCGGCTCCCACTTGGGGCGCAAGAGAAACATGGTGGCCCAAACAGGCGAACTGTTGGAGGGATGCCCAGCTCTGAAGTGTACTCACGCACGGCGTCCTTCTCTTAGGGCGCCCAATGCCCAAATGTCACGCTTGTTGTACCGCTGTGAGCATTGGACCACCAACAGAGAAAAACCTGTGGGGCAGAAACAGGCAAAGCGCCTTAGATGAACTGTGTGAAGGGTGCGCCAAAATGGGGCGGCGCCACCATGTGGATGTGGACCCTGTTGCTGGGGCCTTCGGGCTCCTTATGGGGCCACGAGCTGCGTGAGGGGTGCGTGGCGCCGCCATGTGGACCCTGCCGCTTGGACCCTCGGTGGGTTTTCCTTACGGGGCCACGAGCAGCGTGAGGGGTGCGCCAAAATGGAGTGGCGCTGCCATTCGGACCCTGCCACTGGGGCCTTTGGCGGAGCTCCTCATCGAACCACGAACCGTGTGCGTGGTCCACCAAAATGGGGCGGCGCCGCCATGTGGACCCTGTTGCTGGGGCCTTCGGTGGAGCTCCATATGGGGCCATTAGCTGTGGGATGGGTGCGCCAAAATGGGGCGGCGTCGCCATGTTGACGCTGATATCGGGGCCTTGGGTAGAGCTCCTCATGGAGCCACGAAGCGTGTGAGGGGTGTGCCGACATGGGTGCGGCGCCGCCATGCGTACCCTGCCATTGGGGCCTTCGGTGGAGCTTCCCATGGGTCCACCATACGTGGGAGGGGCGTGTCCTAATGGCTGCGGTACTCACAGCTGTTGATGGCGATGCTGGTGACGATGACGGCGATGATGATGATGACGACGGCGATGATATTGATTTTGATGGTGATGACGACGATGATGATGTTGTTAATGGTGATGCTGATGGTGATGATGCTACTCATGCTGATGTTGCTGATGATGTTGAATATGATGCTGATGGTGATGACGATGCTGGTGGTGATGTTGAAGATGGTGATGATTATGGTGATGATGGTGATGATGCTGATGATGGTGATTGTGATAATGATTATGGTGACGGCGATGCGGATCATTGTGTTGATGATGATTGCTGTGGTGATGGCGATGATGGTGATGATGCTGATGATGGTGCTGATGATGCTGATGTTGATGATGATACTGCTGATGATGATGGTGATGGTGATGATGATGATGATGATGATGATGATGATGATGATGATGATGATGATGATGATGATGATGATGGTGGTGATGGTGGTGATGCCAACACCACAGGATGGTTGGGCAACTTTGTCCCAGAGGGGTTCGAGGCAGCCAAGGTGGGCTTGGACAGCGCAGGCGCGAGCTTCCTGTCATGGGCCCGAGCCCAGTCCAAGCGTATCCCGTTCCATGCCAGGATCGGGTTCAGCTTGGGCTTTTCATTGAGGCCAGTTTGGGCCGTCGATGGGCTCGCTCATCGAGTCCAGACGAAGGCTGGCGTGTAGGCCATCGTGGTCTAGCTTGGGCCCTCAGAGGTGGTCAGAAAGTCATCCTGGCGAAGGACCCAACAATGTGAAATTGTGGATGCCGTGTGATGGTGCCGCTTTCGGTGGAGCTCCCTATGGGGCCACGACCCGTGGGAGGGGCGCGCCAAAATGGGGCGGCGTCGCCGTGCGAACTCCGCCACTGGGGTCTTCGGTGGAGCTCCCTATGGGGCCATGAGCCGTGTGAGGGGAGTGCCGAAATGGGTGCGGCGCCGCCGTGCGGACCTTGCTACTTGGGGCCTTCGGTGGAGCTCCCCATGGGGCCATTGGCCCGTGGGAGGGGTGCGCCAAAATGGGGCGGCGCCGCCATGTGGACCGGTGGAGCTCCCTTTGGGGCCATGAGCCGTGGGAGGGGTGCGCCACGGGAAGCGTCGCCATGTGGACCCGGGCCTTCGGTGGAGCTTCCTATGGTGGGGCCACGGAACGTGTGAGGGGTGCGCCAAAATGGGGCGGCGCCACCATGTGGCAGCTCCATGTGGGGCCATTAGCCGTGGGAGGGGTGCGCCAACATGGAGCGGCGTCGCCGTGTGCACCCTGCCGCTGGGGCCTTCGGTGGAGCTCTCTATGGGGCCATGGGCCGTAGGAGGTTTGCGCCACCCTGGGGCGGCGGGGATTGGAACCGGAGCCAGAACCGATAAAAAGAATGCGACGGAGCCGGTAACAAAAGACGGCGTCGGATGTGGCAAACACACGGCACAACGGAACCGGTCAAAAAGCGGCCCTGTCGTTTCCAGGGCCCTTTACAGGTTGAGCCGGCATGCAAAAGCAGCTTCGAGTCCTAAGCTCCGCTTCGTGAGCCCAACAAGTGCTAAGCGGGGCGGGGAGCCTGCGTGAGCCGTCGGCAGAGCCTGCCAACCAGCACGAACCACCCTGAGACCGCCCACAAATCGGGGGCGGCAAAGAGGGGGGTGATGACTATCAGGAGCGAAAGAAGGACGTACATGTACATGAATCCGCGCTGGTTTCGAGAGCACGCATTGCACAAATGTTCGTATAACGCGGCCGGTCTCGCGAATTGAGGGGCCGTGTTCATGTACATAGTTGTGCGCGTACGTCCTTTGTGGGCTCCCTAGACAAGGGGGGGGGATATCATGGCGTGAGCCATGATATTTCCCCAGATTTCATGGCGCCTCTTCCTATTTCATTATGTCCCTGGCCCCCCGCTGGGCCGTGCACATGCCGCCGGTCATGATTTGCACCCCCCCCTCTTGGACACCCCCCTCTTGGCCGCTCCCGAAAAGAGGGGGGTGATGACTAGGGGGGGGGAAATATCATGGCGTGAGCCATGAGATTTCCCCAGATCTCATGGCGCCTCTTCCTATTTCATTATGTCCCTGGCCTCCTCCTCCTCCTCCTCCTCCTCCTCCTCCTCCTCCTCCTCCTCCTCCTCCTCCTCCCCCCCCCCGCCTGCGGCGCTCTCGGGCGTCCACCTCCCCGTGATAGCGCCTCGTGCTCGCGCGTTTGTTCGTCGAGGGACGGTCCCCAGACGTGCTCGCGTCGTAAGAATAAAAATCGCAGGCCTAGAGGTTGACACCAGCACCAAGATCGGTGGTCTGCCTCCACCGAGGGAAGACGATTTCGATCTCGGTGGTGGTGGTAATATTCTGGCTCCCAAAGTGACCGAAATCTTACCATCAACACCGAAATCGAGAATCATCTTCCCCCTGTGGAGGCAGCCCCCTGTGTTGGTGTTGGTGCCCATTTCCAGGCCTCCCAACAAAAATAAAGGACGGGAGGTTTTCGGCTATTTCGGCCCCGGGGGGCCCTCGCCGGGCCTCAGGACGACCGTCAAACAACGACTCAGGACGCAAAACGGGTCCCAGGGAACGGGTCGGGACTTCCAGGGACGCCGTCCTGAAAGAACCAGGACGTCGCACGTCTGGGGGGGAGGAGTCCCGATCACGAGGAACGATGATACGAGAAGGCCGGGCACGCAGGCGAGGGAGAGCAGACGGAGGACATCGTCGGAGTGGGGATGGGAAGGGCTGTGCGCAGCGTAGGGGTGCTGGAAAGGCGGCGTCGGCACTCGTGGCACTCCAAAGTCAGAACAGGGTCCATGGCGAGCATGGAGGACGAGGCAGATGAACGACAAGGGTCCGCGAGGCAAGCGGAGCGGCCACGAGGGGCCTTTCGGACGCAGGAGCGTGCATGCCCCGACGGGGGCGAGGAGAGGGCGGCTTAGATTCGAAGAGTGTGCGTGTGAGGATGTCCTGTCGTGCGCTCCTCTCCCCGCCCGCGCTCCGCGGCAGCCCTCCTCCCCCTCCTCCTCCCGCCTCTTGCCGCCCGTGAGTCAGTGCGCCACGCGCCCTGGGCTACTCCGATTGGGCGCGCGTGCGGATCGGATCGCCCCTGCCGCGCTGCGGCGTAACAGGCGAGGGTCTCCTGCTCGGTGCTGCCCGACGGCCGACTCGGGTCCACTCGTGCTGGGAGATCAGCTCCAAGGCGCCTGTCCACACAGGGTGGGCAAGTTGCCTCTGCGGCTGTCCCCCGGTTGCTAGCTCCCGCTGGCTGGTGTGATCGGTGCGTCGGAGGAGGAGGAGCAGGGGAGCGCGGAGGAGCAGGAGGAGGAGGAGGAGGAGGAGGAGGAGGAGGAAACGGAGGAGGAGGAGGAGGAGGTGTGCGTGTGTCTGGGAGTTCGCGTCCGAGTGTTTGCTGTCCCTCTTCCGACTGGCAAGACGCGCAGGACTAGACAAAGTGAGAGGCAGCTTGCAGCTGTGTTGACAGCTCTTCCGCTGCTGCCCCAATTCGCGAGCTCATTGGGCAATGAGCTCAGTGGGCGCCAATCAACTCATTCATCCTGTCTTCGCTGCTTCTCTCCCTGTATTTTCGTTAACCTACTTGTGATACCCAGTTGCACACAGACATCCTCTGCTCTTGGATCGCATTCGGCACTGTATCACGAGAGCCCCACGGCAGCGCAAGCATCGTAATAGTAAGTGCTCGGTTGTGCTGTTGGCATTATGCCAGCCATTCGTCTATTTGTCCTGTCTGGGTGATCAGCAGTTTTGCTGCTGCATCACGTTGTTAACATGCAGGCTTGCTCCATCGTCTTCCTTATGCCACAGAAAATTGAGCTGTGACTCTTGCCTCTCCCAGTCGTATTGCGACAGCGGAGTATTATGGGCATGGTACGTACGTCTGCCCCACTCGTATGTTAGACAGTGCTCGCGCGAGTTGCGAGTCGCCGTCATAGCAAAGATAATCATGTTGTGGTGTTGCTTGGTTTCTTCAAGGCCGCGTAATGATACTACCCCCGCGTTGCAGCCTCCGCGGCGACAAACCGAGTAAACACATTGATAATGACATTGTATGTCCAATACCTTGTGTGCTTCGCACATTTGGCAAACTAAACGTTTCAACAATTCACTTCGGTCATAATGTATTCCACGTCTTGCACGACCGTGATCTAATTGTCTCTCCATTCACGGCCCCTGCGCGGCTGTTTCCATCCAGTTTCCAGTCCGCATCACCACTGCAACACTTTACTAATGTCCCTGCCTTGCTGCTCACTGTCGTTGCTGACATGCTTGGCTGCGCTGCGTCGTACACCTCACCTGGGTGTGAATGAAGCATCGCCTCGCATCTTTGTTGAGCACTGCCAGCCGCTCTCTCCATGCATCCAATATTTCGAGTAATGGACGTTTGCAACGTGGTCTTACGGTCAAAGACTTGAGTTTGGCAGGCCATAGCTCATCGTCGTTCTCTTCCAGCTCCTGCTCATAGTCCTCCTATTTTCTATTCTAGGCGTTTCGCGTTCACCGCCCGCCCGTTCCGGCTCTCGCCGGAAGGGGCGCAGACGGCGCCGAGACGGGACTTCAATAGTCGGCAAATGGTGAAAGAGTCCTCGCGTGTGTGTGTGTGTCTTTTTACTTGTTCCTGCGCTCCAGTTCTCCTCCATCGCATCGCCGATTGGGCTCCTGTCTGCCGGGTGGCTGATCTATATTGGATTTGTCGATCGATCGTCAGCCCGTCATCTTTCGGCATCACCCTAACATACTTATACTATATGTGCTTCGCCCCCCCGGAGGCGAGGCGCGCACCGAGAAATCTTATAGTATATGCGTCGTGGGGGGCGCTTTCTGGCCACACCGCTCGGGAAACGATCTACTACAAGATGGGTATACTATATGTTCGGGTCGGACGCGCGCCTCCAAAGGAGGACATATAGTACTAGTATGTCTTTGTGCTTCCCAATCTTTACCAAAGGACCAGGGGCCCGTGGCAGGAACGACGACCCTCTTGACCCCTGCCCCCGATCCACAGCAGGAGGCCGGAGAGAGCGTCGGAGCACTGCCCGAGGCCAGCCAAAGGGATCGCCCGAGGACGGCCTAAAGAGGCGCCCGCAGGGGCCGAAGGGGGGCTCGAGAAGGGCCCAAGGTGGCTGAGAGTCGCCACCCACCAAACCACCCCAACCCAACCCGAAGGCTCAGATTTACCCTCGATTTCCAGTGGGGGGGAGTGTCGGGAAACATCGAGAAAACACGTGTGGAACCCTTACCCCCCCCCAACCCGAAATTCGGGTCTTCGGGTTGGGTTGGGGTGGTCTGGTAGGTAGTCAGAGAGGGCCCTCTGGGCGGCCTGCGTGACACCTCCTCCGCGTGGAGCCGCAGCCCGTCCGAGTGCCACCAGAAGCGGGCCAGGATCGGGGCCGTGTTAGGCTCCGTTCTGGGGCGTCAGTCGGGCCAGTCGTCGGCCAACATTGGCCCTGGAAAGCGTCCGGCAACGGCATCCAAATTTCCATGCCGACAGTTGTCAGAGGCGTCCGAACGATCCTCTGGGGAGGCAGAAATTAGGACGCCTATCGTATTTACCCATGTTCGTGGGGCTTCCAGTTTGTAGGCGGGATTGGGCCCACAAGGCGCTCTCGAGGGTCCTGGGAACTAGTTGTGGAAACCCAGAGGAGCCCAAATGGATCCCAAATGCGCCCCCAGAGCGAAGCGGGAACAGTCTGAAGTTTGAGCTCGTGTTGAACGCCGTTTGGGAGCCGTCTTGGGGCTGGACAATGCCGGTGATGTAGCCGGGCGGCGGAATGGCGGAGCTTTGGGAGGACAACGGGGAGGGCGAAAGCTTTGAGAGGAGCTCTGGCAGTGAATTCTCACACGCTCCTCAGCCCCGCAGGCGGGCGGATTCCTCTCGCAGTGCGGGGTGCACGTCAAGAGCTCGTAGAGAGTGGGTGATGGGTGCTTTTGCCCTGCTCGTCTGCTGCGCTGTTCTGCCGCGTCCTTCTTCCCGCCCGGGGCGCTGCCAGCGAGCCGTGGGGGGCGGGTGCCCCCCCCCCCCCGCGTTTCAGCCCAGGGGCGAGCGCGCGAGTGTCCGCAAGGGCAATGAGCAAAGAGGGGAGGGGGCGAGGAGGAGGAGGAGGAGGAGGAGCATTCACCGCGTGTCAGCACAAGGCATCACCAAGTTCAAACCCCGAGGATCATAGCAACAGCTCGCCATTCGCATAGAGATCCGCGGGCATTTTGGTGGTTTCTTGGGGCCGTTTGGGGGCCTCTTGGGGGCCTCTTGGAGGCCTCTTGGAGGCCCCTGGGGGGCCTCTTGGGCGCCTCTTTGGGGTCTCTTGGGGCCGTCTTGGGGGCCTCTTGAGCCGTCTTGTGGGCCTGTTTGAGCCATCTTGGGGCTTTCTGGGGCTGTCTTGGGTCCCTCTTCGGCGCCTCTGGAGGCTGCTTGGCCGCCATGGGGCCCGGAGAGTCGATAACAAAGATAATAATATCATAGGAAAATCAATGCTTTTAGCCTCTGGAGGTGGGGTGTTTTGGGCCTCTTGGTGCCATTTTGGGCCGTCTGGTGCCGTCTTGGGCCGTCTGGAGTCCGTGTTGAGCCTTTTGGAGGCCCCTGTGGACCCCCATGAGGCCCCAAAGTGCGATATAGCCTGTCCATACGTTTTGGTGTGTTCTTGGGCCCCAGAAGGACGGGGGGCACTTTGCTCCGCCGACGTGGCGCGACTCCAGAGGGCGGGGTTAGGAAGGGATGCGCAATCATGCAAAATCGAGCCATGTGTAGCAAGTGTGCTATATTTTGGATTTGCGGGACAGTGCAGCTTCGGCCCTCACCCCTCTCGATCGGTGGCTGCCATCTCTCCTCGCTCGGCTCGTGATGCGAACGTCACGCGCGCGAGCGATCACCACGCTGACTCGATTATTTGTTCGGGGGACACAGAAGTTGGGGCCTCCGCTCCGTTCCCCGACCTGCCTCCAGCAAGACGCCACTTCCGGGCGTGGACTCAAGAGGCTCACGCCGCTGCGCCGACCCCCCGAGAAGAGAAGCACAACTCCACGGGCGAGGCCTTTTGAAGGGGACCGCTTGGGGCCCTTTTGGGGCCTGCTCTGGCCCCTTGGAAGCCTGTTGGGGCCTCTTGGGCGCTTCTTGGTCGCCCGCTGGCGGTCTCGGGGGTCCTCTTTGGGCGGAGGGCTCGACATGTCAGTTCGAAATGTCCCTCTTGGGGGCCTCTTGGGCCACCCTGGGCGCCTCTTGGGCTGTCTTGGGACCCTCCTGGGCCGTCTTCGGTGCATATTGGGCCGTCTTGGAGCGATCTTTGGGGCCCCTTGGGCCGTCTCGGACGATGTGGGCACGCAGAGGGCGAATATGTTAAACATGTACGTTTTAAAAAGGAACAGGGGCTAGGTTTGCTTCTTGGGGCCCTCTCCGGGGTCCTCTTGTGGTTTTGGGGGCGTCTTGGAAGGCCTTTTGGGCCGCCTTGAGGCCATCTTCGGTGTGGCCTCCTCGGCGTGTTGGAGCCCAGCTTGAGCGTGTTCCGACGGCATCTGGGTCATCCTGGAGGCCAGAGAATGGAGACTTGGAGGCTCTGGAGGCTCGGGGGGTGCGTTGGCGAGGTCGTTCCCCCAGGGTCCCCCTTCCCCGCCCCACCCCCCACCGGGCCTCCCAGCCCGCCTCCTTCGAATGCGGTTTCGGACCCTGGGGGAGGGGGAAGAGGGAGGAGAGGGGGACAGCCAAGTGTCTCACACGCCCTGTCACCCCTGGCAAGCGCAAGCGGGGTGACAAGACGTTATGTTGTGTTCGTGTTCTCTCTCTCTCTCTATTTCTTTGTTTATATTTTTTTTTGTTTCTCTCTCTCTCTCTCTCTCTCTCTCTCTCTCTTTGTCTTTCTATATACATGTATATCTAGATGTTTCTCTTTCGCACTCGCGTTCTCTCCCCCTCTCTCTATGTCTTTCTCTCTCTCTCTCTCTCTTTCTCTCTCTCTCTCTTTCTCTATGTATCCCGTTCTCTATGTTTATTTATTTGCTTGTTCTCTCTCTCTCTCTCTCTGTCTCCCTCTCTCTCTATATATATATATATATATCTGTATATGCTTACACGTATTATACATGTTAGCCAACGTAGCCCCCTCACAGCGTGTTCTAGTATACTACGTAGTGCCAGATGTTGGTACACATTGGTAGCAAGCTACGTCGTGCAGTCTTTGTCAAGCAAAATATGTGGTGTGCGCTATGTGGTGTTGTCTATGTTGTGTAAGCCATGTGGCGGAACACATGTGGTGCAATAAATGTGGCGTATGCAATAGTATACAATATATGTGATGTGAGCTACGTGGTGCAATCTATGTGGCGCACCTCACTTGTAGATATCGCAGTTGTGGCGCACCTCACTTGTAGATATCGCAGTGGGTTGGATGACTGCGCAACTCCACTGCTCGCGCAGTCATCCAACCCACCCGCCCGGAACTTGTTTTGCAAAACACATGCGGCGGCGATAGCGATGAGTGCTTGGTGTTGCCTGGTGCACCTCGGCGCCGCGATAGCCAGTGCATGCTCGCGCGCACAGCCGCCAGCTAGTGTGGCGCGACCGACCCGCGGTGGCGCTGATCAGTGCGAGTCAGCGACTTGGGCGGGCGCGGTATTATGGCAACGCCGACAACGGTAGACACGATGATGTAGTAGCGATGTTGGTGACGATGGACGACGGCACGGCAGTGACGACACCGATGCCAGTGACGACGCCGACCTGATATGGCGCTGACTTTTGGGCATTTCCCATCGGGCGTTTCACTGCGAGTCGGTCAGTTAGGCGGGCGCGGTACCACGGCAACGCCGGCAGCGGTAGACTTGATGATGGTCGTAGCAGCACAAGTGTCGATGATGGCCACGGCGACGTCACAGCCAGTGACGGCGCCGATGCTGCTCACTCTGGCGACTGTGACGGCGTTTTCGCGTCGGTGATGACGGTATTGGAAGGAGTTCGACATTGGCGCGCTGTCGACGCGCGAGGGTGCCCCGTGCGATTTTATGTGGCACGGGCCGCTCCCCCCCCCCAGCACGCGCGCAAAGGCTTTGAAACGATTTCGACACGCGCGGGCGAGAGGCCAGTTTGGCCGAATCGAATGGACGTTCTGCACAACCGACGGTTTGCTCAAGATTCCGTGGGGAACGCGAACGCAGGCATGTTTTAACACACTGATGCTGCAGAGCGTTGAAGTTGTTTATGTATTCTTCGGGGCGCTCGATTTGAAATCCTCACGGCAACCGAAGGTTGTTGAACAATTTCCGCATGCGCGCGCGGCGACTCGCGCTTGCGCACGTCGTCCCATTCTGCGCAAACGGATTCTTGCGACAGCACGCGAGCCAGGGCGTTCGAGCGATTTCGGCATGCGCGTGCGTGGGGCCCGCTTGGTAACTTTTACGGAATTATCCCGGCAAAGCAACCTAACAACGATGTGTAGAAGCATATCTGAAAGCATTCCCCTTAAGATTCAGATGAAAATCCAGTTGTAGAATTCTGCTGTTCTCGCAGTCGTAGTCGCATTCGCGATGACAGTCGCAGCGGCAACGGCAGTCGCAGTCACAGCCTCAGCCTCAGCCTGCCTCAGCCTCAGCCTCAGCCTGCCTCAGCCTCAGCCTCAGCCTCAGCCTGCTTCAGCCTCAGCCTCAGTCTGCCTTCAGCCTCGGCCTCAGCCTCAGCCTGCCTCAGCCTCAGCCTGCATCAGCCTCAGCCTCAGCCTCAGCCTGCCTCAGCATCAGCCTGCCTCAGCCTCAGCCTCAGCCTGCCTCAGCCTCAGCCTCAGTCTGCTTCAGCCTCGCCTCAGCCTCAGCCTCAGCCTGCCTCAGCCTCAGCCTGCCTCGGCCGCAGCATCAGCCTGCCTCAGCATTCAAAATGTGGCCCAGGAACGGAGTTCTGGGAACTAGAAGAACACGAAGTGGCCTACAGTTGGCTCCGGGCATTCAAAATGTGGCCCGGGAATGGAGTTCTGGGAATTTGAAGAGCACGAAGTGGCCTACAGTTGGCTCCGGGCATCCAAAATGTGGCCCGGGAATGGAGTTCTGGGAACTCGAAGAGCACGAAGTGGCCTACAGTTGGCTCCGGGCATCCAAAATGTGGCCCGGGAATGGAGTTCTGGGAAGTCGAAGAGCACGAAGTGGCCTACAGTTGGCTCCGGGCATTCAGAATGTGGCCCGGGAATGGAGTTCTGGGAGGTCGAAGAGCACGAAGTGTTTGACTGTTTGCGAAAAACGAGTGCGGCGGCAGCCGCGCAGGGTCCCGCCCCGGGTCCCGCCCCGACCCCCCTGAGGAGTCATGATGCTCTCTTTTGAGACCACTAGAAACCTATCAGCAAAAGCTGTTAGGTAAAAAAAGGGTGTCGCACCGATGTTCTTTCAGAGCATGCAGCAGCGTGAACGCAGTTTTGTTTTTGACAACTCCTGATGCGAAGCCGTATGTTTTAATCTGTTTCGGGGCATTTGATTTCGAAATCGTGACGAACTCCCAGGTTTTTGAAGGGTTTCGGCATGCGCGCGTGACGACTCGCGCGTGTGCACTTTGTTGTTTGTTGTTTTGCAAGGTGTTCTTGAAAAGTGATATATTTTGAGAAACGAGCGCGCGCACAGTACCTTTGCAGAGGATGAAGGGGGATACCAGTTGACTTGGGCTCGTAAAGTTGCAATACCAAGGCGGGTACCATTACTCTCGGGGGGCGGGGGTAGATCCTGTTACTCTTTCAGACAGGAGATCATATGTGGTTTAAGCTATGTGGAACATGCGACGGGGCGGCGACGGCGGCAACCTAGCCGCCGGACCGACGGACAGACCCAGACGAGGGGCGGCGACGAGGCGGCGATGCGACGACGGCGGCAACATAGCCGCCAGACCGACGGACAGGCCCAGACGACCAGCGGCGACGTGGCGGCGACGGCGGCAACATAGCCGCCAGACCGACAGACAGGCCCATTTCCTTAAAGGAGAAGCAAGAGCCCCTGAGTGCAAACACTGCTCAGGGAATGTATGCTTTTTCTCTCTCTCTCTCTCTCTCTCTTTCCCTTTCTTTCTGTCTCTCTTCCTTTTATCTCGCCAGACGAATCTGAAGCGGCAGCCGCCGTCGATCTCTGCCTTCCTGCACTCCTTTATCCTTGCTCCCCTTCGGGCTTACACAGGGGGCTCGACAGCCCACGCAGGCCGCACAGACTCTGCCACTAGAAGGTCCGTACCAGGTGTCAGTGCAGGTCAAGTGCGCCCCGCTGCGGGGCCCCGGTTTTGCTACTCCGCCTTGCTCGCACAGCAGCGTTCTGCTCACAATCGCCCAGCGACGAGCAAAAGAGGTCGCCTGCATCGCTGTTCTTTTGTTGCCGCGCTCTCTCACGTCGTGTTCTCCCTGTTGCAATGTGGGCCCTCAGCACCGTTCCCCGGGACCAGCTTTTCATTCCGCCCAGTGTTTGGTGGTGCGGGTAAGGACAGGACTCGAAATTATCCTTACCCCTAAGATCGGCAAGGAAAAAACGATGATGATCTTAGGGATAAGCCATCAGAAATTGAGAAAATCCTTAAGATCGGCATCGAGGTCAGGTGATGCCAAACGTGGGGATAGGGATATGCTTCAAACTGGTAAGGTAAGGGCCACTGTTCAGGGCCACCGTCGTGGTCAAAAAATGTCCAAGCACCCGTCGTAGCTTTTTCTCCACACCAGGAGAGAGGGGCCGAGTGTCTCCCGCCAGACTTAGCCACTCCCCCGCCCCTCCTGTAAAACCGGATTCGTGATGCCTTCCCCCTCCTGCTCCTGCTCCTGCTCTATCCGGTGGTGCTCCTCCTTCGCTGTCTTACTGCTCCTGCCTCCATTCCCCTTCCATTCGTCTAGGACTTGGCGACTTCAACCCGCGCTACATTTGGCACGATGCCTAGAATCATCTGAACATCCTTGATGCACTCGCCGATGTATTCGGACCTCTTACATCGGTTTAACACAGATTCGTCCTGTGTATTCGGACTTGTCCCAGAGGAGTCATCCTCCGTCCGTTCTCCTCCACCCCATCCCTCCCTCCTCCCTCTTCCCTCCTCCCTCCCTCCTCCTCTCTCTCCCTCCTCCCTTCTCCCTCCTCCCTCGTCCTCTCTCTCCCTCCTCCTCCTCCTCCTTCTCCTCCTCCTCCTGATCCTTCTTCTCCTCCTCCGCCTCCTCCTTCTCCTCCTCGCCGTCGCGGTGCTAGCACGACCCCAGGAAATCAGGGTTCTAGCAGGGCGTCCTGTCTCTCAGAGGCCACCAGGGCCTTGGGCCTGGTGGGGGCCCCGTAGGCTCAAGCTGCCGCCGAGTCCTGGGACCGTAAGAAGCGGCTCGGGCTGCAGAGCTGCGCCTGGTGAAGGGTCTAGGCCTGGAGGCCCACGACGTGGAAGGTCACGACGCCTGAGAGCTGGATCCAGTGGGTTCTTTCCCTTTTTGGGGGGCTGTGATCTGATGGGCGGCGACCCACGTCCTGGTTGCAGTTGCAGCCTGCCCGGCCACTGTATCTTCAGGTGGCTCGGCCCGACCCCACCAATTGCAGGAAAGGAAAAAACACACAGACACAATTCATCGGCGATTCCCAGGAAAATATTGGAAAATATGGGAAGTGGGGGGGGAAACAGAAACCCAGAACATATGGGAGAATATGGGGGATCTTTTTATTTGTGTGTATTTATTTGTGTGTCCCAGGGCCCCTTCACAATCTTGCGATGACCACGTGATTTACATCGACCTCGCGAGCAGTGAGCGGCCGTGCCGCGCAAGCCACAGTCGCAGCCGTCCACGTTCACTCCTCACCCTCCGCCTGCCGCCGCCGCTGCCGATGTGCCGATGGCCTGATGCTTCTGCTGCTCCGTCCTCCCAGGCAGCCGCTGCTTTCGATGCGTGGGCCATCGGTCCTCTCGACCCCTTCCCGAGGGCCCGCTCTCCGTCTCCCGAGTCCCGCTGTGACGGGTCCCGAGGCACGCCACTGGCCTCCAGATGCTGCACATGGCCACGAGCTGGTCGCCCCGGCTTCTTCAAGGCAGAGCGCCGTGTGTCTGGCCTTCTGCTCTGTTCGCCGTTAGGGCTCGAGCCCACACAGAGAGCTCAGCGGTGGCCGGAAGTTATAGCTTCTTCGGTGGCAAATCATGGGAGATTGGTGCTACCTCTGAATTCCGTCTTTCGCGTCGACTGGCGTCGACAAGCGTCTGGGAGCCGGTGAGACAGCGCCGATTCAGCGTCGGCCAGCGTCGATTGGCGTCGATTTTGCGTCGGTCAGCGTTGATAGTTAGCGTCGACCAGCGTCGATTCGCAAGCGCCGACGAGATGGTACGGGAGGCTCTCGCGAGTTGCCACCGAAAGCAGTCTCGTGGCGACGCGCGCACGAGGGGGCGGCACGAGGGGGGTTGGCGGGGGGCCCTTCGGAGAAGGCCTGATGGGCTTCTGAGAAGGCAGGGACCTTCTTTGCGTTTGTGGACGACGATCAATGGAGAGGAAGCAGTTTGCCAAATAGTATGCAGATGTCTAAAACATGTTTCAAACATGCGTCAAACATGTTTGAAGCATTTCGACACGGTTTTTTCTATACACATGTGTAGACATTGTCAGTTAACCAACGCATGGTCAACTCAATGATCAGTTTGTTAGGATGTCCATTGTCATGGCATCCACAACTTTACGTTGCACCTTTGGGGGGCCTCGCCTGTCCCCCAACATTGGTGTCTTTTCTTCTGTGCCCGACGCGTGCTCGATGCGGACTCGGCGCGTATTTTCGTTACGCAGATTCAGTGCGGATGCGGCGCGGATTCGGCACGGATCCGGCGAGTCCTACGGGGATTCGATACGGATTCGACACGGATAGGGCCGCGAACGGATAGACAAGGTCCCCCGAGGATGCAGCATACAGTCAACCCGCATAGTAAGGATGGGCAACCTACCCACGGGTACTTTTGCGTCCTTGCCTCCTCGGTCTATCCTTTGCCCCTTTCGCTGGCCGCTCCCCGCTCGGGAACCCTCGAGCTGGGCGTCCAGGGCCCTCGCGCTCTCACCGCGCATCCTTCCGATGCGTGCCGACTGTAACCTTCTCAGGCGGGTCTGGGCACTTCTGGGAGGGCCTCCGAGAGGCCCCCCTGCCTTCTAGACACAGACACCATGAATCGTCGATCCCCAGGAAAATATGGGAAAATATGGGAAGTGGGGGGGAAGACGAACATCCAATATATATATATATATATATATATATATAAATATAAATATGGGGACTCCTTTCGTTTGTGTGTATTTCTTTGTGTGTCCCAGGGCCCCTTTAGAGAGGCCCCCCCTGCCTTCCAGAAGCTCGCCCCCCCCCCCCCCGTCTCTCGGGGGGCCCGCCCCTAGGGGAGAGGGACTGCCGCACAGGTCCACGTCGCTCCCCCCCTCCGCCGTCCCCATCCCAGAGAAGGGGGCCAAACAGTCAGAGGAGGACGAGGGGGGGGAGGGAGGAGGAATCGTCGAGGAGAAACAAAAGAACCACTGACCCTACTGACAGAGTGAGGGCGTGGCCCCACGGAGGTCCCCGTCTTTGCACACGAGATGCCAGATCTGGGCGGTTTGGCCCGATCCATCCGCAGGAAAAAACGAAGACTCCCTATCCCTGCTGCTTTGGGCCCTCCTGACTCAGGTTCCCACCCAAAGGGTTCGGGGAGTCCTTCCATTGCCCACCGAAGGAGGAGGACCTGGATGTAGCCTGGGTCCTCCGCGGAGGCGCAAAGGTAGCATCGCGCGCCGCCCGCCGCGGCCTGGCTGTGGGGAGAGCTGCCCTCCTCTCCGCGGGCTGCCGCGCACGTGGAACGAGAAAGGGCGCGGAGGATGGCCACGCGCCTCCTCCTCGCAGCGCGGGGCACGGTGCGCGAAATTGGGTGGTGACCTGTATAGCCGGGGAGGGTCTTTAGAACCCCCCCCCCCAAGCAGGAGGAGGAGGAGGAGGAGGAGGAGGAGGAGGAGGAGAAGCAGGAGGAGGAGGAGGAGGAGGAGGAGGGAGCAGCAGCAGCAGCAGCAGCAGCAGCAGCAGAAGCAGCAGCAGCAGCAGCAGCAGCAGCAGCAGCAGCAGCAGCAGCAGAGGGGGGGGATGAGGAGGAGATCAGGAGGAGGGGGGAGGAGGAGGGATGTGGAGGCGGGAGGAGAGGAGGAAGAAGGAGGAGGAGAGGAGGAGGAGGAGGGCGAGGAGGAGGAGGGGGAGGAGAGGAGGAGGAGGAGGAGAGGAGGAGAGGAGGAGGCGGAGGAGGAGGAGAGGAGGAGGAGAGGAGGAGGAGGAGGAGGAGGAGGAGGAGGAGGAGGAGGAGGAGGAGGAGGGTCGAGCTTGTTCCCCGCAAGGGAATGAAGAAACTGGAGGGGGGAGGAGGAGCAAAACTGCAGACCCTTCGAGGTTCAGCTTCTCGACGCCTCCCCCGCGCCACCCTCCCGTTCTCGCGCCGCCACGGGAGCCCCTCCCCTCCGCCAGAGCTGCGAGGCACATGTGCCTGTCCTGAGGCCGCCCCTCCGCGGTGGTCCTCGGGCAGTGCCCCCCCGCGCCGCGGGCCCCCTCCGCCGCCAGGCACGTCGGCATTGCTCCCGCCGGGCCCCGGCCTCGTCAAGGTCCGTTCGGAGCCCTGCTCCCGCGGGCCTCCTCCTCCTCCTCCTCCTCCTCCTTCTCCTCCTCCTCGTCCTCCTCCTCCTCCTCCTCCTCCTCCTCCTCCTCCTCCTCCTCCTCCCTACCTCCCCCTCCCTCCCTCCTCTCCTCCCTCCCCCCTCCCCTCCCCTCCCTCTCCTTCCTCCCTCACTCCCTCTCTCCGTCCTCCCTCCTCCCTTATCCCTCCTCCCTCCTCCCTCCTCCCTCCTCCTCTCTCTCCCTCCTCCTTTCAGTACCCTTTCAGTAAGGGCTCCACGGCGCGCGATGGCGCCAAAGCCCGTCAGTCGGGCGCCTCCTTGCGGGCGCTGAACGTCTCCTCCGTGTCTTCTTTGCGAAGAGCGCCCCTCCCTTCGGCTCGCAAGCTGAGGGACGCTCAACCTTCTCTGGTCTTTAGCTTTGCTTGTTGTCGTGAGCTTCTGCCGACCAGGCTGGTCGGTTGCTCGGCCTCGCCTGTCACGCAAGGCGGCGGCTCCTCTGGGATGCTTGCCGTGGAGCTCGGTGCTCCATCTTGTACTTTGCCGCTGGCGGACTTTGCTTCCGTGCTGGAGTCGTAGCTGTCTGGCGGCCCGCCCTTCGGCCGCTCACGGGCTGCGGGCCGCCAGTCCTTTGCTTCTCTCCTTCGCGTGGTGGTCATCGCCATGTCGAAGCTGCTGTCATGTCCTGCTGGCAGCCCGCCCTTCGGCCTTCTGGCTGCGAGCTGCCATTCAGAGTCATGTCCGTGTAGTCGCTGTCGTATTTCCTCTCGGGCGCCAGCTGACCATTGTGTCTGTTGCCGTCTTGCATTCGGGCGTCGTACTCGGGTGCTCGCCTCCTTCACAGCCGTGCCAGACACCAGATCCACCGCTGGACCCCCCGATTCGCGTGGCGACGCGATGCCTAGTAGCCGCAATGGCACACTAGGATTTTGCGCTCTAACGCATTGCAGCATACGTGGCGACGTCGAGCCTAGTAGCCTTGATGGCACACTAGGTTTTTGCATTCTAACACCAGATTCCAGCCCTTGAGGTTGCCGCCTGTCTTGCGGTAGGGCGCAGGGAGAACATGTCGATGCGTCGACCCGAGCGTGCTCAAGGGTACTGTCCTCGACCACCGCTACCATGCGCCGACCCATTGCATGCCATGCCACCGCTTGGCGTCTCGTAGCCATGCCTGTGGTAGCTGCAGTCTTGTTGGTAGTTGCCGCCGTAGACGTCGCTGGTGGTGTAGCTGCCGTTGTCGCCGTTGGTGATGTCCTTCTCCTGTCCGTGGTTGAGGTACCTGTCATATCTGGTGTTCATGCCGTTGGTTGGTGCTGCTCTGGCTATTCTGAAGCCCCATCTTGCGATGGTCATCTCGTCGAGCTGGGCAGCTGCAGCAAAGTCGAATTCCTCTGCGGCTGTCTCCTTCAGCTGGGTTTCGTGGATGGGGGTGGCTGGGTTGGCAACGATCGTGGTGCTGCCCGGACTTGTAGTGTCTCGTCGTGCTGCACGTCGCCGCCGTGTGCTTGATGATGTGGTGGCTCTCGGGAAGCATCCAGCAGATAGAGGCCTCGGCGCGTAAAGCGAGGGAGGGTACCTTCGCTTCGGCGGCGGCGTGCATGAAGCTGAGGACTTCTCTCGTGACAGAGTTAGCTGGGTAGAGCGCGTTGGCCATATGTTCTGTGGCGTCGGCTGGTCACCACGGCATTTCCTTCGAGCGTTGTCTGCTGGCGCGGTTGGCGATATCATCAGCATGATCGTAGTGGTGCCAAGTCCTTCTCGGTATCTCGGCATATATCGCGGCGATCTCGCCTTTCCAGATCGCGTCGCGGACGAGCTGTATGTCGTGTGCTGATGTCGGTGCTTCGCCGTCGTTGCTGGCGTCGATCGTGTGGTAGTCCAGGCCGCTCGCGCTGGTTACTGTGCTGGTAGCCATGGTCTGTTGGAGGTCGCCTGGCCGCCGCGGTCGGTCGGTGATGAGGACCACTTCCTGTCGTTCGGCTGGCTCGGGTGGCTTTGGTGCGGTGGGTTGGTGCTTCGTGGATTGGATGGCGGCGTAGACCTTCGGAACGACGGGCGACGTCTCCAAGAGTGGGAGCGGCGTGATGTCGATCTTGTGGGCGGGTATCGCACTGAAGGTCGCGTGTCGGCCGCTCCTCTTGTTTGTTGCCGTGGTCGTCGCTATGGCGTTGAGGCTGTCTGCTATTTGCTGTTCGGTGAGCGGCGCCATCGTCATGGTGTGCCAGGCGTACCAGGACTTTCGGCAGCGGTGGGCTACCGCAAGGTGGTTCAGGAGCCTCGGGAAAGTGTGGAACTCCGTCTTGCAGCACCTGCACGCCGTGCCCGTCGCCCATCGTCGGGGGTTCTCGCGGTCGGGGTGGTCCCTTCCCATGTGCACTGCCATGCCCTGCTTGGTGGCTGCGCGGCCACAGACGTAGCAGACGTATTTCGTCTCGGCGGCGCCGTCGGATTGGTCGATCTCGGCGGTGCTCGAGGAGATGAGGGTCATCTGGATATCCTTCTGGAACTTCGCGAGCTGGGCCTGGTCTCGCATGTAGTGCAGGTAGGCCTTTGTGGCTGCCTTGACCGCGTTGGTGAAGTGCTTGGGCATCTTGCGGGCCCAGTTGACGATGCCGCTGTCGTGCTGGTTCTTGCTCGGCCACCTGTCTCGCGGGAGGCGCTTTCGGAGAAGTGTAAAGTCCTGCTTTCAGCAGGTGGCTCCAGGTGCCTCCGCGCTGCCGCTGGCTGTCAAGTAGCTGGAGTAAGACCGCAGGCGCATGGTTCAGGAGCCGCGGTACGTAGGTAGCGTAGTCGGGCTGCCGTCTGGTGTGCGTCGAGGTCGGGGACGCCCGTCTTCGCGATCGCCTCGCCGGTGGTGGTGTGCCTGTCGGGCGCGTTCGTCTTGAGGCAGGGGCGCCGCCACCCGGCAGGGGCCCATGCACTTGGCAGCGATGTGGTTGCGGTCGTTCTTGGTCAGGCCCTTCCAGACGTGGTGGTCGTGGGTCAGCGACGAGGTCGAGGGCGCGTGTGCGTATTGCAGATTGGCCTTCGTCGATAGCCTCTTGCGGCGAAGGATCTGTTTCTCCATCGGTCGTGCTGCTCCGAGTGTTCTGTTGACTCTGAGGCAGATCTTCCCTCCTCCTTCCTCCTCCTCCTCCTCCTCCTCTTTCTCCTCTCCCTCCTCCTCCTCCCTCCTCCTCCTCCTCCTGCTTTTCTCCTCCTCCTCCTCCTCCTCCTCCTCCTTCTCCTCTGACGGGGCTCAAGAGACGCGGGTCCATGCAAACGGGGGTCAGCCAGGTCGCTGGATCTTGCAGGATCCTGCAGGGCCAGGGGTGCACCGACCCGGGATTGGGTGCAGGATCCTCTGGGATCATGCGGGGTCTTGCGGGATCCTGCGAGGCCTGACTGAGCCGGGTCTGGATTGACGCGTGTCAGTAGGTCCCCGAGGCTCGTGGGCGGGAGTCTGTGATGGCGGGTCCGTCCGCGGCGACGAGAGGCCTTCCCCAGTGGCCGAGGAGGCTCACAACATCCAGCCACCTCGAGCCTCGAAGCTCGAGCACGCTCGAGCGCGGCCGTTCTCCCTGAGCCCCCCCCCTTCTCCACCAGACACATCGCGGCAGTGGACCCTCCATCCTCCCGGCCCCCTCCACCAGACACCCCTCGACAATGCATCCTCGAGCCTCCTGGCCCCCTCCACGAAGCACACACCTCGGCGCTGCGTCCTCGAGCCTCCTGGCCCCCTCCACGAAGCACACACCTCGGCACTGCGTCCTCGAGCCTCGTGGCCCCCCTCCACGAAACGCACCTCGACGCTGCGTCCTCGAGCCTCCTGGCCCCCTCCACGAAGCACACACCTCGACACTGCGTCGTCGAGCCTCCTGGCCCCCTCCACGAAGCACACACCTCGACGCTGCGTCCTCGAGCCTCCTGGCCCTCCTCCACGAAGCACACACCTCGGCACTGCATCCTCGAGCCTCCTGGCCCCCTCCACGAAACACACCTCGGCACTGCGTCCTCGAGCCTCCTGGCCCCCCTCCACGAAGCACACACCTCGGCACTGCGTCCTCGAGCCTCCTGGCTCGGGTCGGGCGAAAGGGGGGGTGGGTGGGAAAGGGGGGGTTACGAAATCTGCTGCATGTAGCTGGTTTCGGCCCCACCGAGGGGCTCGTTCCTCGATACATGGCCGCCTCCGGCGCCGGGAGGCGCCGGGAAAATCAGCTACGTGAGCTGATTCTCAAACCCCCCCTTTGCTATCCCCCCCTTTCGCCCGGCCCGACTGGCCCCCTCCACCAGACACGTCTCGGCTCGGGGACCTCGACTCCCCCTGGTCGCGGCAGCCCCGTAAAGGTCGGCCCGCGCGCCCAGCGGCGCGGAGCGAGGACCGAGGAGGGGGAGGAGCAGGAGGAGGAGGGGGAGGAGGAGGAGGAGGAGGAGGAGGGGCAGGAGGAGGAGGGGGAGGAGGAGGAGGAGGAGGAGGAGGAGGAGGAGGAGGAGGAGGAGGAGGAGGAGGAGCAGGAGGAGCAGGAGGAGGAGGAGCAGGAGGAGGAGGAGCTCCCAGACATCATCGCGCCGTGAGAAAACCAGGACGGGAGGTGTTTCGCAAGGTTCGGGTCCCAGGTGCGCCCTCGCCGGGCCTCGGGGTCGTGACAAACGGCTCGGGACGAAAAAGCTGGTCCTGGAACTTCCGGGGACGCCGCCCCGAAAAAGTCCGGACGTCGCACGTCTGGCCCAGACCCCCTCGGGTAATGAAAAAATCACGACGGGGGGTTTATGGTTATTTTCGGCCTCCGGGGGCCCTCGCCGGGCCTCGGGAGCGTGAAAAAACGACTCTGGATGAAAAACCGGTCCAGGGCAATAGGTCGAGACCTCCAGGGGTCGACGTAATGAAAAAATCATGACGTCGGGGGTCTGGGGGGGGGGGGCAAGGCTGCGAGGGAGCAGTGTTGGCGGCCCACAGGGGGCCGTTCCACGCCGCCCGCGGGCCGAGATCCCAGACCCCCGGCATCGTGATTTTTTTTTTTTCGCAGCGTCGGCACCCTCGAGGGGGTCTCGGACCGCTGGCTGTAAACATCACAGCGCCGGATGGGATGCAAGTCCTGGGAGGTTAAATTCTGTATCGGCGCTGGCGTTTACGCGGTCGATAACGGGCTTCCTTTGGGTTAATCCAGCGCAGTCCGGCTCAATCCCGCTTCCTTCCGGGGCAATCCAGCCTATAATCCCCGGCTGAATCTGGCCTGCTCCAGGGAAGTGGCCCCCGAATCGGGCTGAGTTGCCCTCAATCGTTCCAGTGAAGACCTTCCAGACGGAGCTAGGACGAGGAATCTGTTCCAGAGCGCTCTGGAGCGCTCTCAGAGCGTTCCGGAACGCTCTGAGAAGGCCGCCGCGGCACCGGAGACATCCTCCAGAGCAGCCAGATCTCATAGATTCTCGATTTGTCCTCGCCCGATTTTGTCGTCCTGGCTTCGTCCTAGAGTTGCCTCCCAACGTCGGCCCTTTCCAGAGGACGCCGGCGTCTCGGTTTATGTTCGAGACGCGGGCCCCCACCTGCCGACCCCCTCCTGAGGACTGCTTTCTCGTCCCGAGCCGTTCTTCTGACGGCACCGAGGCCCGGCAAGGCCCACGAGAGGCAAACACCGATGCACAACATCGAAGGAACAACGACATTACACCTTAGGCGATGCTTAGGAAAACTTGAGTTTTCGGCCAGAGTCTCGATTATTCTTGACGTTTCAATGTGAATCTTGAGATGTTCATAGAACTGTTGGGTTTTTATTCAAGTTCTGAGACTACGAATTTCTTAACCCATGATTTCTTAAGCATTTCGCAGGGTGTACACATAAACAGTTGGTGCTTCGCTCGGATTTCTTGGATCCACGCGGGGCCCCCTCGGCGGCGCCTCCGGCGCCGCCCAGGGCGCGCTCCGCGCGGAGCGTCAAACGTCCATGTTTCTGCCTTTTTCCTTCCCTTCTACAAAGCCTACGATTTTTCAACCGTGCGATTCCAGACGTGCGACGTCCTGATTTTTGTGAGGACGGCGCCCCTGGAAGTCCCGACCCTCTCCCCGGGGCGGGTTTCTCGTCCACAGTCGTTCTGTGGACGGCCCCGAGGCCCTGCGAGGCCCCCCTGGGCCGAAATGCGCCCACTCCCGCGGGCTGCTTGTTTGTTTTAAGGATTCGATCGTGTCTGGGATTTTTTTCGACTTCTCGCGAGACACTTACGAATGCAGTTGTCACGCGTGAGATGGGTAACCCTGAGGATTTCGAGCAGGACGAGCCTGGCGCCAGCAGATTTCCGCGTCGGCCGCGCCAGGTTCTGCCCCTGCTCCCAGTCCCTCCCCCCGGGCTCCTGGACCGCCTGAGGAGGACAGGCCAGGGCCTATGTTTCGGGGGAGGAATTCAAGCCTTGCGCCACAGGGCGCCAGCGTGTCTATCTGGCATGTTCTGGACGGCCAGTCCTCACATTCTTTGTCATCGGCTCTCTCCGACGACTGGCTGATCGTGCAGCGGCATGCTGCGAGAAGGGGTGTAGCAGAATCGGGGGGACCCCCCTCGCCTGTGGTAGAGGACGACTCTGGCTGTTCGTCCGTTCTCTGCCTGACAGCCAAGGTGCTCAGGCCCCCTCCCGTGAAGGCATCCCCCGATCCCACATACCGCGAGCTCCCGTTGAGTCGGGCCGCGGGGGCAGGATGGGAAAACCTGACGGGGGCCTCCACCTGGTGCTGCTCGGCTTGTTTATGCTCGGGCCGCCCCCTGCCTGCTGCTGTTTGCCCGTCAGTCTGTCTGAATGGCCATGTCATTCGGCGGATGCTTGCCCATCTGGGTGGGTCTTGGCCGTGGATGCTAACAAAAACAGTGGAGGCCACAGCGCAGCGCGGGCGGGCGCCGCGCACCAGGCAGGCGGGGTCCAGCGCAGGGCCAAAGACAAATCTGCGCGCAGCGCTGCAATGGTATGCTGATGCCGTTTTCTCGAACAAAAATCGGCATAAGCATAAACTCTTGTAGGAGAAGATCTTCCACTACAAATGCCGCCTCTCAATTTGTTCGATGTTTCCGCGTCGGCCCCTTGTGCGATGTTTCCGCGTGCGATGTTTCCGCGTCGGCCCCATTCGGAGGGAGGAGGAGGAGGAGGGAGGAGGAGGAGGAGAAGGAGGAGGAGGAGGAGAGGAGGAGGAGAGGAGGAGGAGAGGAGAGGAGGAGGAGGAGGGAGGGAGGAGGGAGGAGGAGGAGGAAGGAGGAGGGAGGAGGAGGAGGAGAGGAGGGAGGAGGAGGAGGAGGAGGAGGAGGAGGAGGAGGAGGAGGAGGGGTCCTACTCCCTCCCTCCCTCCGCGTGCCATGCGTTGCCCACGGTGCGATGCTTCTCCGCGGCGGCCCCTCCCCGAGGAGCCCGCGGCGCAGCGCAGGGCGGGCGCCCGGCCCCGCCCCGATGCGCCCGGCCTCCTGCGGGGAGCCGGGCCCCGACGGCGGCCGGCAGGCGCCGGACGGCGGCGCCCCGCCGGGGGCGGCGCCCCGCGCGGCGGAGAGGAGCTGTAGCCCGGGGCTCGCTGCGATTCCTGCTGCTCCTCCGCCTCCTCCTCCTCCTCCTCCTCCGCCTCCTCCTCCGCCTCCTCCTCCTCCTCCTCCTGCTCTCCTCCTCCTCCCCTCCTGCTCCTCCTCCTCCTCCTCCTCCTCCACCTCCTCCGCCTCCGCCTCCTCCGCCTCCTCCGCCTCCTCCGCCTCCGCCTCCTCCTCCTCCTCCGCCTCCGCCTCCGCCTCCGCCTCCTCCTCCGCCTCCTCCTCCTCCTGCTCCTTCTCCTGCTCCTGCTTCTCCTCCTCCTTGTCCTCCTCTTCCTCTCTTGGTCCCTGCTTCTGCTTCCCCTCCTCCTGCTGGAAGCGCCGCCTCGGCTTTTCCCGCCCACAGGGGCGGTCGACAGAAAGCTGTCCCCGAGCAGCGCCGACAGAGGACGCGCCGAGAAGAAGCATCAGCCTCAGGCATGATCGCGCCGTAGAACCGTAAAAATCAGGGCGCGAGGTTCTTGGCCATCTTCGGCCCCGGGGCGCCCTCGCCGGGCCTCGGGGCCGGCACGAAACTCTTTGCAGTGAGAAGCCGGCCCCGGGCAAAGGGTCGGTACTTCCAGGGACGCCGTCCACAAAAACATAGGACGTCGCATGTCTGGGTTTTGACGGCTTCCATTTCCGATTCGATTCGGCTTCGGCTTCCGATGTTTGGGCTCCGGTGCTTCGGCGGAGGCATACTGTAGCCTTCGGATGTCCGCCAGTTCGACATCTCCCGGCTCGGCTGCCGACGTCTGCCGATCCGATTCATGTCGATCGCCGATCCAGCTGATCGATTCGATTCTAAGCTCTCCTGCTGGCATGTGCCCGACTGTCTCGGACCCGTTGCGCCGTGAACACATCACGACGGGAGGTTTTTTCAATCTTCGGCCTCCGGGGGGCCCCGAGCAGGCCTCGTAGCCGTCCAGAAAAGCGACTCTGGATGAAAAATGGGCCTCGCGGCATCCAGAGTGCTGCTGCAGGGCCCCTCGGCCAGAGCGTCAACTCATGGATTTAATCATGTTGAAACCGAACTGTTCGGCCACAGCTTTCAGCAGCAGGCGTCCAGATGCTTGCCACGGGGTGTGAAGGCGCACCGTGATAGTTCAGACAGCTTCCGTGCCGCTGGCGATGCGATGCGAGAAACAACTGGTCCTGCGGAAGGGGTCCAGACCTCTGGGGGTCGACGACGTGGAACAAATCACGCCGTCGGGGGTCTGGGTAACCAACGTCTGAGGGATCGACCTTCGCGGACCTCCACAGGCGGTGGCGATTCGTGTATAGTCGGGCCACCAGGGGCAAAATGTGCCCACACATCCACTGCTCGCTGGGCGACCAAGACGTCGGTGCCAGGGCGGTGGATGTGGCTAAGGATCCCCACCTCGCAGGAGTGTCGGGGGCGGGCCCATAGTGGGCTGCGCGCCGCAGCTGCCCTGTGCCAGAGTGACCCCCGAGATCCGACGCTCCAAGACTTAGGAGGGAAAGAAACACACAGACACAATTAATCGTCGATTCCCCAGAAAATATGGGAAAATATGGGAAGTGGGGGGGAAGACAGAAACCCAGAAAATATGTGAAAATATGGGGATTTGTTTTATTTGTGTGTATTTATTTGTGTGTCCTGGGGCCCCTTCAAAGACACTTGGAGCGGGCGGCTCTGGGTTGTGCTCGCCCTCCATAGGGGCCCTCGCCGGGCCCCAGGGCCGTCCAGAAGCCGCTCGGCGCGGAGGTTCCCAGATCTGCACCTCGTACTCCTGCCACGTCTCGCTGAGGGGCTCTGTCCATGAGCGTCCGGTTGCGAACGCGAGCCCGTCTGGACGACGGGCGCGGCGACGACGACGACGACGACGACGACGACGACGACGACGACGACGACAGCGATGACTGCTCGGCCTCCGGGAGCCCTCGCCGGGCCCCGCCACCACAGCCGCAGCCGAGCATCCCGAGGGACGCGTGGGCACAGCGAGCTGCAGCATCGCTGGCAGCCCCCGGAGGAGGCGAGCATCTGGCCGGGCAGGGAGGAGGGCTCCTCCCCGCCTCCCTGGTCTGGCCGGGCGGGGGAGGGAGGAGGGGTCCTCCTGGCCAGACAGGGGGGGCCGCCAACTCCGACCAGACAGGGCGGAGGACTCCTCTTTCCCGTCTAGCCAGGCAGGGAGGGAGGAGGAGTCCTCCTGCCGGCCAGACAGGGAGGGCGACTCCGAATCCCGGCTGCACAGGGAGGAGGAAAGAGGGAGGAAGCGGAGCGCTGCGAATGCATCCTGCAGCTGTTGGGAAAGTCTGTGGCCCAGACTTCGCCCATGGCCGACGGGGCCGGCCCCTCCTGCGGCGAGGGCCAGTCTCTGAGGGACCCGCTTGCATCAAAAAGCACGCGTTGTTCAAGTGAACCCGCGTCATGATTAGCTACTTGATTGTACAAGGTACAATTTCACTTGGCTGGGAAGAAACATTTGCGGCAGCGGTATCGCTGAAGCTTTCTGTAACACGCTCGCATTACACACTCGAGATATGTACCTATACGACTACCCTTCGGGTGAGAAGGAGGTTGGAGGGTGGGGGAAAGAACCAGCTTCTGGCAAATGCGATGGGTGTGATGATGCGCATCCGACAGCGCGAGCACAACCAACACCACAATCAGTCTCACTGCCGATCTCGCTTTTGATCCCGCTGCCCGTCCCCTTCTAGCGATTTCGTCCTCGATCTCACGATCGACCTCACTCTCGATGCCAAGGTGCGGGACATCCCCAGCCATCCCCAGTGTGGTTTCCACGACCCCTGAGGTCGCATTGTTGTTCACAACGTCGACCCCCAGAGGCCTGCACCCCTTCCCAGGGACCGGTTTTTCGTCCTGAGTCGCTTGTTGACGGCCCCGAGGCCCCGCAAGGGCCCCCGGAGGCCGAAAGCATAGAAAAACCTCCCATCGTGATTTTTGTCACAGCGCGAGGGGTCTGGGAAGCTTGAAAGGCGAGGGTGACGACGGAACACCGACGGGACCCCAACGGGACACCAACGGGACACCAACGGGACACCAACGGGACACCACGGGACGCGGGACACCCGGGGCCACCGCGCGCCCGCCCCGGGGGCGCCGGGGCGGCCCGCTGCGCCCGACTCGCCCCGGCGACGGCGGGGCCCTGCCTCCCGCGCGCCCACGCAGCTCCGCCTCGCCCGCACGCACGACCCAGACCCCCTCGGGCAATGAGAAAATCAGGACGGGAGGTTTTTGGCTATTTTCGGCCTCCGGGGGCCCTCGCCGGGCCTCGGGAGCGTCAAAAAATGACTCAGGATGCAAAGCGGTCATGGGGAAAGGGTCCAGACCTCTGGGGGTCGACGTAATGAAAAAATCATTACGTCGGGGGTCTGGGTATGTAGGGGGCAGGGGGGAAGCTTGAATGGCGAGGGTGACGCGACGGAAGGGGCTGGTTTCCACGATCCCTGAGGTCGCATTGTTGTTCACAACCTCGACCCCCAGAAGTCTGCACCCCTTCCCAGGGACCGGTTTTTCGTCCTGAGTCGCTTGTTGACGGCCCCGAGGCCCCGCAAGGGCCCCTGGAGGCCGAAAGCATAGAAAAACCTCCCATCGTGATTTTTGTCACAGCGCGAGGGGTCTGGGAAGCTTGAAAGGCGAGGGTGACGCCACGGAAGGGGCTGGTTTGCCAAGGATCGGTTCGGCCGCGCCCGGGAGGAGGAGGCGGAGGAGGAGGAGGAGGAGGAGGACGAGGACGAGGACGAGGACGAGGACGAGGAGGAGGAGGAGGAGGAGGAGGAGGAGGAGTAGGAGGAGGAGAAGGAAGGAGGAGGGAGGAGGATTCAGGAGGGGGAGGAAGGGGAGACGGGAGGATGAGGGCCCAGAGGGGAGCCAGCATTGGCCTGCACGTCTGGAGATCTTGGGGCCCTCGTGGGGCGTGCTGTTGGGTCTCTTGGGCGCTCTTGGGGCCGTCTGGCTCCTCCTCCTCCTTTTCCTCCTCCTCCTCCTCCTTCTCCTTCTCCTCCTCCCCCTCCCCCTCCCCCTCCCCATCCCCCTCGTCGTCCTCCTCCTTCTCCTCGTCGTCCTCCTCCTCCTCCACCACTTCCTAGGCAGTCTGGGGCTATGTTGGTGTCAACTTGAGGCTCAGAGGGCACATCGGGGGCGAAAAGGCGAGAGGGCACGATTGATTGATTGTCCTTGGCCCTGCGCTGTTTCAGGCGTAGGGCCAGGCAGGCTATCAGGTGCATGTGTGAGGCAAGTCATGAGGCTCGCTTGTGTAGCTGACGGCGGTGCATACGAACTTGGCGATGGTGTACACGTACTTGGCGATGTAGAGCCGAAAGGCGTGCAACAGTTGTACCCTCAACAAGCTGCACAGTGGCGCTGTGCCCTCAAAATGGCAGCTGGGCGCCCTCGTTGGCCAGGGACACAATGTGGCAATCGCTTGCCCCCTTCCATCCTACACTCGCGTGAGGCATCAACTCTCTCTCTCTCTCTCTCTCTGTCTTTCTCCTCCTCCTCCTCGTCCTCCTCCTCCTCTTCCTCCTCCTCCTCCTCCTCCGTTCCTTCTCCTCCTCCTCCTCCTCCTCCTCCTCCTCCTCCTCCTCCTCCCTCTTCTCCTCCTCTCTCCTCCTCCTCCCCTCCTCTCCCCCTCCTCCTCCTCCTCCCTCCTCCTCCTCCTCCTCCTCCTATCTCCTCCTCCTCCTCCTCCTCCTCTTTTCCTTTCCTTCTCCTCCTCCTCGTCCTCCTCCTCTCTCTCACGCACGCATTCGCCACTGTCGCGATGCGCTGAGCCGGGTCACGCTTACATAGGTGAACACGCGCACAGCAGTCAAAGAAGAATTTTGAGAACGCGGTGCTGGAGACAGACACCTTCGACTCCACGTAAGAGTGACCCGTCGCTGGAGTGGCCTTTCCTGCGGGCCCACTGGGGTCCCCCGATCGCCGAACGCGATGCGGCAGTAGCGTCTTGCGCGCTTGTGTTTGTTCCCCCCGCGGCCCCTTACAAACAGCCGCGCACGAAAGGTCACTCTTACCCAGGGCCACTCTTGCGTATAGCCGAAACATGACCACTGCACTTCTCCTGAGCTCACTGCCTGCCCAGAGGAGACCCCCGAGCCCCCCACCGCGGGGCCGCACGAGCAACAAGCAACATAGCCAATGCACTGATCGTGATCTTCGGCGCGGTGACGACACTGCCGCGATGCGCTCAGCCGGGGCACGCTCAGGCGAACAACAGACGCCCGTAGAGCAGGCGGTGCCGCAGGCAGCAGCATGACCGATGCACTTCTCGCGAGCTTTTACTGCCTGCCCAGAGGAGACCCCCGAGCCAACCCCCCGCGGCTCCGCACGAGCACGCCTCGCAGGCGCAGCCGGCGGGGGCGGCGCCGGGGCAGCGGGGGCACGGGGCAGCCCCGTCCGCGGAGCTCGGGCGGCAGAGAAGCCCCGCCCTGCCCCCCCCCCCCCTCGGCGCGCGAGAGCGCGCCAGCAGCTGGGGCTCGCAAGCGGAGGATGAGGGGGAGCTCGAAGGAGGAACGGCGACGACGATGATGACGACGACGACGACGACGACGACGACGACGACGACGACGACGATGACGATGCCGACGACGATGACGATGACGATGACGATGACGGCGATGACGATGACGATGACGATGATCGTCATCGTCGTCATCGTCATCGTTATTGTCGTCGTCGTCGTCGTCGTCGTCGTCGTCGGTAATTACCCATACCTCTAGCCCCTCGCCCGTTTTCCCTTCTTTGGAGCCTCCTGGGAGGCCCTCGTCGCCGCCGCTGGATTCGCCTTGAAGTCCTGGTCAGAGCGCACCCTGGGAGAGGTCGGGGGGGTAGCGGTATCAGTCCCTGTTGGGGTTGCCACAGGAGCGGCCCAGGCCGCCCCTCGCCGTGGGGCACATCACGGCGGCAGTCTCTGTGATGTGCCATCTTCTGCACCCGGGGAGGCCCTCACTCGGCCCACGGGGTCGTCGGAGGACGGCTCGGGGCGAAACGCCGGTCCAGGGACGGGCGCCACGCTGTGAATGAATCACGGCGTCGGGGTCTGGGCTGTTCGGGGCGCGCGCGGGTGCCAGCAGCTGCCCAGGCGGAGGAAGAGAGGACAGGCGGGGGAGGTGGGGAGGTGGAGGCGGCGGAGGCATAGGATCAGGAGCCGGAGCGGGGCAAGGAGGAGGAAAGGAGGAGGAGGAGGGGAAGGTGGAGGAGGTGAAGGAGGCGGCGGAAGGCGGGAGGTGGTGGAGGCGGAGGCGGAGGAGGAGGGAGGAGGAGGAGGAGGAGAAGGAGGAGGAGGAGGAGGAGGAGGAGGAGGAGGAGGAGGAGGACGAGGCGTAGGAAGAGGAGGAGGAGGAGGAGGAGGAGGAGGAGGAGGAGGAGGACGAGGACGAGGAGGAGGAGGAGTAGGAGGAGGCGAGGCGCAGGAAGACGAAGACGAACCCGCAGGCGGAATGCCAGGGCCGGCAGAACGACGCAGGTGTGCTGGCGGGCGGGATGGCCGCGCGACAAACAGCCTGTGATGAACCTTCCTCGGATCCCACATCCCTGGCGCGAGTCCTCTGCATCAGGCGGCGCGTAAGCCGGGAAACGAAATAGGTTATCGCAGGGTGCTTTCAACAGCGGCTTCAAGCCGCCGCCGCCGCCATCTCTCAGCCGCGTGCTGCACCGCCCTCGGGGCGAAGGTCGTCAGCCAGGCGACCACGGGAACCTGTAACGTTCAGTTCGCCAGGCGTCGCGACGTAATCATCACGGGGGCCCGCCTTTGTGGTGTGTGTGTGTGTGTGTGTGCGATCGCGGCGTGGCTGCGACGGTTGACGCCGGCCTCGTTCGAGCCCGCTGCGCTGCTGGCGCAGACATGCGACGTCCTAATTTTTTTCAGGACGGCATCCCTGGCAGTCCCGACCCTTTCCCCGGGACCGGCTTTTCGTCCTGAGTCGTTTTCTGACGGTCCCGAGGCCCGACGAGGGCCCCCCAGGGGCCGAACATTGGGAAAAAACCTCTCGTCCTGATTTTTTAAACGACGCGAGCATGTCTGGTGCTAGTAATTATATCTTTGTGCGTCCCATGGGCTCCTCTCGTGGCGAAATGCTTCTAGGCCTCCTAGATGGGGTTGTAGTAGATGGGGTCGGAGGATGGCGCTGCATCGCCGATGCATCGCTGATGCGGCTCGATGCGGAGCCGGATTTGCTTCACGTCGACGTCGCCGATGTATCGCCGACGTCGACGATGCATCGCCGACGCATCGGCGATACGTCGCCGATGTATCAGCGATGCGGCGCGATCCTCCGACCCCATCTACTCCGACCCCATCTTGGAGGCCTCTATAGTATGGCTTTGTGCGTCCCATGGGCTCCTCGCGTGGCGAAATGCTGCGACTGGAGGTTTTGCGTCTGCCTGTGTGCCTCCGGGAGCTCGCGGGGGGGCCCTTTGACCGAACCCTCGGGCGACCATTTTCGAATATTCTTGGACAATTTCTTATTTGTCTTCCAGAATCCGCCTGTAGGAGGACATGTCCGACCTAATCCTGGGGAAGGGTTTACCTTTGGGGGTCCCGTGGGCTCCTCGCGTGGCGAAGTGCTGCGACGGGAGGCTTTGCCTCCGCCTGTGGGCCTCCGGGAGCTCGCGGGTGGGGGGGGGCCCTCTTTGGGCCAGGCCCTCGGGGCGTCCAGGGAAGACTGCTTTGGAGGAAGGCCTGGTCCTAGGGGGAGGTCGGGCACGTCCCTCCACAGGGGGAGTAGGGCCGTGTCCCCCTGCAGGCGGGTTTGGGGCGACGGTTGAAGAGCAGGCGAACAATGACGCTACCGAGGAACCCCAAGCAAGCAAGCAAGATGGCCAAGCATCCTGAAGGATGCGTGGGCTGGTGGGCGAGAACACTCGTGGTTCCTGCCTGCATTCGCATCGGGAAACTCACAGATGCCAGCACAATTTGGCCGCGTCGGCACCGCCGCGTGCTGGACCAAACGTCCCCGCAGGAGGAGGAGAATGAGGAGGCTGAGGAGGAGGAAGGAGGAGGGGGAGGGCGAGAAAACCAACCGCAAAATGCGAAATGATCGAAACAGTCTTTACACTTCCATTGCCAACTGCTGTCTGGGGCGGCCTCGTCGCCTTCTGGCTGCCCACTTTAGTGGGGAACCGTCCAAGGACCTTGACGAAAGAGCCTCCGCTACTCATCGCAATTTTCATGTACAAGGCGACCTGTCTGGAAGCCAGACATCCGAAAGTGGCTGAACTGACACTCTACTCAGGACCTCTTCGTTGCTCACTCTTGACACGTACGAGCATTGGATGCCCATGATGCGCCTCAGGCTTCTTCAGTGGAGAGCGTCCAGCCGAGCCTTTTCAGCACGGAGAAGCCACACTGAGTCGAAGGAGTCCAATAGCTTGCTCAGGACGCACGCCTCGAAAATCTGCAGCTTGCGCGCCAGGCCTATGGACGAGTGAGACTACATCTCCCGTACCTTGTTGAAAATACCCGTGGTTTTCCCAATGCGCCGAGATAGCTCCAACGACGCCTTACCGTCACACGTGATCAGCCTACCGAGGTAAACAGCCTCCCTTATTGCACACATTGGTCCGCCATCCGGTTTCGTCATAATCATGCCTGTCGAAATCTGCATCTATATCGTCTTATTCCAATTTAGTTCCAATCCGTACTTCCTGCCCTCTTCGACGATGGCATTCAGCATGAATTGTAAGCTCCCTTGGTGCTGTGATGCCAACAGATTATCATCGGCATATAGAGCATCTCTGGTAACCAGGAAAGCCAGCTCGTCGCGAAGATCGGTTCGCTCGAACACGTCATGCAGAAGAACGCTTTGTACGGCTATGAACAGGTGGGGCCATAGCGGGCATCCTTGGGCAATACGTGCACATTGACGTCTCTCAGAAAATGAACCCGTGTGATCATGTATCACTAACTACCGGCCGGCTCTCGTAGATCGCCCGTATCATGTTCACCACATCCGCGGGCAACCCAAACCTTTTCAAAGCTGTGCACATGACGTCTGGCTTTAGTCTGTCGAATGCTTTCGCCCAGTCCAGCACAAAGAGCAGCATCCCACCCGAGTTGCTGTTGTGTGCGGTGTCTATCATGCGCCTCACCAGCATCAGAGCGTCTGTGGTGCTGCGCCCCAGTCGGGATCCTTACTGCGAGTCCCGCATCCTGGTCTCGGCCCCTCCACCAATCAGCCTTTGATGCAGCATAGAAGCCAGGAGCTTGTACCCGACAGGCAATCATGAGATAGGGCGGTAGTTTGCTGATAGCGTGGCGTCGCCTTTCTTGAGCAGCAGCACGACTTTTGCACGCCGCCACGACTTTGGAATGGCTTTGCTTTCCCAGCAGCGTTGGCAAACGCGGAGTAGAATGCCGCAAGCAAGATCGTCGTCTGCCAGTGCCTTCCAGAAGTCAGGCGGAACGTCGTCAGGACCAGCCGCCTTTCCAACCTTCAGTTTGCCAAGCGCTCTCTGGAGTTCGTTCAACGTGAACGACGATATGGCGATTGGCAGAATAGGCCCGAGCAGCGCGTCACTTGCTGGGCTCTCGCTGCCGAAACGTCGCTGCCACTGCACATGCTCAACATAGTCGGCCATCACATTTGCCCTGCTCGCCAAGTCACTCAGACTGCCGTCTGGCTCTCTGATGCAGACATGCTTGACGGCCCTGGGCTTTCGGAGGTACCTGGTGGCTTCCCAACTCACCCCGCGAGTGAATTCATCCAGCCTCGTTTTACGATCTTCTTCGCCGGATTTTCTTATGAGCTTGTGGAGTTTGTGTTCACCCTCGTGGTCGGCTGTCCTGCGGCAGGCGTCCCGGCGCGAAATCAATTCCAGCGTAGCTTGGCTTGTCAGTGGCCGCCTGGCCAGGGGACCTCTGTCAGGAAGCGCGCCGGCGGCATGGGCGAAAGCAATTCGAAGCTCCTCCGCAGCATCGTCCAATGATCATTTCTGGCCAGAAGACGGTTGCATGAACCTATGTGTGAACTCAGCTCGAACGCCTGAGTGTCGAAGCGCAGACTTGTCTAGTGATTTCTTTTCAACCTGGGACTCCGGCTTGAACTTCACAATGGTCTCTGCGATCGTGATGAAGTGATGGCTGTTTAATGCGATTGACCGGCTCGTCTGGCAACTCGTGATCGTGGCCAGGTCGCTCCGGTGGCATAGTACAGGATCGATCTGGGCGGAACGTTCTGCAGAAATTGGTTCCATAGGGTGCGTTCAAAGACTGCGACATGAAACGTGCATGTCCAGAGGGTTGTCGAAGAAGCTGTTTGCAACAATTGGATCACACGCCTCGCAACATTCGAATAGAAGCTGCTGATGCGAAGTTGCGATCTCCTGGAGGTCATGTCGGGGCGCCGCCTTGAACACGAACGGCCCAATCATGTGGTCCTCAGAAGCACCAGTGTGACGCAGACGAGCGTTGAAGTCCCCAAAAGCATACGTCATGCTGTGGTCCGTGGTCGGCCGGACGAGCCCCTCGAGCGCGTTGAAGAAGTTCTGCCGCTTCTCGAAATCGTGTCCAGAGTGAGGAGCATAGGCTGAGACGAGTGTCCACATCCCTCCGTGCATTCGCATGCGAAGAGTCGCCAACCGATCACAATGAACTTTAAAGGCCACGACTGCGGAGCGTACTCTAGGCGACACTATGAAACCCTCGCCCGCCCAAGGACGCCCTTCTGGATCAGGCTCCCCTTCTGGATCTGGATCAGGACGGATACCTCATTTTGAAAATGAGGTATCCGTCTTGCTGAAACTATTCGGCTCCAAGAAGATGTGCCTCTTGAGTGCATCAAATATCAATGTTATGCTGTTGCATCGCAAGCTGCAGCTCAGTTAGCTTAATGATGGAATCACCCCTCAAACCCTCTATGTTCCAAGTGCCAATGCGTTTCACGCAGCACGGGCTAGAATACCTCCGGGGCCTGCCCCACGATAGATTTCCAGAATGACGAAGTATGTGTCTATCGTTTTCGTCTTCTCTTCTGTCAGGGTCGCGGTATTGGAAACCACGCACTCCAGAATTGCTTGCATATGCACATGGACTATGCGAAGATGTATGCGAAGATATGGATCGAATTCTCAAACGTTTTGGGTTCATTCTCACACGTTCTCAGATGCGAAGATGTGGATCGAATTCCTGCCTTCTGAGAAGCCCCTGAGATTCTTCTAGAGCCGGCCCCACGTCGCCAACCCCACTGCGCTCTCCGACAAAGTCCCAGGTCTCCCCCCAGACCTCGCGCTGTGAAACAATCACGACGAAAGATGTTTCGCCATTTTCGGCCTCCGGGGGCCCTTCCCGGGCCTCGCGGCCGACAAAAAACGTCCCAGGACGAAAAGCCGGTCGCGGGGAAGGGGTCCGGACCTCTGGGGGTCGACGCTGCGAAAAAATCACGACGTCGGGGGTCTGGGCCTCGTCGTGTCTTGGTTCGCAGTGTGGACCCCTCTGCGCTCCTGCCCCCGCACCGCGTCTTCCTCTCGAGCCCATCTTCGACGGACCTGGCGCCCAGTGAGGAACCCCTCTTGCGCTCCCCGGCAAAGTCCCAGGTCTCCCTCGTCGCGGCTTGGTTCGCAGCGTGAGCCCCCTTGCCACATGCTCCTTCCCCGGGGCAGTTTTTTTCACCTCGAGCCGCCCCTCGACGGACCTGGGGCCCAGGGAGGGCCCCCAGAGCCCGACAGCGAAACCGAACATCATCCCGTCGTAACGTGTGCTGTTCTGCTGCTGTCGCAGCAGGTTGAGGCTCGGGGGAGCATCGAAGCTTCGGAAGGAGGCTCGAGGGAGGATCGACGATCGGGGGAGGGCTCAGGTTTCTCAGGGCCTCCTAGATGGGGTCCGAGCAGATGGGGGCGGAGGACGTCGCCGCATCGCCGGTACATCGGCGATGCATCGGCGATGCATCGGTGATGCACCAGCGGTGCATCGTCGACGTCGGCAATGCATCGACGACGTCGAGCCGCATCGCCGATGCATCGGCGATGCGGCGCGATCCTCCGACCCCCATCTCCTCCGACCCCGTCCAGGGTGCCTCCAGAGGCTCTGGGGGAGGAGGGCCGAGGCAGGATCGACGATCGGGGGAGGACACCCAGGTTTCGGAGGGAGGATCGAGGGGAGGATACAGGGTCGGGGGAAGGAGCGAGGCTTTGCAGGGGAGAGCCGAAGGGAAGACCGAGGGGCCCAGCCCCCCATCGGGCGATCGGAAACATGGATCAATGGGGCGGGGATCACGGGCAATCCATGGACTCGGCGACCGCGCGCCAGATCCATGGATCGCCAATCCACGTTTGAGCGCCCCCGACACCTGCCTCCCGGGCGAAGAGACCACTGCGGGTGCACCGAGTCTGGCCAGACCCACACCGTAGGCCCAGGATGGGTGCCTGTGCCGTCCTGGCCAGGGCAGGAGGGCGGACATTTGCACAGGTCTTGTGCTCGGGATGGCCCTGGCCAGGATCGGTGTATGTGCATCATTCTCTTCCGGTTGTCCTCCCCTCGAAATCCATGGATCGCTAATCCATGTTGGCGCGCCCCCGAATGACGTCCGTGCCGGCAACTGAAACTATTTGCTCCTCTGCCGCTACTCTTCTTCCGAAGACGGCTGGCCTTCGCTTCTCGGCGGAGGAGGGGGAGGAGGAGGAGGAGGAGGAGGAGGAGGAGGAGGAGGAGGAGGAGGAAGAGGAGGAGGAGAGGGGAGGAGGAAGAGGAGGAGGAGGAGGAGGAGGAGCGATGAGCGAGGAGGAGGGAGGAGGAGGGGAGGGAGCCGAAGGAGGAGGAGGAGGAGTAGGAGGGAGGAGGAGGAGGAGGGGAGGAGGAGCGGAAGGAGGAGGACGAGAGGACGAGGACGAGAGGAGGAGGAGGAGGAGGAGGAGGAGGAGGAGGAGGAGCAGGAGGATCGCCAATCCACGTTTGCGCGTCCCCGACCCCAGGAGCCCCCGCCCCGCCCGCCCGCGGCGGCGGCCGACGGCGGCTTCGCCTCCAACGGCCGCGCCTCTGGCGGCCGCGGCGCGTCCCGCGCGGGGGCGGCGCTGAGGCCGCGGCGACGCCGCCGACGACGACGCCGACGACGACGATGCCGACGGCGACGCCGCGGACGACCCTGAAGCCGCCGACGCTGGCGCCGAAGTCGCGTTGTAAACAAAATCGCGACGGGGGGGTTTTCGCTACGCTCGGCCTCCATAAGCTCTTATACTGGGCCTCGGGACCGTTTACCAAAAAACGACTCGGGACGAACAAAAACCAGTCCCAGGCCCAGTGAAGGGGTCCAGACCACTGGGGGTCGACGCTGCGAAAAAGTCACGACATCGGGGGTCCGGGGGCCCGTGGCCAGAGGGGGAACTGTACCCATACCGCTGCCCTCGCCTCGTTTTCCCTTTTTGGGGGCCTCCTGGGAGGCCCTCGTCGCCACCGCTAGATTCGCTTCGAAGTCCTGGTCGGAATCCACCCCAGGAGAGGTCCGGGGAGCAGCGGTATCGGTTTGGTTCCCCCAGCGGCGACGCCGCCGACGACGGCGCGCCAACGACGGCGACGCCGCGGACGACCACGCCGCCGCCGCCGCCGGCCTGGCCCCAGCGGCCCGGAGCGGGGGCGCCGTCGCCTTCTGCCTTCTGCCGACGCCTCCTCCTCCTCCTCCTCCTCCTCCTCCTCCTCCTCCTCCTCCTTCCTCTTCCTCCTTGCAAGAAGGGGCCTTGACCTCGTGGGTCGAAGGAGTTGCCACTGCTCGAAGAAGAAAAAAAACGGCATAAGCACAAACTCTTGGAGGTCCGCGCGGAGCTGTTTTTTGGATCCGCGTTAGGGGCGCCGCCCCTGGCACAGACCCAAGAACTCCGCGCGGAGCGCCACAAGTTTATGTTTATGCAGGTTTTTTTCTTCTGATTTTTTTGAATCCGCGTTGGGCGCCGCCCCTGGCACAGATCCAAGAAAAATCCGCGCGGAGCGCCACGAGTTTATGTTTGTGCAGGTTTTTTTCTCTCTTCTGGTCGCTTCCTCGGTGCGAGGCGGCGGACGGCGGCGGAAGCAGAGCGAGGCCGCCTCCGCCGGCTTCCGCCGGCGGAAGGCCGGCGGAGGGCCCGCGGAGGTAAGAGGCCCCAAGAGGGGGGGCAACCTTCGGGATCCGCCACGTGGCCGTTGCCCTCTCTCTCTCTCTCCAGATATGTCCAGCGTGTTCAAAACACGGCACCGTGGCGGCAGAAGTCCCTCACCATCTGCACTATTGTTCCCGAGTTGGGTGGGGCACGATGGGCGGCGGGGTCATCGCTTTCGGGTGGGTCATCGCTTTCGGGGAACGCTCAGACTCTGAGAAGGGAGCGGCGCCCGAGACATCCTGCAGAGCCGCTGGATCTCAGAGATTCTCGATCTATCCTCTCGGGCCGAACAAAAGGGGGGCTAGGGAAGGGGGGGGGTACGACATCTGCTGCATGCAGCTGGTTTCGGCCCCGCCGCCGGACCCATTCCTCGGTACATGGGCGCCTCCCGGCGCCGGGAGGCGCTGGGAAAGTCAGCCGCGTGAGCCGATTTCGCTGCCCTGCCCTTTGCTATCCCCCCCCCTTTCGTTACCCCCCGGTCCTCGCCCGATCTCATCCTCGTCCTGGCTTCGTCTCAGTGGCAAGTCGCGACGGCGCTCGCCGTCGAAGTGCGGCGGCAGCGGTGGCGCCGCCGCCGCCGCGGGGCGCCGCCGCCGCTCCAGGCGGGGGCGGCTCCGTATAGCTGCTTCTCGGCGGCGCGGGCCCAGGAAGGTGGCGTTCGGTCGGGCACGTCCTGCTGAAAGGAGGAGTTTTCGGGTATACAGTCGGGGCGCTGAAGGAGGAGCCCTTTTCGTTGGGGAGGGGCTCGGTGTTCCTTAGTTGGTTTGCAGTGCTCCTTGGGTTTTCCTGAGGCTTTCATGGAACATCAGAGCTGAACTTATGGGAAAAGGGGGCCTCGTTCCTTATGTAGGGTTCCTTAGGTCAACGCCCCGACTGTAGTCGAACATTTGTTGCTCTTTGAACTACTTCTGCATGCTGTTGACAGATGTCTTAACTTTTTCCCCTTTGAAATCTGCCTGCAGGAGGACATGCCCGACCTGAAGCTTGCGCTCAGATTTGTTCGGCAAGTTCCGTCGGCGTTCCGTCGGTGTCCCGTCGGTGTCCCGCCGGGTTGTCCAGCCGGTGTCCCGTTGGTGCCCCGACGGTGTCCCGTCGGTGTCCCGTCGGTGGCCCGTCGGTGGCCCGCTGGTGTCCCGTCGGTGAACCGCTGGTGTCCCGAAATTGTCCCGTCGGTGTCCCGTCGGTGTCCCGTCGGTGTCCCGCCGTGTTGTCCCGTCGGTTTTCCGGCGCCGGATGTCTGGGGTGTTGCCTGCGTCCTCTTCCCCTCCCCCTCCACTGAGATCCGACGTCGGGAATAATCGCACTATTGAAACTCGCGACCGGCGTCTTCGACCCCATCTTTATGCGGAACCTCTCGAGCCAGATCGATCCCCGAGGGTCCTTGCCCTCGAAGCCAGACGAATACGACTGGAGCGAAAACAAAATGCTGCGCCTGGAAATGGAGGTCCTCGGACTCAGACCCCTGACGTCGTGATTTTTTCGCGACGTCGACCCCCGGCAGAGGTCTGGACTCCTTCCCCAGGACAGTCGTCCTTTGATGGTCCCGCGAGGCCCAGTGAGGGCCCCCGGAAGCCGAAAATGGTCGGCCACGAGTAGAGGGGGGCAGGGGAAGGGGGGAAGGCTTTTTAGAAGCACCTCTGCTCCTTAGAAGCGCGGGCCTCGTCTGTAGGCGCGAGGCCGGCACGCGTCTAAGAAGCAGCCTCCTGAGAAGCTTTCCCCCTTCCCCTACCCACTTGTGCGCGCCGACAAAATGGCGAAAGACCTCTTGTCGTACTTGGTTCGCAACGCGAGGGACCTGGGGACTCCCCAGCTTCCGGCAAGGAGGGCGTGGCGGTCGGCTATACGTGCGAGAGGGACCCCCTGCCGAGGAGGGACCCCAGGTACTCAGTCGGGCAGCCGGGCATGTCCCTCTACAGGAGGAATATCCGAAACCAGTCCAAAAATGGTCCGGGGGCGATCCCCCTAGTATCCTGAATCCTCCTTGAACATTGTTTGGCACAAATCAAGCAATTCTCCCCGAATCCGCCTGCATAGGAGGGCATGCCCCCTCCCTCCCTCCCCCCTCCCCCCTCCTCCTCCTCCCCCCCCTCCTCCTCCTCCTCCTCCTCCTCCCTCCCTCCCTCCCCCTCCCTCCCCCTCCCTCCTCCTCCTCCTCCTCCTCCTCCTCCCCCTCCTCCTCCTCCTCCTCGCGAAGGGCGGCGGCGGCGGGGGCCTCGGGGGCCGCCGGGGGGGCCCAGAGCCCGAGGTCGGGCCGCACCCTCGCTCGCGCAGCGGTCGGCACGCCGCGCGCCCCCTCGGGCCACACTCTCTGCGGCCCCGCGGCCGCCCCCCGCCCTCTCTCTCCGGCGGGCGGGGGCTTTTTCCCCCTCGGCGCCCGGAGGTCTGCACCGAGGTCCTCCTCCTCCTCCGCCTCCTCGTCCTCCTCCTCCTCGTCCTCCACCTCCTCCTCCTCCTCCTCCTCCTCGTCCTCCTCCTCCTCCTCCTCCTCCTCCTCCTCGCTCCTCGCTCCTCCTCCACCTCCTCCTCCACCTCCTCCTCCTCCTCCTCGCTCATCGCTCCTCCTCCTCATCCTCCTCCTCCTCCTCCTCCTCCTCCTCCTCTTCCTCCTCCTCTCCAGTGGGCGTCGGCGCCAGACCCTGGGAGGGGTCCTCATCCCATGGGTCGGAGATTGATAGGCCTCCTACCCTGACACGTCGATTCGTGAATTGGCCGTTTTCGGTTCGCGAGGGGGCGTCGCGGCCGTCATTTTTGCGGGTCCAGGCGCGTCGATTCTGGCCCCAGGCCGTTTTCACTAAAGGGTGGTCTACTAAAGGGAGGTTTGTCCACCGCCGAATGAGGGCGGCGGTGGTACCCATGGCCGCTCCACGATGGGAGGCCCACTGGCTTCTGGACCCTGGACTCCTCATCCAAGGAGTCCGTGTCCAGTGCCCACACCGTAGGCTGAAAGTCGGGCGTGTCTCTCTACAGGAGGAATATCCTAAAAGAGCCTCGAATTAGTCAGGGGACGATGTGTTGAGTTTTTTGGGGGCAGTTTTCCCCACCTCCCCACCCGACAGGTTGGGGAGTTAGATTTTAAGAACAGACCCCCCGGCCAACCCACGCGTACCGCGGCCGCCAGACCCCAAGTTGTCCCGAGAGTCCCCGATAGTCCCTGGGAGTCCCGCCTCGTGCCTTCGACACACACACACACGCACACGAATAACACAGCAAAACACAGCATAACATGACATAACATAACATAGCAATACCTATACGACCACCCTTCGGGTGATAAGGAGGTTCGGGGGGGGAACCAACGTCTCACTCAATCGGTCTCACTATCGATCTCAGTATCGATCTCACTATCGGTCTCGCTCGATCGATCTCACTTGATCGATCTCACTCGACCTATCTCATTCGATCGATCTCACAATTGATCTCACAATCGATCTCACAATCGATCACACAATCGATCTCACATTCGGTCTCAATATCGATCTCACTATCGATATCACAATCGCTTTCACAATCAACGTCATCATCATCATCATCATCATCATCATCATCATCATCATCAACATCATCAACATCAACATCAACATCATCACCAACATCGTCATCATCATGAGGGCACAGTCATCATCATCATCATCATCATAAACATCATCATCAACGTCAGCACCATCATCGGGACAACATCATCATCACCATCACCATCATCATCATCTCATCATCAACATCATCATCGGGGCACAGTCATCGTCATCATCATCAGCAGCATCATCAGAATCACCATCATAATCAGGACACCATCATGATCACCATCGTTCTCATCATCAACATTATCATCAACATCGTCATCATCCTCGGGCAACCATCACCATCATGATCATCCCATCATCAACAACATCATCATCATTGGGGCACCATCATCATCATGAGCAACATCATCATCAACATCGTGATTATCATTGTTATCATCATCGAGACACCATCAGCATCACCATCATCATCATTACCATCATCATCATCATCAGCATCGTCATCGGGACACCATAATCATCATCAACATCATCATCATCAACATCATTATCGCCGGGACACCGGTTCCATCAACATCATCATCGCCAACATCATCGGAATCATCATCATCATCATCATCATCATCGGGACACCATCATCGTCATCATCATCAACATAATCATCATGAGCATCATCATCTCATCATCGGGACATCATCATCATCATCGACACCATCATCAACATCATCATCTTCATCGGGACACCATCATCATCATCTCATCATCATCATCATCATCATCATCATCATCATCATCATCATCATCATCATCATCATCATCATCATCATCATCATCATCCTCGCGGGACACCGCGGGACACCGGCGGGACACCGCGGGACACTGCGGGACACCGCGGGACACCGCGGGACACCGCGGGACACCGGCGGGACACCGCGGGGCCCCGGCCGCCCGGAAGGGAATCATTTGGTCCGGCCGCGCCTCAGGCACACGGGACACCAGCGGGACACCGGCGGGACACCGCGGGGCCCCGGCCGCCCGGAAGGGAATCATTGGGTCCGGCCGCGCCTCAGCCACAGGAGACTTTCTCTCGCCCGCCCTCGCAGCTTCGCCTCGCCCGCACGGCACGCACGAACACGAAACCGAAATCGATTTCCCGGTAGGGGGGCTCTCCGTTCCACTTCGATCTCACCCCCCAACCTCCGACCATGACAAGCACAGCGTAACACATGAACACGAAGCACAACATGGCAGAACATTGCAGAACATAACACGACATACCACACCATAAAATACCATAATTGAGCATAAGCGAGCACTCATTGACGAAACATATCATATCATGGCACAGCGTTCAGAACATGTCATAACACACCAACGGAGCATAGCGACGAACACAACATGCCACCGTATAGTATAACATAACCAGACAATATCATGACATGACATGACGGAACATCACATGGTAGTGTCATTTCAAACCAAACCATGGCATATCACCACATACCATGCCTACTCATATCATGACATAACAGAAGAAGAACATGACACAACATACCATCACCTAACAACCATGACATAACATAGCAAGTCATGATACACTGCATCACAACATAACATCACAAAGCATGTCATACCAAAGCATTGCAGAACATAACATGGCATACCACACCATACCATAACAGGACCGATCATAACCTAACACGTCCTGACGTCATATCACCACACAGCCTTCAGAATTTGTCATAACACGCCAACATAGCATAGCGACGAACGCGACAGAGCACAACACGTCACAATCTAATATAGCATAACGTAACGCAATCATGGCAGAACATGGAAAGTATCAGTACGCACCCGACCATGACATAACATCACATACCGTACCATATCACATTATGCACAACATAGTGGACATAACATCCGATACACCCAACAAACCAGAGCACAATTTATCATCACATAACAAGACACAGCGGTGCCAGACCCCCAGTTGTCCAAAGAATCCCTGAGTCCTTGCCGCCGCCCCGCTGCGGGCGCCCTCCTCGCCTGCGTCCCTCAGTCTAAGGATGGGAGGGGGGAAGAAGGAGGAGGGGAAGGAGGCATGGGCCAGGAGGAGGAGGACAGGGGCCCAAGGTTTCCCTGGGGATCGCCCGAAGCGAATAACTGTAAGTATATATATACATGTTTTGGCCAGTTCTTATGTTTCGTCCAAGCTCCGCATGTCGGGGGACACGCCCGACCTGACCGTAGGCCCCTCCCCCACGGGGGGGCCGGCTCGGCGCCCCGGCCCGCTCTCTCCAACAAGCCCGGTGTGCGGGGGCCCCCCGTGGAGGCCGAGGACCGCCCGAGGGCCTCCCGTCCCGTCCTTGCCGCGCGGCGAGGAGGTTTGGCAGGGCTCGTTTCGACTCCTCCGATTATGATTCGGTTCGACTTCCATGGATTACGATTCCGACTCGATCCGATTTCGGATTCCGAGTTGGGCGCCGACTTCTTATGGGGCGCGCGCTAGCCTGCCGGTTTCCGCCGATTCGACGTTTCCTGACTCGGCTGCCGGTTTCCGCCGATCCGGCTAATTTCGATCGCCGATCCGACTTATCGATTCGATTCTGGGCTCCCCTGGTTTGGGCCGGCCGTCCTGTGGGTCCTTCAGTCAAGCCGCATGCTAAGGATGGGCAGCCTTACCGAAGGTACCCTTCCCAGACATAATCGCGTCGTAACAAAAATCAGGATCGGAGGTTTTTGCCAGTTTTCGGCCCCAGGGGGCCCTCGCAGGGCCTCAGGACCGTCAACAACCCAGGACGAAAAACCGGTCCCAGGGAAAGGGTCGGTACTTCCAGGGACGCCGTCCTGAAAAAAACAGGACGTCGCATGTCTGGGTTGCGTCCCTGCCCCTTCGGCCCAGCCTCGGCTGCTTCCGTTGGCCGCGCCCCGCTCGAAGAGCTCCGAAATGGGCTTCCAGGGCTCGTGCACCCTTGCTGTGCATCCTAGTGATACGGGCCGACCGTAACTCGGGCCTCTGGCGGCCTTTCGTGACGGTCGTGGCACCTTGCGGACTGCGTCTCGGCGAGGCGCGCCTCCTGCGGGAGAGGGTCCCCAGGCGAGGAAATCTCAGGTGCCAAGGAAAATTCCCGCGGGGGTCGACTCAAACGGTGTTTTGGCGATTCCGTGTGCCGTTTTTCTGTTTCGATGTCGTTTTGCAGCAAAGGCGGATTGAAGACACAACGAGGGGAAACGACAACAGCATGAAAACAAAACAAATTGTTTAGGTCGATCCCTGCATCCCCGAAAACCTCAAGAGCCACCCACGGCAAGGCCGCCTTGTGCCTCCCTCCGGCGCCAGAGAGGCTGCAGAGGTGGTGGCGCGACTGCCTGGAGGCCCGCGGGGCGCTGTTCGAGGGCCTCGTGGTGGAGCTGATGGAGCTGCGAGCTGGTGCCGCGGAGGACACGGGGGGTGAGGGAGCAGGCAAGGGACCCAGACCCCTTCACGCTCTTCACGCTGTGAAGCAAAAATCACGGCGAAAGGCTTTTCGCAATTTTTAGCCTCTGAGGGCCCTCACTGGGCCTCGGGACCGCCAAAAAACGATCACTCAGGGTGAAGAGCCAGTGAACCGGTCCCAGGGAAGGGGTCCAGACCTCTAGGGATCGAGGTTGGGAAAGCAAAATTACGATGTCGGAGGTCCCTGGGGGAGGAGGGGAGGGAGGCGGTCACTGAACACAGAGCTCCTTGGCCGACCGAGCGACGTGGTGGGCACAGTCAGCCCGCATGGTGGGGATGGGCAGCCTTCCCAGGGGCACCCTCGCATCCGTGCCTCCTCGGCCCACCCTCGGCCGCTCTCTCGCTGGCCGCGCCCCGCCCGCACAGCGTCGGCATGGCCCTCCCAAGGCCCTTGCATCCTTTGTCGCGCGTCGAGGAGGAGGAGGAGGAGGAGGAGGAGGAGGAGGAGGAGGAGGAAGAAGAAGAAGAAGAAGAAGCAGAAGAAGAAGAAGAAGAAGAAGAAGAAAAATAAGAAGAAGAAGAAGAAGAAGAAGAAGAAGAAGAAGAAGAAGAGGAGGAGGAGGAGGAGGAGGAGAAAGAGGAGGAGGAGGAGCCTCCTGCCCGAGAGAGAGCGGGGGGGCGAGGGGGCGGCGGGCTGCGGGTGCGCGCCTCCCGCTCCCGCCTCCCCCGAGGAGGTCCAGCGGGCGTGGCGCGGCTACACCCGGAGGCGGCGGCGCTGCTCCGCCTCCTTCGCCGCCTCCTCCTCCTCCGCCTCCCTCCGCTCACCCTCCGTCGTAATTATTCCCGCTCCTTCTCCCCCATCCTGTTCCCCCTCCTCCCTCTCGGCCTCCCCCTCCTCTCCTCGTGCTCACCCTCATCCCTCTCTTCCTCTTCTTCCGCCTCCTCCTCCTCCCCTCTCCTCGCCCTCCCTCTGCTCTTCCTCCCTGTCCACCTTCCCCCTCTTGCCCCTCTTGCCCCTCCTCCTCCTCCTCCTCCTCCTCCTCTTCTTCCTCCTCCTCCTCCTCCTCCTCCTCCTCCCCCTCCTCCTCCTCCTCTTCGTCATCCTCCTTTACCTTTCGTATGCCGTTTCGGCTCAACATGTCCGATCCCCAGGGGGTCCGCTCGGATACCTCTGATCTGAGGCCAGATCCTTGCCTGCCTTCCGCCCGACCCTCACGGCACACATCTTGCCGCCGTGAGCTCCGTTCCCATGGGCCCTGCTTCTCTCGGGGAAAACTATGGCATTTCCAGCTCCTGAGGTGGGGCCGCGCAGGCGGTCTCGGGATCGCCGTGGTGAGGATCATCTCCCGTGCCCCGGCTCGTGCCGAAGCTCACTCCCGTCGTGGTGCCAGCTGCGTCTCACTGCACCTGCTGGCGCCCTGCTTCCTGGCCCTGCCTCCCACCAGGCCAGACACAGTCACCCCGCATAGTTAGGATGGGCAGTCTTGCCAAGGGTACCCTTGCATCCTCGCCTCTTCGGCCATCATTGGCCGCTTTCGTTGGCCGCGCCCCGCTCGAGACTCTTCCCCAGACACGCTACGTCCTATTTTTTTTTTCAGGACGGCTTCCCTGGAAGTCCCGACCCTTTCCCTGGGACCAGTTTTTCGTCCTGAGTCGTTTGTAGACGGTCCCGAGGCCCAGCGAGGGCCCCCCGGAGCCGAAAATAACGAAAAACCAATCGTCCTGTTTTTTTACGACGCGATCATGTTTGGGTCGACATGGGAGTCCAAGGCCCTCGCAGCCTTCTCGCGCATCCTTATGCTACGGGCCGGCTGTACTGCAACTGGAGTCCCTGCGGGCCGCCGCGCCCTGGGGCGGGGCAGCGAGGGCGGCGAGGGCGCTCTCTGCGGGAGCTCGGCGAGGACCCCCGCCATCCCCGACAGCAGAGGTGATCCTCCTGCTCGCGCCCGGAGTGCTGGTGGCCACCGTGGTGCCAGGTCTCTTCCACCTGCCGGGGCCGCTCGTGCTCGCGGTCTTGGGGCCCCCGTTTGTTCTCGTGGGGCTGGTGCTGCTTTGCAGAGGTGATGGTAACAAAAAGGGGAGACCGTGCGCAACGGAGGAGGAAGGAGGCGGGGGCTTGGACTGCAGTCGGGGCGCTGAAGAAGGAGCCCCTTTCGTTGGAGAGGGGCTCGGTGTTACTTGATTGTCTTGCAGTTTGCCTTAGGTTTTCGGGAGGCTTTACATGTGAATGCGACCACTTTGGAGGAAGCCCAGCCTTCAGGAACTGGGCGCTGCACAGTGACTTCGGCGGCGGCGCAGACTCGGTGCCCGGCCTCGGCGCTGGAGGCCAAGCGGCGCTCCCGGGGGCCCAGGCGCAGCAGGCGCCATGGAGCAGAGCCTCGGGGACGAGGGCAGCTCAGTGTCGGCGCCGGTGGTGCCGTCCTCCGAGGTGCACGCCGGCGGTTGCGGCAAGCAGGTGGTCATCGAGGCTGTGCAGGCGGCGGAGGCCGAGCTTCCCCAGGCCAGCCACCCGAAGCATGAGGAGTACTGCGACCTGGGCGGGTCGGCCGTGACGGAGATCCGGATCGGCTCCGACGGGCATGACGGAGGCAGTCAGCGCAGTTGCGAGCGGTATAGCCGTCTCCGAATTGTTAAGCTGACAGCCGTATATCGAGACCTGTGCGGTGGACCAGGCGAGCGGTGGCATCGAATTGCACGTCGTCTCCCCCGCCATGGCCAAGATAGTGGTGCGGAAGATTGCGACTACGGACTGGCCAAGATAATCTTGTCGGCCTGACCAGGTACAGTTAAAGAACGATGCTCGTCGATCAACGCAGTCGGTGTATCAGTCCCATCAGAGACTCCCCACGTAAATTGAGGGATCCCGAGGGCCGTGGCCGAGGAAGCGAGCCACGCTGCTGCGGGGTTGTCGACTCGTTTTCTGGGAGTTTGCTCTCGGACAGCTGGGGACGTCTCTTGGATGCGATGAGGCTGGATCTGGAAGGTCAGTTGGATAGGCCGAAAGAGGAACCAAATTCACCGTTCCCCCTTTTATCGGCGAAGTGGGTTTCGGTTTTTTCCCCCTGCCCGCCTTGAAGGAATGGCGAGGACGAGGTTTTGGCGTGAGAAGGTTGGATGTGGCTCCAGCTGGATCTAAGAGACCTCGTGGATGCCACCAACAAGGTTCACGGGAACCAGCACCAGCTGATCTTCCATGCTGCAGCGCAAGCGTGTGCCAAGCTGGCGCGGATCATGAAGCACCCTTTCCCAGGCGAGGGTCTGTCTGCGCGACCAGATTCTGATGCCATGAGATGGTCGCCGCTCCTCCCTGCCAGTCGTCGTCGTCGTCGTCGTCGTCGTCGTCGACGTCGTCCCCCTATTCTGCCCCCTGATGGTGCTGCAGTCTCCTGTTCTCCTTCCGTGCCAGTGTAGTCAGTACAGCCCAACAGCAACATGGTTCGTGCGTTCTTTCGTTCACTCCTCCTTCTCCTCGTACTGGTCGGCCTCCTCCTCCTTCTCCTCCTCCCACTCCTCCTCCTCCTCCGTATCCCCTCCTCCCCATCCTCCTCCGTCGCCTCCTCCTCCTCCTCCTCTTCCTCCTCCGCCGCCCTATCCTCCTCCTCCTCTTCCTTCTCCTCCTCTTCCGCCTCGTCTTCCTCCTCCTCCTCCTCCTCCTCCTCCGCCCCCTTGATCCTCGTCGTCCTCCTCCTCCTCCTCCTCTGCTCTATCCTCTTCCTTCTTCTCCTTGTCCTCCTCGGCAGGCGGCGGGGCCGCGTCGCAGCGGCGTCGCCGGGGTGACGGCGGCGCGCCGGCCGAGGGACGGAGCTGTCGTCCCCGCGCGGCCGTCCAGAAGCGACGCCGTGGCGGCCCGTTTGCCTCTCGCTCTGGGCTCGCTGTGTCTCTTGTCGTCCTCCTCGTCGTCCTCCTCCTCCTCGCCCTCGCCCTCGCCCTCCTGTCCCACCGTTCTCTCGTTTTTCATGCAGTGGCGGAGCGTCCCGGTTCGCCTATAGCCCCACCAAACAATGTTCTAAGAACCTCTTGTGGTATGCACGAAATGTTCTTAGAACATTTCTGGTTGAGACCGTCTCGGATTAACACATCGTGTTAATGTTCTAAGAGAATTGTTTTTGTTCTTAGAACACTTCTGGGTTCTAGGAACATTTCGTGGTAGGACTATAGGAATGCCGGGACGGTCGGTCCCTGCTCAAGCTCTGCTTCTCTTTCCTGCGCTCCTCCCCCCCCTCCTCCTCACGCCTACCCCTCGTCACCCTCCCCCTCTGTCCTCCTCATCCTCCTCCTCCTTCTCCTGCTCCTCCTCTTCCTCCTCCTCCTCCTCCTCCTCCTCCCCTTTCTCCTCCTCCTCCTCTCTCCTCCTCCTCCTCCTCCTCCTCCTCCTCTCCTCCTCCTCCTCTCCTCCTCCCTCCTCCTCCTCCTCCTCCTCCTCCTCCTAGGGAAGGTACGTGCGCTCCTCCTCTTCCTCCTCCTCCTCTCCCTCCTCCCCCTTTTCCTTCCTCCTCCGTTGCCATTTTGGCTCAAGCCAGTCTTGCCGCTGACTCAGGATGTTTTTGGCGCTGATTGTGGCATCGCGCGGCGCGCCTCCATGTTCCTGTCACTGGCGGCTCGTGCAGTCCTGGTGTCGTTGCATGTCATTCTGCACTCAGGTATTATTGCCCTCGTCTTCGACACGGAGTTCAGTTCGACGTCGTGTGCCATTCGCGCAATGGGTCGCCACGTCTGGCCTGAGCTGGTCCTACTCTTGGTTACGCTCAATTTCGGCGGTGTATCCCTTCAGTGTTGTCCTTCCCTGAACGACCGATTTCTAGGTGGTCGTCGCGTCAGGCGTTTATAGGCACACGGGCCAGTTTGGGCGTCTACCCAAACCGCAAGCAGCATCGAGTTCAACGCTGCTACTCCTGTGTTTTTTTCCATCCCAGGAGCTCTCGGCCGTCATACGGCTTCGGCGATGCTGCTGCTCGGTCACGCACAGTGCTGGGCCCCCCAGGCCCGGTCTGCTTCTTCCTCGTGTCCCGTAGTGGCATCGCGTGGGCTACACCGTCAGCGCCGTCATCAGCGCCGGGCTCGTGCTGAAGTGCTTGGGCCGCCCATCATTGATGCTCCCGCGTCGTGCGTTCACGACGCAACCAGTGGGTTGCCGCCGGTATCCAACGTTGACTGGGGCTCGCCCTTGCGTTCTACTCCCTCCTCGAAGGCGTCTGGGCCCTGGGCTTCGGGCAGTGCGTCTTAGACTGGTTGGCTTACCGCGCCTCCTTCGAGTGCTGGCTCCTGCGCTTCCTTGTCCGAGCCCCCGATTGTGCCTGTTGGGGACTGTGGAGCTGCTTAGGGTCCGTCGTTCGCCGAACGTCTTGGACTTCTACTACCTCAATCGGGGGTGGACAGAACCCCCAACAGTGACACGTCGATTAGTGAATTGTCCGTTTTCGGTTCTCGAGAGGGCGCCGTGGCCGTTATTTTCCAGGCTTGCGCCTGCCAGGTTTGGGCCCGAGGTCGTTTTCACTAAACCACGTTTTGCTAAAGGGGGGTCTGTCCATCCCCGACTCAAGGTTCTGGATGTTGTCCCGCGGATGGCTACGGTCTCTTCTTGCATGGTTCACCCACGATGCTCTTATGGCGGGGGCTTCCCGCCTTGTTGCGACATCCGAGTCCTGCAGTTGCCGACGAGCACGTTCGAGTTTCAAGGGCTGCCTCCGCTCACGAGTCGGCGGCGCCGCTGGCTTCTTCTGTGTGGCTCGCGCGCACTGCGGGTCGCAGTCCCCCCGGTATCTTTGAGCTGTCTCGAGGTGTCGATGTGCTTGTGTCTGGCGGTGGTACTGCCGCGTTGCAGTCTAGCGAACAGCCTCGGGATGCAGCACTCCATCTTGGATTTGATGCTCAACTTGAGGCGCCGCCACATGGTGAGCTTCCTCATGCTGATTCTGCTAATCGCCCTTCCTTCAGCAAGCGGCTCCACTGCAGGATCGAACGCAGAAACTGCACCCTCGAGTCCTTCCGCGTGATGATTCTGGTGCCCAACCGGATCCACGACAGGAGGCTGGACGTCATCGTGCTGCCCTCCAGCTTGCTGCACACACTGGCGTTCTGGATGCACCTCCGCCTGGTATCAGCCCCTGATGCTCTGCCTGATGTTGGCGGTGCTGGTGTTCTTCGGGGTAGTGCAGTCGTTCTCCCTGGCTTCACCCATGCTCCTGCACTTGACTGGGCTGTTCCTCATGCGCAATTTCTGCGACGTTCAGAGCTTGTTCATCTACACCGCTACCGTACGTCAGTTGCCGATCTTACGGCTGTCCTCGCTTGGCTGGCGATCGAGCTCCATAGGTCGATGGCTCCATCGCCTCCCACAGCGTCCCTCGCTGTACTACGTGGCGCGAGTGGCTACGACGACGGCGCAGGAGCGCTAATTGCCACTCCGCATGTCACGTGCTTTCCCGACCACGTTTCTCATGATTTGATGAGTTTCTTGTGGCTGTGGCTGTGGGAGAACATGCTGATCTTCAAGACAGCGCTGGTCTACCTGTCAGTGATGTGGCTCATCGAAGACACGCTGATCTCCTTCCGAACGGCGCGGATCATGATCCCCTTCATGATGAACTACCGCCAAGTTGTCTCCTTGATGCTCCGCAAAGCGATGACCAAGGGGATCTTCTGCATGGCTCTTCGGATGGCAAGTGGTTGTGGCACCGCGTTCTGATCACCAGCATGAAGAATTGTTGGGCATGCGTCCCAGGGCTCTGATGATGCATGAGACCCTGCGGCAGGACAAACGACCGCAATATGATCACATGTGGGTGCCAGCTGGGATTGGCCGCGATTGCTCTATCCCTCTGCAGTGGGTCCCACCCTCGACTGGCGCCGTCAAGCAGGCACTTCATTGTGATGCGACAGTGGAAGAGCATGCAGAGCGCTTGCAGGCCCTCCGTGGCATGGGTTTGGTGTCGCCGTTGCCGGTCATGGCAGAAGCGGCTCTTCGCTACGACATCCAGTTGTTCGACATGCCTGTAGATGGCGCCACTCCTCGTGCTGCTGGGCCTGCCTTGGTAACAGAGCCCGCTGATCTGCTCTTTGTTGCCGACTAGCTCGAGGTCGCCCCCAGCTTCGCGAACATCGACCAGCCGAACGAAGAGCTGGTGTACCGGGCTACACGGGCATCGACAACGCATGCTTCCCCGACTACGTCCTCACCGACCACGCCCTCGCCGACGGCCACGCTTCCCCGAACAGCCACGTCGACTCCTCGGACTCCGCCATCGCCACCGAGCCCGTCGTGCGATGCCCCGCGGCGGGTACGCGGGCGGAATAGGAGTGGTGCAGGGGAGCCCTCTTTCTTGGGACGCTCGCTCCCACCTACAACTTGTTCTCCTCCTCCTCCTCCTCCTCCTTCTCCTCCTCCTCCTCCTCCTCCTCCTCCTCCTCCTCCTTCTCCTCTCTCCTCCTTCTCCTCTCTCCTCCTCCTCTCTCCCTCTCCTGCTCCTCCTCCTCCTCCTACCTCCTTCCTCCTCCTCCTCCTCCTCCTCCTCCTTCTCCTCCTCCTCCTCCTCCTCCTCCCCTCCTCCTCCTCCTCCTCCTTCCTCCTCCTCCCTCCTCCTCCTCCTCCTTCTCCTCTTCCTCTCCTTCTCCTCTCCTCCTCCTCCCCTCCTCCTCTCTCTCCTCTCTCCCTCCTCCCTCCTCCCCTCTTCTCCTCCTCCTCCTCCTCCTCCTCCTCCTCCTATGCCTCCTCCTCCTCTTCCCTCCTCTCCTCCCCTCCTCCCCCTCCTCCTCCTCCTCCTCCTCCTCCTCCTCCTCCTCCTCCTCCTCCTCCTCCTCCTCCTCCCCCTCCCCCTCCTCCTCCTCCTCCTCCAGGTGGCTTTGGCCGTGGCCGAGGGGTCGGCCCGCTTGCCTCAGCCCCCAGCCGTCACCCGTGTTCAGCGGGCGTCGGTGAACATTCCGTTTCCCCCGCCAGAGACCGCTCGGGCGCGATCGCCCGCGTGGCATCGGCGGGCTCGCCGAGCGCGCGCGGCCGCCCGCCTGCTCTTGAGGCAGGCACGCGCCCGCGCCGTCCTCGCAGGGCATCACGGCGAACACACTGCGGGCGGTGGTGACCGTGGCGCAATGGCGCCAGGCGCTGCGGAGACCCCCCGCCCGTGGGCGACGGCCGCAGGAGGCGCTGACGGAGCTGCGGATCGCCAGTGGGCGTGCGTCGCGACGAGGCTCTGCGGCTTCAAGACCAACTTCGCATCGAGGTCGACGTGCTGGAAGTGTGGGCGAGACTGGCAGGGACGCAAGCCTGCGGGATCGGATGCACCTGCACGCACGCGGTCGGCCTCTGCTGCGGCTGATCGCCGTCGCCGTCGGGATCGTGACACTGATGACGGAGAGCGGGCGGAGCGGGCTAGGGACCAGCTGGAGGAGTCCCAGGCCGTGGCCCGAGCCCGCAAGGGGCTCGCCGCCCTCCGTCGCCTCAAGTACGACGATGATCACCCGCTGGTCGTCGCAGCCGCTCGGGAGCTCCAGTTCCTGGAGGCCGAGGAGCGGAAGACGCGCCCGCCAGAGGATGTGCTGCGTAGCGCCCAGGATCGCCTCGCCATCAAGTCGAAGGAGAAGCTTGACGTGGACAAGCAGCTGGCTGAGGCGGAGGAGCGCGTCGCTACCTTGCGCCAGAAGGCCAGCGCCTTGGCGGACGACGTGGAGGAGCCGCAGAAGGAGGTCATGGAGGCGAGGAAGGCCGTCACCATCGCCACGGCAGGGTACCAGGGCATGGACCTCGTGGCGGTGGCGACCAACCTGCTCAACCTCCAGACGCTCATCAACAACGCGGAGGGCTCGGTGGCGTCGGGCCAGGGCTTGCAGCTGCTGCAGTCGATCCACGCCGAGGTGCAGGCCATGGGGGTGGCCTTCCCAGCATCGCGGGCCGCGGCATTGGCAGCAGACGCCGCGGCATCGGGCCCTCCTCCGCCGAGCAGCAATCAGGCTGCTCAGGCGCCACAGCTGGGTGGTCCTGCGGCCACAGCTGAGGCAGCGCCGCAGGCGTCGGGGGCCCCCGCCGCGGCTCTGCCGCCCGCGAGGAACGACGTGGTCATGGGCAGTGCGCCCCCAGCGGCGGCCACGGTGTTTCGCACTCTCCCTAGCGCCCCTGGGGGAGGACTCGGGGCAGCCGCTGCCAGTGCAGGCCCACCGCAGCCTGAGCTCGCGCAGGTGGGCTAGGCATCGTGCGCCGAGGAGGGCGCGCAAGAAGCAGATCACGCTCGCCTCATTCAACGGCTCCTGCTGGCTCAGCTGTCGGCAGTTCCTGGAGCAGAGCACTGAGGGCGTCATGGTCGTAGCGGCCCAGGAGTTGCGTGTGGATGCTGGGGATCTGCAGGCAGCGACGAGTTGGGCTTCGCGTCATGGCTGGAAGGCATATATTTCGGCGTGCCGTCGGTTGGAGTCGGGCAAGCCTAGTGCGGGAGTTGGTTTGTTCATCCGTGATTTCGTAGCGACACGTATGTTGAAGATGCCCGACGGCACGCAGAGTTTTGAAGTTGTACCAGCGTGGAGCGTGGCAGTTCATGCAGATCTTGGATTACCTGGGGGAGTGATTCTCGGCTCTATGTATGTAGAATCCGTGCCAGATCATGCGTGCCTGTCTCGCAATTTTCAGAAGCTGGCGCGCCTTGGGGAGGCGCTCAGGTATTATGCCAGTCCGTTTCTCATTGCAGGAGATTGGAACACCACGGCTAGCGAGCTCGAGGTAACAGGCCTCCTCGACATCTTCCCTGCCCAGTGTGTGGTGCCTAGCGGTGAGGGCACATGTCGCTCGCCGCAGGGGAATTATCGTGCTATCGATTTCTGGCTTGCCAGTCCTTCTCTCGCGAAGGCCTGTCTGGACCCACGCTGTGCCTCAGACTGGGCGGCCAGACCCCACTTCCCCATCCTGCTCGATCTCTCGGCCCATCCTCGGGAGATGCAACAGCTTTGCTTTCAGGGTCCCAAGGCCTTCCCCAGGCTCCCTCCCGAGTTTGCGGGATGTCACCCTTTGGAGGGCCCCCCCAGAGCCCCAGCCGTCTTTGGATGTCTTAGCTGAGGATTCTGCTCTTGGGGTGCCCTCCGACACGAGTCAGCTTGCTCCTAGGTTGGATGCGTTGTGCGGTTCCTTCTGTTCCATGGTGGAAGCTGATTTGTGTCATATTTATCAAGTGAATGACAAGGAGCGATACCTGGGGAGGTCTGAGGGCCCTAGGTATGTTTGGCGACCCGTGGGAGGATTGCCCACCCACGGGAAGCCTGCTAGTGTGCCTGAGGCTAGGTTGTTTAGGGACATCGGTCAAGCCATAGCTGATTATGCCGTGGCCTTGGATAGGCCCCAGGGGATCGGACTTCGGGCTCAGAGGCTCCATCGGGTTTTGAAAGCGGGACGCATTCGCGATGTGTGCTCCGAGCGTGGCCTCGAGCTGTTTCTGGGCTTACCGTTCCTACCCGATGCGGCTGCTGCTTGCCCCTTGTCCGTAGCTATCGGCTCAAATGATTGCCGCGCGCACTCTTCCTCACTCCTCTTGGCGGCGTCAGAAGCCGTGCATGCTCATGCCGAGTCGTTGGAGAGGGCAGCTGCGGATGCCAGGCGCAAGGCTTTCTTCAAGTGGGCCAGGGGCGCGCTGATCACCTCGCCCACGCAGGTCTTCAACTACACGAAGTTGCGGGGCTGGACTCACTCAGAGTTGGACGCCAGTACGACGGTCCAACCCTCACCTCGCTCGCGGTCACAGGCTCAGGAGGTCGCTGACGGGCAGATGGACATGTGGTGCGGCATCTGGCAGGGCACGGCCGTGGGCTCGTCGGCGCCAAGTGCTGGAGGGGCGGACCCTGAGTTCGATGTTGGACATCTTTTGCCAGCCGATTCCGATGGAGGGGAATTGGCTGCACTGCTTCTAGATTTGCCATCTGACCACCTTTCGGTGCCGAAGGTGGCTGACGTCAGGCGCGCTGCGCGGAGTTTTCCTTGGCGCACGGGTACTGGCCCCGATAAGTTGTCTCCTCGGGCGATCTCGCTACTGGGTGACGAGGCTTTGGCGTTTCTTGTTTACCTGATGTGGGCCATCGAGACGTGGCATCGGTGGCCTACGCAGATGATGATGGCGCACATTGTACTCCTCAGCAAGGAGGGCGAAGGCTTTCGCCCGATAGCGCTCCTGCCCTCGGTCTACCGTGTGTGGACCAAGCTGAGGCTGGTGTACGTGCGGCGCTGGGCACGGGATCACGCGCGCCCCTACTTCGCCATGGGAGTGAAGAAGTGCACAGTCGATGTGGCGGCGAGGCTGCTGGTGCGACTAGAGGCAGCCACCCGTCACCCTGATCTAGCAGTGGTCACGGCACTGGTGGATATCAACAAGTGTTTCGATCGAGCACCGTGGCGTAAGCTCGTTGTGGCTGCTCAGCGCTACGGCTTCCCGACGACGATCCTTCGCATGGCTCTGCTCATGTACCACGCACCTCGTCGGCTGTCGTGGGCAGGGACCTTTTCATACGCCGCGACGGTGCTTCAAGGCGTGCTGCCTGGCTGCACGGACGCGATGTTTTTCTTGCAGCTGCTGTTCCTGGAGCCTCTGGATGCGTTCATGGAGGAGACGGCTCGGCTGCCTCGTAGTCTAGACGTCTACGCGGATGACCTCACGCTGCAGATTGTCATGAAGCGTGTGGACATCATTCGGGCCTCGACGGAGACGCTGGCGCTGCTGGCGGACACGCTGCGAGAGCTGGAGCTGCCGATCGCAGTGAGCAAGGCCAAGGTGATGGCCACGGACATGCCGTTAGCCACCGAAGTCGCCCGTCGCGTCCAGAAGCATGGCTTCAAACCCGTATCCGTTCTCAAGGTGCTGGGCATGGAGGTCGCTAGTGGCAGGAGGCTGCGCTACGGTGTAGTCGGGAAGCGAGTGCGTCAGGTGACGGCGCGCATGCCACGTTTTCGGCGCCTGCGCGGGCTCAGGACGAAGGAGTACAGGCAGATCACCTCTCCGTCCCTAGGGCCTGGCATGACGTACGGGCTGCAGGTTACCAGCGCGCCGCCGCACTTAGTGAAGCGCATGACGGCCCGTGTGCGGGAAGGATTGGCCAAGACGCCTGCTGCGTCTTCGACGTGGGTGGCTTCGCGGCTAGAGCCCTCCTGGAGGCAGCACCCTGATTGCATAGCTGTGACGGGCCCTGTCCGCACATGGGCGCGCATGGTGGCGGCTCGCTCGGTCCCCCTAGAGGTGCTTCAGGACGCCTGGCAGCTCCAGACGCCACGAGTGTTGCTGGCCAAGGAGCCGTGGAAGATGGTTGCGGGCCCTGCTGGTGCGCTGGCACTGCAGCTGCGCAGACTTGGATGGACAGCATCGTCGGCACACCTATGGCGCACGAGGCGTGGCATCGCGCTCGACCTGACCGAGGCCTCGCCGACCTGGGTGCACACCTTAGCGCTGCGGGACTATGAGCTTGATGGCTGGCGGCAATGGGCTCAGCGGGAGGAGCAGGCGCCTGGGGATCCTGCTCGCCGCGTCCCCAGAGCCCCCGATGGCTACTGGGTCGAGCCGATCCGTGCCCTTTTTGCAGATGCCAAGGAGCGTGCTAAGTGGAAACTGTCGCCTTTGGCCATGGCAGCCCTACGATCCACCATGATTGGTGGCCAGTGGTCGCAGCAACGCCTGTGGCAGCATGGCTACTCTTTGTTTCAGGAATGTCAGGCCTGTGGTGCGGTGCCAGGTTGTCTGCACCACCGATTTTATCGTTGCCCTCAGGGCGAAGAGGCACGCGTCGAGGCCTTAGAGGCCCCTCACTTGGAGCGGGCCCGTCACGCCCCGACGCAATGCCCCTTCTTCCAACGATGTCTCTTTCCTAGGGCTTGGCTTCCTGAGCTGCGACCCCCTTGTATGTCTGAGTGCTGGGGGTGTGAGCTTAGGGTCTTAGGCCCTCTAGATGTCACTGGCACTGTTTTTACGGATGGATCAGGCCGCGTCCTCCCTTTTTGGCCCGAATCGGCCCGTGCGGGCTGGGGTTTTGCTGTCATGGACGGGGCCTCGCTAAAAGGCCAGGCGTTTGGCCCTCTGCCTGGGCACGAGCAAAGCGTCCCTCGGGCCGGGTTGTTTGCGATTCTGAAAGTGCTGCAGGTTGGCAGGGCCCCTCTCGACATTAAGTCCGATCATCTGCCTGCCATTGAGGGCATTAACCTCCGTGGCCGAGAATGGTGCTTGGATGTTTCGCGGCAGAACCTCGATATTTGGCGCCAGGTCTGGCGCGCGATAGATGACCACGGCGGTCTGCAGGAGGGCGTGCTGTCTTTCTCGTGGGTTAAATCTCATCAGACGGATTGGTCAGTTGAGAGGGTTGGCAATGACTTTGCTGACCAGGCTGCACGCAAAGGGATGGAGACTCATGCGCTGTCTGAAAATATTGAGAACGGGCATGATGCTTCCCTCCTCCTCCTCCGACAGGTCTCGTGCTGGGTTGCTCAGTCCCAGGAGGCCTTGGCGCTCGGAGCGGTCGCCCCTGACCGCACCGAGACGCCGCTGAGGCGTAGGCATCTGAAGCCCCCTCGCCTCCGCCGCCGTCCTCCTCCCCCTCCTCCTGCCCTTTGTCATCGGCCCGTGGAGATCAGAGGTCGCTGGAGGTGCTCGCTCTGCCTGGCCTCGGCCCGCTCTGAGAGAGACAGGCGCAGATTGAGCCGCACGATGTGCGGCACCGTGCGCGCGCAGGCACGCCCCGTGCCTGCTGGCGCTACGGTGCTGCCGCCGCCGTCGTCGCCGTCGGGGAGTCGGGACGGGGGTGGGGGGGGGGGTGCAAGAGATCCCGTGAGAGCGAGCCTGAGTCCGATCTCCCCTTGAGATGCGTGCGCATCAGGCTGTGTGACTCGGACGACAGGCGTCCGCCAATTCGCCCGAGGGAGGAGGAGGAGGGGGAGGGGGTGGAAGCGGCCCTGGACGGGACCGTGCCCCCCTCTCGCTCGGTCCACCCGCGTGTTCGTTTCGACCTCGACTCGCCTCCGTCGCTCGACGTGACGGTGGAGCGTCTCACCCAGGACGGTGTGCTGTCTCAGGAGGTTGAGCCTCCCGCGAAGAGGCCGTGCACCCTCGGTCCCAAGGCTCCCCCGTCGCCCGCGGGTCCTGGGAGTGGTGGGCCTCTGGAGCTCTCAGACCGTGCCCCCATTTCTCGTATGAGGGGCCATGAGATCTTTTTGTCGGGTAATTTGGCTGCATGCCGTAGGTGCGGCTCGTCTTGCGAGGGGGGGGAGTCAGTCTCAGCTGTTTGGGGTTTGTCGCCCCGAGCTGTTGGAGCGGACCCCCTCCCGTAGATATAAGCGAGACCGCATCTTTGACAAGCTCCTGCATCCGCGGGTGCCGCGTCTCCGTATAGCCACCCCTGCTCCTCTCAAATTCTCAGATGATGCTTGTGCGCGGCTCGGGCTTATCTAGGCCCTTCTGGCAACAATTACTTGTGAGTTCTGCGCCGTCGGCCAGGTGCTGGCCGAGATGGGGTCTCTTGTATCCCTGGGTCGTAAGCCCTCGTCGTCGGTCTCTGCTGATTGAGAGTTGTGCTTCTCTCCTTTTCCATCGCTCTGCTCCATCCGTCACCCGAACTCGGCGCGCTCTTCTATCTGGGTCCGTCCTCCTCCTCCTCCTCCTCCTCCTGTTTATCGTCCGCATCCTCATCGTCATCATCAGCATCAGCATCCGCATCCTCAGTATTATCATCAGCAGCAGCATCAGCAGCATCAGCATGCTCAACATCATCATCATCAGCATCATCATCACCATCATCACCACCATCAGCATCAACAACATCATCATCAGCCGCAGCAGCATCATCATCACCATCAGCAGCAGCAGCCGCAGACGCATCATCATCACCATCAGCATCAGCAGCATCATCAGTAGCATCAGCATCCTCAGCATTATCGTCAGCATCATCAACATCAGCTAAAGCAGCATCGCCTTCATCAGCGACAGCATTAGCATCAGCATCATCATCAGCATCAAAGGCAGCAGTATCAGCATCAGCAGCAAAACCATCATCAGCATCATCATCATCCTCAGCATCAGCGTCATCATCATCAGCAGTATCATCAGCAGCATCATCCTCGTCATCCTCATCAGCCGCAACAGCATCATCGTCAGCACCGGCAGCAGCAAGCATCAGCATCATCAGCATCAGCATTAGCATTAGCATCATGATCAGCATCATCATCAGCATCATCAGCATCATCGTCAGCATCCGACTCCTCATCCTTCGCATCCTAGACTCTTCATCATCCTGCGCCTCCTCCTCATCCGCTTATCCTCATCCGCCTCCCCCTCCTCCCCCGCCCCCCACCCCCTCCCCCCCCCACCAGTCCTCTTCCTCCTCCTCCTCCTCCTCCTCCTCCTCCTCCTCCTCCTTCTCCTCCTCCCCATCCTCCTTCGCCTCTTCAGCCTCCTCCTCCTCATCTTCCTCATCATCATCCTCCTCATCCTCCTCCTCCCTCTTCCTCCTCATCCTCCTCTGTGATCTCTTCATCCTCCTCATACTGCTCATTATCCTGCTCCGACTCCCCCTCTTCCGCCTTTTCCGTGTCCTGCTCCACCTCCTTCTCAGCCTCATCCGCCTCCTCGTCCTCCGCCTCCTCCTCCTCAGCATCATCATCAGCGGCAGCAGCATAAGCATCATCATCATCATCATCATCATCATCATCATCATCATCATCATCAGCATCATCATCATCGTCAGCATCATCATCATCAGCAGCATCACCCTCATCACCATCACCATCACCATCATCACCACCATCAGCAGCATAGTCATCATCATCATCATCATCATCATCATCATCATCATCATCATCATCAGCATCAGCATCATCATCATCATCATCATCATCAGCATCATCAGCATCATCATCATCATCATCATCATCATCATCATCATCGTCAGCAGCATCATCATCATCGGCATCAGCAGCAGCATCATCACCATCATCAGCATCATCAGCATCATCACCAGCAGCAGCAACATGATCAGCATCATCATCAGCATCATAAGCATCATCAGCATCATCAGCATCGTCAGCAGTATCAACAACATCATCGTCAACATCAATGCAGCCGCATCATCATAAGCATCATTTGCATCATCAGCAGTATCAACGACCTCAGCATCATCATCATCATCATCATCATCAGCAACAGCATCATCAGCATCAGCATCATCACCATCACCATCAGCATCATCATCACCATCAGCAGCATCGTCCTCATCATCATCATCGGCATCAGCAGCAGCAGCATAACCATCATCAGCATAATCAGCACCATCACCAGCAGCAGCATCATCAGCATCATCAGCGTCATCAGCACCATCATCATCAGCATCGGCATCATCATCATCATCGTCATCATCAGCATCATCATCAACAACAGCATCACCATTATCAGCATCATCATCAGCGTCAGCATCATCATCATCATCATCATCATCATCATCATCATCAGCAGCAGCAGCATCCATCAGCAGCATCATCACCAGCATCACAGGCATCACCATCATCAGCATCAGCATAATCATCAGCAGCAGCAGCCTCCTAACAATAAGCAGCATACTCAGCATGCGTCACCATCGTCAGCATAAGTGCCATCATCAGATTCATCAGCATCGGCATCATCATCAGCATCATCATCGGCATCATCATCAGCAGTAGCATCATCATCAGCATTACAGGCAGCAGCATCGCCAGCATCGACAGCATCATCGTCATCATCAGCAGCATCGTCAGTATCAACATCAGCATCAAGGCAGCATCATCAGCGGCAACATTAGAATCGTCGGCGTCATCATCAGCATCACATTCATCAAGATCACCATCTTCAGCTTCGTCATCAGCATCAGCATCATCAGTAGCAGCATCAGCACCACCATCATCATCAGCATCATCAGCATCATCAGCAGCATCAGCATCATCATCGTCAGCGGCATCAGCATCAACAGCAGCACCATCAGCAGCAGCAGCAGTATCAACATCATCATCATAACCATCAACAGCGTCAAAATCATCAGCAACATAGTCGTCATCATCATCAACAGCATCATCAACATCACCAGCATTTGCATCATCACCATCGTCAGCGTCGTCAACATCATCAGTATCCGCAGCATCGTCATCAGCAACAGCATTAGCATCATCAGCATTATGATCATCATCATCAGCAGCATCATCATTAGCAGCAGCATCATCATCAGCAGCAGCCTCATCATCATCAGCAACATCGTCAACATCATCATCATCATCATCATCATCATCATCCTGATCATCATCATCATCATCATCATGAGCATCATCAGCATCATCAGCATCATCAGCAGCAGCATCAGCATCAGCATCAGCATCAGCATCAGCAGCAGCATCATCATCGTCATCCGCCCTTCTCCTCCTCCTCCTCCTCCTCCTCCTCCTCCTCCCCAACCTCATTCTCCTCCTCCTCCTCCTCCTTCGCCTCCTTCTCCTCATCTTCATCTAGCGCCTCCTCCTCATCATCCTCCTCTTCCGTGTCTTTGCTATCCTCCTCTTCCTCCTCCTCCTCCTCCTCCTTCTCCTCTCCTCCTCCATTCCTTTTCCTTGTAAATAACTTCCCCCTGTCGCAACCCGACGGCAATGTTTAGGATTCGCCTGACTCTGAAGCCTGAGAAGTGGCAACCATTTCGCCGATGAAGGCGGGTCGTTTCAAAATGTGGCTCTCGCCTTAGCGCCGCGCACATCCGTTTCAAAAATTGGAAGAGCTTCACGGATTGAGGGCGAATCGTTTCCAACATGTGGTTCTCGCATTAACGCCGCGCGCATTCGTTGAACATTTGCATGAGTTTCACGTATTCTAATGGCCAACGTACCAGAATTGGCGTTTTGGAAGGATTCTGGATCATGCGGGTGCAACAGTTAACTTGGTTCGCGGTGCTGAAGTCCCAGGAATGGCGTTCTGGCACGATTTAGGATCGTCGGGACGTAACAGTCAGGTTGATCCGTGGCGTTGGAATCCCAAGAACAATGTTTCGGCATGCTTCAGGGTCTGCAAACGGTTGTCTTCCAACGAGGCAGTTCCCTCAATGGACATGAACCGTTGCAGGGGCCTATGAAGAGGGAGCTTGGAGGGAGGGTTTATTCCAACATCGTTGATGACTCTTGGGTTTGCACTGGTCCTCCTCCTCCTCCTCATCCTCCTCCCCTCTCCTCCCGACTCCCCACACGACCCCACCCACCTACAGTCGGACCTAGGTCAGAAGGACATCCCTCGAGAACACGAAACCATCCCCCGGCCAAAACAAACAGAACATCCAGGGGTGCCCTCCCCAGGATTCACGAGAACATCCAGCAAACACAAAGAATATCAGGGTACCCTCCCCGAACCGACCTCGATCTTATACCTCGGTCCGACTGTAGCCTTTCCCTATCCCTGGGCTCACCGTGGTAGACCACGCATCTCTATCTCCTGCCCCCTTCCTTTCCTCTGGTACGGCCGCCCAGGCAATGGGCATGGGTGGACACCACTCCTGGGGTCCAGCTCCATTACAGCGCAAAAACCTGCTCCCGATACATCATCCGTCGGGGTCCGATGGGAACGACAGCGGCGCCACCGTGAGTATCGTTTAACCGATCCGTATCTCCACTGGCGTGGCCTTGGCCCCACGGGCCGACTTACCCACCTAGGTGAGCATATCTGCCTGTTTCTTCGGGTGTCGCGGGGTAGACCCGCACCTTGGAGAGGGGTAGACTTGTGGGGCTGTGCTACCATGGCCAACTGTAAGTGGGGATGGGGGTAGGCAAAACGATGCTGACCCCATCCACCCACCACCCGCTCGCCTCGCGCCCTGGGACTCGTAGAAGTCCAGTTCGTGCTGGCCGAGCATCTGCGCCTCGTACATTGACTGGGCGATCTGCGCCTGGGCGATCTGCGCCTTCATTTATGTCGCCCCCGTCGTACTTAAGGACCACATCCCAGACATAATTTCGAGCACCCAGAAAAGTGTAGAAACAGTGTCGAAGGAGTATTGCCCCCCAGGGCCCGACACGTGAAAACCCTCCGGCTTCGGTAATTCCTTGGTGCTCGAAATTCTTTCTGGTGATCAAGGCCAAAGTATAGATTGGACCATCACAAGCCTTCATCAAGTTCTCCCGAGCCCTCTCGCTCCTCTGCTCGTAGGAGAGGCCCTCCAGCTGCTCCCGGAGCTTCTCCGCGGCCCTCCGCTGCACGTCTGCCGCCCACACCTCCGCATGCCCGCCGTGGCCGCCGTGGCCGCCGTGGCCGCCGTGGCCGCCGCCTGAGGGACAACGATAGGGGGTGACTGGCATAATGGGGGATGCACCGACCTGGAGTCGGCGATACATCGCCGACAGATCGGCGATGGGCCTTCGATCGTGAACCCGCACCTTCCTGGGCAGGTGGGGGCTGTCGGGCCCCCATCGGCGATGCATGGGAGGATTGGGGGTCGATGCACCCCCCCTCATTATGTCTCTCCACCCCGATCGTGGCCCCTGACCGCCGTGCCCGCCGTGATCGTGCCCATGGTCGGAGTGAGCGAGCCCGTGGGGGTGCGCGTGGTCGGCATCGCCGTGGGCTGCCGTCGCGAAGGGGTCCCCTCCGTGCGGGTCGGGCGCTGGCGGTGCGGGGCCGGCGCTCCCGGGCATCCTCACCGCCTTCTCCTCGAGGGTGCTCTTCCTCCCCGGCCGCCTCCTCTTCGCCTTGGCGTCGCCCTCCTGCGCCTTCGCGTCGCCCTGCTGGTCGGCCGCGTCCGTGCTCAGCATCCTGAGAAGAGACGAGGCCGGCCCGACGGCCCCTTTGTCCATGGGATCGGCGGCGAGCCCCGGGGGGGAGAGGGAGAAGGAGAAGGCCTTCCGAGGAGGCTCGGAAGCCCCCTGGCCTTCTGGGAAGTTGTCCAAGCCTTTCCCCAAGGCGCAGGGCCTCTGAGAAGTCACGCCGCCTTCTGAGAAGGCCGTCCCCTTCTCACTCCCCCCCCCTCGCTCGCCGCCGAATGGCGTGCTCGCGTCGGTAGTCCCTCTCCAGCTGCCAGGCAATGCCCGCCCCGAGGGCGTAGGAGACCGGAATGCACACTTTCCACACGGCCTCGCCAAAAGTGTAGTCGACGATGCCGAAAGGAAAAACTGGCGCTACCAGTGCTAACGTGTCGAACAAGCAGTTGACGGCGCAGATCACTAAGACGAAGCCAGGACGAGGATAAAATCGGGTGAGGATGAGTCGAGAATCTCTGAGACCTGGTAGCTCTGGAGGATCTCTCGGGCGCCGCGGCCTTCTCAGAGCGTTCCGGAACGCTCTGAGAGCGTTACGGGAACGCTCTGGAATGGATCCATCCTCGTCCTAGCCCCGTCCGAATCACTCCCCACAAACAGATGTAAGTGATGTTCATGTCCTCTCGACAGGCATAAAGGCCTAGGGCGATCGTCATCAGCATCCACAGGGCGCCAGAGAAGTCCTGCACAACGAAGCGGACCAGGCACAAAACGGCCTGCAGAGCGAGAATGAACAGCACGATGCTCTTCCTGCGTCTTGAGAATTGGGGAGGGTCACGGGTCAGAATGCCGTCCCCCTTCCCGCCCATCTCGGACCCAGAGAATGTCGAAAGGAAGCCCCTTCCCGTCAGAATCCTGTCCTCCTTCCCGCCCATCTCGGGCCCGGAGATTGTCGGAAGGAAGCCCCTTCCCTTTGACCCCTCTCCTGCCAGGGGCGGGGGTCGCGGGTCGTTGTGGTGCGTCCAGGATGGCCTCGGAGAGTCTTTTTTGATTATACTTCAATTTTGTTGGACCCATTTGGGCCTCCTGCGGGGGGGCCTCAGAGGGGCGTCGCGGAGGGGTGTTCCAGGAGGGGTCCCGCGTCAGAATACGCGTCGGTCGGAAGAAGTAAGCAAAAACATAAAGTAGGAAGGCGAATAAGGTAGGTTGGGTTCAGGCCCTCCAAGAAAACAACAAAAACACAGCAAGATCATGCCGACTCTTGAAGTAGGAGGGCGCTTTTGAAGTAGAGACTTGGATCTGGAAAGCAAAAAAAATACCTGCTTTCCACGACCGGCATGTACACGTCGTTCATTTCTAATCGTGCTCATTTCTAATTGTGCTGCTTTCTAATTGTTCCTGGCCCCCAAGTGGCCAGGAAGAGGCGCAGGATACAACAATAAGAAATGAAAGGATCTTGGCCCCCAAAAAAAACAAAGAACTCTCGAATACTTAGAAATGAACAATGTGTACCAGCAGGAAATATGTGACTTTCAGGACAAAGCTGGCGATGTGCAGTCGACAGTGTTATCGTCAGGTGGGATTCGGCCGTCCCCCGTAGCATCGGTAAGTGCGGAGCGGAGGTGGACCATCGACTTCGCGCCAGCTTTACCGCACGGCACTCCAATTTTCGCATGATTGGCCACGGATCACTGCGCAGACGCGGCAACAACGCACTAGATCAGCCTAGAATTCGAAAATCGTGGGATTGATGAAACCAGTGATGACAACGTCGACCGATAATTCCATCATCGCGAAACCGCTGCCAATGCTGCCCTCGACCGCGCTCTGGATGTCACCGTAGCGCCGTGAACCCGATAAGAATGACAGGCGCAATGAAGAGAAGGAGGCGCGGTACCAGGTCAGCAGCCATGCCTTGGTTGCAGCGATGGTCGCCTCCAGACCGAGGCTGCGAGCCAGAGCCAGGCGGCCTCGTGCTGCCATCGTCCCTGCCCCTGCGACGCACACGTCGTTCATTTCTAATCGTGCTCACTTCTAATTGTGCTCCTTTCTGATTGTTCCTGGCCCCCTAGTGGCCAGGAAGAGGCCCAGGATAGAACACTTAGAAATGAAAGGATCTTGGCCCCCCCCACAAAATCAAGGAGTTTGCGAAGAATTAGACACGAAGCTGCCATGGAACTGCCTCGGCGTGCAGGCCGGCCCCGCCGCTCGTCCGCCGCTCGGCGAGCGCAGGCTGCGCGAGCCGCGGGCCTGGGCCGAATCTGTTTTCCGTCGGCGGCGACGGCAGGGGCAGGCCCGCTCCTGCGTGTGGCTCTTCGGGGCAGCCGACAAGCTGCTTGGCCGGAGCGCAGGACGGGGCCGTGCAAGCCCTGGGGCGGACCGGACGCCACCGAGAGCCTCTGCCGCCCCCAGGAGGAACGCAGAGCGCCCAGGGGGTCCACGCGGGCACCGCCCTGCCGCAAGGCCCGACGGCCCGCGCCCCTGGGCAGGCGATCGCGCCCGCGGCCTCCCGGGGCCGCGCCCCGCTCGCGGCCTCCGCTCGGTCGGGGGTGGTGCCTCCCAGGCTCTCGGCAGCAGGAGCACGGGAGCGAAGAGGAGGAGGAGGAGGCGGAGGAGGAGGAGGAGGAGGAGGAGGAGAGGAGGAGGAGGAGGAGGAGGAGGAGGAGGAGGAGGAGTCGGAGGAGGAGGAGGAGGAGGAGGGGGAGAGGGAGAGGAGGGAGGATGGAGGACGAGGAACAGGAGGGCCCAGGAGGAGGGCGATGATGGAGGACGGTGGAGGAAAATGAAGGGTCGGCACCCCCCCGCGGCGGCGCGGCGCGGCGCGGCGCCCTGCCCGCCAAGAGGCCCGGGCACCTCGGCGCGCCCCCGCGCCCGTCCACCTTGCGCACTGCCCGGCCGCCGGCACGGCCGGGGTGCCCCACCTCGTCGACGGAGAGCATCTAGAAGCGCCCCCGCCCGGCCCAGCTGACCCAAGGCCTGCGGCCCTGCGCCCACGGCGCGGGCCTGCACCGGCCGCGGGCCTCCGCGGGCGGCGGCCACGGCTCGCGGAACGCCTCCTGCAAGTCCCGCCGCCCCGCGCCGCTGCCGCTTTGCCGGGCCACTTTTCCGCCTCCCGCGCCTCCGCGGGCTGGCACGCCAGCTGTGGCCGCCGCACCGCTGCCGCAGCAGTAGCCGCGGGAGGGCCGGGGCCAGGATCTGCGCAACAGCAGCGCCCAGGTCGCTCACGTCGCCCAGCCCACCCCCCGTTCCCGTGCGAGCTCCCGGCGACGCGGCGCGACCCTCCGACCCCATCTTCTCGGTGGGAAGCCTGGAGCAGCGGCTTCCCTCCGACAGGGGAGGCCTTAGCCACAACTTGCGCAGCGCTTTTGGGAGACGGGGAACGGAAGCTGACGGGACGAGAGCGGCCAGGCCATCAGTGACTCCAGCAAGCGAGCGGCGCAACGCGAGCGGACGCAGCAGACTGGCGAAGGAATCGGACGTGCAAGTAGTGGGCTGCGCTGCGCGGGGGGGCGTTTCAGCTCAAATGGGGCACTGAGAAGGGGGGCTGAGAAGCGCTACCACGCGTAGCACGGAGTGGGAGAGAAAGGAGAGATGGGGAGAGAGGAGGAGGAGGAGGAGGAGGAGGAACTAAAATTGCGGGGGGGGGGCATTCTAAGAAATGTGCATGAGAGATGCCGAACCTTTTACCGTACCAGATGCGTTCGCGACGGCGCTTCCAATCAAATGGCAGACGGCATCCTATTCGAGTCGGGATTGTGCGGGCGATCGAACAGCTCCGGCGGAGCGAAGGGATCGAGAAAGAGGATAGCCAGGACTGCCCAAACCCCGCACACCTTCCCAATCCACGCAGGATACCACGCTGCCACCGGGGGCGCACGCGCGAGCGCAGCGGACGGCGCACTCACCGGCTGCACTCAGCGGGCACACCCGTGCTCTTAAGAACGGCGCGCAGCAGCTCGCCTGAGCAGGCGCGAGGCATGCTGCCGCGCGCCGCGTCTGCGCGTTTGTAGAGGCCGTGCGTCGCGGTCGAAACAACCGAAAGACGAGCGAAGTTCATCGCGCGGGTGACGCGTGGCCCGCGAGGCTGGCGGGGGAAGGATTCGACGAGACTTGGACTGGTAGATCGGGGCGGGGGAGAAAGGATGTAGGTCATCCCTTGAGGTGGCGTGGCAGGTGATGTCCTGCGCCTCGCCTCGAGGCTCAACCCGGCCCATGCCTTCTCCGCCAGCGCTGCCCCAGATGAGCGCGAGGCGGCCGCGGCTCGTGACTGCGTGGCTCGGGCGGCTCGGGCCCGCCGCGGCGCTGTGCGCGACGGGATCCTCCGCGCCCTCGGCGAGACGGGTGTTCCCCTCGTTGTCATCGTCCTCGTTAGCGTCGGCGGCCTCGTCGTCTCTCCTCGCTGGCGGCGGCGGCCTTGTCCGACTTCGCTCTGAGTTCTGCCGCCCACTGCACGCCCCGCGCCTTCTTGCTCTCGCGGCTACTGCGGCGCGTCTTCTCGGGGGCCCTTGCGGGCTCGGCCGTGGAATCCTCCGCTGTCTTCTCGGGCTTGTCCTCGCCGCCCTCGACGTCCTCGCCGCCCCGCGCGCGCCGCCGGGCGCGCCGCGCCCGGCCGCGGCTGCCGATTGGCGCTCGGGCCTGCGCGGCGAGCCGGAACGGGCGCGCAGCAGCAGCCTGGGGGCCAGGCCCCAGCGCGCCGCGCGCGGGCGGCGGCCCCGGGGGCAGAGGCAGCTCGTCCGACGGCCCCGGCCTGGACGACCTGCCCTTCGGCTCGGGCGAGCGAGAGCGGCGCCGAGAACAGAGCTCGACGATCGGGGCGCCCAAGGCTAGCATCGGGCCCTCGAACGCGATGGGCCCGGTTGGCCCGGCCACGAGACGCCATCGGCGGCGGCGCGCGATTCGGCACTACCCGCCGAGGGCGCTGGTCAAGTGCGTCTCCAGGCGCGGGGCCACAGGCGTCACTGGCGCCGGCGCTGGCCTGCCTTCCACCGCGGGCGCCGCGTCGAGGTAGACGCGACCCTGGTCGCTCAGCACCCTCGCCTCGCGCCCGAGCGCGACGCGCCGCTCGAGGCTCAGGCAGCCGTCCGAAAACGACGTCAGCCTGGATGTCCTCGGGCAGCGGCTTGGACACGCGGCGCTCGATGCGCAGGCAGTGGTCGATGCAGACTGCGCCCCCCCACTCGCTCGGCATGAGCGGCCTCGCCGCGACCTCCTCCGCCGCGAACCCTGCCCTCTTCCGGCCCCCCGCGGAGCGCGCGACCAAGCCCTCGACCGCGCGCGGCGCTGGCGCCCGCGACCAGGGCGCCGGTTGCGCGCGGGGACGCGCCGGCGATGGCGATGGGAGGGGGGGGCTGCCACGCCCGCGCGCGGCGGCAGGGCTGCGCGGCCGAGAAGTGCGGCAGCGGCGCGCAGGGAGAAACAGGTCGCCCGCGCGGTCCTGCGGCGGCGTTGCACGTCACCGAGGGCCGCGCTCTCCTGAGTCTGTCGCCGCGGCGGCGACTGCGGCGGCAGTGGGCCGCGGCGCTTCAGTTCGGTGGCCAGAGGTGGCCCCGTCGATCATGGGAGGCATTCCTGGCGGGCGAACCACGGTGCCAGCCTCGACGGGGGCGCCAGAGCGCCCTTGACCGGCGCTCGACCGCTGCGCCGTGGAGGCGCGCTGGTGCTGTTCGCCCTGGAGGCCGATGGAGCGGGGGCCCGCCTGGCCGCGGCGGCCTTCTCGCTCGGCATTGTCGCGCGAGTCGCCCTCCCAGTCACGAGCGCGGACCTCGCGAGCGGCCCAGCGGCGCGGGCGGCCCAGGCGCGGGGCCGCCGGCGAGGCAAGCGAGCCGACGACCAGCGCCGCGCGCGGCCCACGCACTGAACATGCAGACGGCCACGGATGCCGCACATGCATGCGCATGCACACGTTCACACACACACACACACACACACACACACACACGTTGCATTATGAACTGCTGCTCATACCACTCCACTTCCCCACTGCGATGCCACCACTTCCATATCGCGCCAATCGCGCCACATCTCCCAGTCAAATCACGCGACACATACACTGCGAGCGCGTCGACCCAGACAACCACGAGATTAGACAAGGGATTTCCAAGGGAGAGACGAGGAAGACGAAGTACACTTGTTGAGGCTAGCCTGGAGCACGGCGGCCACACTGGCCACTGCCTGCTGTCCCCCTCAACTGACTTGCGCCCCCGGATCGCCCCAGTCGTCGGTTAGCTCGGCGAGGAAGCTGCACTTCGGCGCACCCTTGCCCTTTGCCTTTGCTTCTCCCAGCAAGCGCGCGCCCATTCTTTTTGATAAACCATGCGGCGCTTATGGCCGGCTTGTTCATGTGGCGTCGCCATTGGCGCTGATGGTGTTTCATCTGCCAGAATATCTGGGCGTCGATCTGAGTTGGGGATTGGACCCCTGCGCGATCCACTGCTTAATCGATAGTTCCTCCGGGATCCGAGCTGGAGTCGGAACTGGTCACGCTGGCACGCTCGAGGCAGGTGGGCGCGCCCTCACCGCGCGGCCACGCGGCGGCAGGATACGCAGCCTGCGGAGGCGCGGCGCCCGGCTCAGAGCTGCTGGCGCACGAGTAGCCACCTCCGGCACTGGGAGCTAGGCAGCGCTAGCAGCCCAAGGGTCAGCTCTTGTGAATGCCCATTCTCTGCTGCGCTGGCGTCGTGACTGTTGTCGCTGGCCATGCCTGCGAAGCCTCCGGAGGACGGTGGCGCACGGAGGGCGATGGCGACGTTGTTGGGCGCATGCTCCACGATGCAATGAACACGCCTGAGCATTTTTGAAAGACTGTTGAACTCAGGCTCTGTTGCTGGATAGCGGTTGCTGCAGGGCTGGAGCAGCGTTATGAATTGGCTCGGGGCAGCGCCGACCGCCCGGAGAAGCGGCCAGCTGTGGCCATCTCATGACATCGCAGCTCCACTGTTGTGCGCTGCCCGGAAGCAGCGCGAGGAACCGCGAGAGCAGCGCCATCGGTGGTCTCGTCGCGTCGCCACGAGACCTCGAAGACTCCCTGGTAGCTTGCAAGCGTGGCCCTTCGCCAACTGGTCCAACCTGGGTCGCGAAGTTCGCGATGAGGTGCGCGCCGGCGTATTCCGTTGTCCGTTGACCATTCCTCCTGTCATCTCCGCGCAAATCATAAAACTGGTAACCGCGCAGGCGGCACCACCGAGGTTAAGGATGATAGCAGCACACTGTTGGGCGCTGTCCATGTCGGTGGCGCGCGCGCTCCACGCGAATAGGTCCTGCGCCCAGTGGCGAAGTGGATCGGCTGATTCCCGTTCGGGTGACCAGGGAGGTGGCTGACCGCGTGACGCCGTTTCTGCCACCGCCTCCGCCGTGACCGGCCTCAGACATGCTGCAGAAGAGCCACAGCAAAGCGACCACGGAGAAAATGAGTATACCGTTCATCAGTGGTGTCAAATTGGACACCCTCCTGAAGAAACAAGTTATCGGTATACGGATTCCTGTTAAACGCCTTGGGGTTCGGCCCTGTCAAGGGACGAAAGCCATCCTGCCACTGGAAGCAGTCGTAGTAGTATTGGGGCCCTCGATGGTGCGCGAGGGTGGTAACACAGTAGTGCCACTGACCAGCTTGAAGCAACTAGGGGTGCGCACCGTGCTGACTAAGAGGAAAGCCAGCTCCACCGCGCTCAATCCGAACCCAAGCACTGGCCCAGTGGTGCGGTATAGCGATGGCGCCCCAATCCAATGCCGGGAAGTTGTTGATAGTGAATGGCTGGGGCACCGCTGCCCCCTTGGGTACGCTCACAACTACACTGGCACTAAGCGGTACACCAATCACATGGCCCATTGCTGTCGTAGGCGTTGGCCCCATCGCGCCTGAGGGTGAGTTGGGCGAATAACCGTGAAGCCTGCAGAACAGCCATAGGCGGCGGCTGCTCAGGGACTGGAGGGTGGTACGACTATGCAGGGTGAGGGGAATGCAAATGTGCGTCCACATTACATTCTGCGCGCCTTCCGTGGATCGCGAGCTGGAATCGCTCCCAGCTCTGCTACCAACTAGAATTGCGGTGGGGGGGGGGTAGATGGTGGTAGGAAGAAACCATGAGATATGCCGAAACTTCTGCTTACCATACCAGATGCGTTCGCGCCGGCGCTTCCAACCAAATAGCAGCTGGGCATCCTATTCGAGTGAGGAGGAAGAGGAGGAGGAGGAGGAAGCAGAGGGAAGACGACGAGAAGGGGGAGGAGGATCTTGGGAAGGGCAGGGGCAGGATTACGGGGAGGGAGCGAGGGAAGGAGGAGTATGTCCTGAACCCAATCCTGCCTGTTACAATTCCTCTTCCTCGTTATCCTCTTCTTCCTCCTCTTCCTCCTCATCATCTTCCTCCTCATCCCCATCATCATCATCATCATCATCATCATCATCATCATCATCATCATCATCATCATCATCATCATCATCATCATCATCATCATCATCATCATCATTAGCAGCAGCAGCAGCAGCAGCAGCATCACCAGCAACAGCATCATCAGCATCATCATCAGCAGCATCATTAGTTTCATCATCAGCATCATCATCACCAGCATCATGCGCAGGCATTCATCCCATGGCCAGACGTCCTGCTTCTTGCGAATTCGGTCGGCGGGCCCACGTGCACGGGAATGCACAACAGGTAGTGGTGGTCGTCATCGTCCGCTATGACTCTGCCTGCGCAAAAGGCCCTCCCTCGCTCCCCCTGCTTCGCTCCGTCCCCAACCCAGCCTTCCCCCACCATCCGTCCCCCATCCTCCCGCCTCCCTCTTCTATCCTTATCCTCAGCCTCCTCTTCCTCATCGTCCTCCTCCTGATCATCATCATCATCATCATCATCATCATCATCATCATCATCATCATCATCATCATCATCATCATCATCATCATCCTCATCATCATCATCATCATCAGCATCATCATCATAATCATCATCATCATCAGAATCAGCAGCATCAGCATCAGCATCACCATTATCAGCCCCATCATACTCAGTAGCATCATCATCACCATCATCATCATCATCACCATCACCATCATCAGCATCATCATCATCGTCATCATCATCATCAGAATCATCATCATCATCATCATCAACAACATCATCATCATCATCATTATCATCACCATCATGATCATCGTCATCATCATCATCAACATCGCCATCCTACTGATCATCATCATCAGCAGCATCAGCAGCATCAGCAGCATCATCATCATGATCGTCATCGTCATCATCAGCGGCAACATCATCATCAGCATCCTCAGCATCATCCGCAGCCGTAATAGCATCACCATCACCACCATCATGAGCATCATCAAATTCTTCATAGTCATCCGCATGAGCATCCTCATCATCATCCTCATCATCATTAGCAGCATCAGCATCATCATCATCAAGATCAGCATTATCACCACCACCACCACCACCATCATCATCATCATCATCAGCATCGTCATCAGCATTATCATGAGCAGGATCATCATCATCAGCAGCATCAGCAACGTGATCATCATCGTCCTCATCGTCATCCGAATCAGCAGCATCATCAGCAGCATCATGATCAACATCATCGTCAGATTCATCTCCATGTTCATCATCATGATCATCTTCATCATCATCCTCATCCACATCATCGTAATGAGCAGAGACGGCATCAGTATCCGCATCATCATCATCATCACCATCATCACCCTCATCACCATCAGCATCATCATCCGTATCGTCGCTATCGTTATCAAGATCGTCATCGTCCAGATTATCATCATGATCAGCAGCAGCATCATCATAATATTCATTCTCCCGCTCGCGCGCCAGCGAGCTGTCTCCGAGCGCGGCCGCGGCGTGCGCGCGCGGGGCGGCCCAAAATGGGCAGGCCCGTCCCGCGCGCTCAAGCCGGGGCGCCGCGCGTCAGACGGTGGAGTCCGTCTGGTCGCCGAGGTCGGCGAGGCAGCGCCCGTCAGCCTTAGAATGGGAGTGGAGGGAGGGGGGCAGAGAAGCTGCGGAGACAGCAGGAGCTTGCTCACAGAGAATAGAAGAAGCATTCTCCCGCTCGCGCGCTAGCGAGCTGTCTCCGAGCGCGGCCGCGGCGTGCGCGCGCGGGGCGGCCCAAAATGGGCAGGCCCGTCCCGCGCGCTCAAGCCGGGGCGCCGCGCGTCAGACGGTGGAGTCCGTCTGGTCGCCGAGGTCGGCGAGGCAGCCATACCCGTGCTCAAGGACCTTGCGAAGTGACAAGGTTTTGGCGGGCGGCCGCAAGCAGGGCAGGCCAAGCGGCGGGGCCGACTTGGAGAAACGAAGCGACAAGGCGGTCGCTGGCGGTGGCGAAGAACAAGATACGAGCCCGTGCATGCTCGGGCAGCGCAGCAAGGACTGTGGAGGCTGCGGCGGCTTGCAGATAGCGCTCGGCGCTGGAAGCTTGACGCCAACGTCCTCGCCAGAAGACGCGAGGGACGTCTTCTGTAGCGATATAGAAGTCCGTAGCGCCAGAGCCCCGCAGACAAGCGGGCGTCAGGTTGAGCCCCTGACCTGCTTGGGCAAGAGGGACGCCCAGAGCCAAAAGCAGATGATTCCACCGAGTACGGAAGCCGCTCGCGCCGAAGGGGGCGAGAGGATCGGTGGAAGCTAGCCTCCCAAACACTTGATTCAATATCTTCACCGTGCCCCGATCAGAGCAGCGAGCATGTTGCGTCGGATACGTTCTTCTGGTCTTTGGAACAAGAATCGAAAGAAAAGCATCCCCTTCAACTTCGAGACGGTCGCATGGGAGCGACAAGTCACAGCGGCGTGACGCCAGCAGTTCGCCCGGCCTGAGGAACATCGTAAAGCCCATGAGCAGCAGTGCCGCCATCACAGGCCAGTCCCAGGCTAGACAGAGCCCCACCATGGCGCGAAGCAGCGCGCGTGGCAAGGGGGGACGGAGCTTTGGCGGCTCCGCGAGCTTCCATTGCTTCGCTACGTCCCAAGCTTCTGTCAGGAAAGCCTTCCAATGCGGATGGGCGCTTTGGATTCCCAAGATGGCATGGACCAGGATATAATGAGGGAAGCCTGCATCATGAAGCCACACGCCGAAGGTGGCGAGGAAGCGGGCGAGAAGTATCCCGCTTTTGTAAAGTGTGGCGGGTGGCACGCCAGTGTGTTCAGCTAACCACAGCTCGAAGGCATCAATCGATCTCGAGCGACGGTCGAGATACGCGGGAGTGAGGTGAGAATCGCGCACAAAGGGAGTGCGCGGGGGGCGAGCGGGCGTGGACGGCGCAGCCCGACTAAGCCCGTGGCCTGCGGTCGGTGCCGCGGCGCCCAGAGAGATGCAGAGGCCGCAGACGCACCACAGGAGGAGCGCGGGGCGGCCAGGGCTTGGAGAGCTGATCAGCGTGGCGGCCCTCCTGCGCCTGGACGCGTAGAAGGGCGGAACGCGGGCGTCCCGCCCGTCGGTCTCGAACCCCGACGCCTCCGCCAACATTGCCCGCGCCGAGCTGAAGGAGCCACCCATGTTACGGTAGGCACGGCGAGCTCCTGCTTCGATCTCGGCAGGCAGAGCGTCCCCTCCCTCGAGGGTCGCCCAGTCAAAAGGCGGGCGCGGCTCGGCACGCGCTGCTGCGGCTGCTTCGGCAAGCTCGGAGCGAGCTGCCGAGGACGTGAGGCCCGAATGATGAGGAACGGGCACCACCTCCGCGAAGGCGTCGAGGATCTCGGACGGGGGGGAATGGTCTCCCCACAGCGCTGCGGGGATGGTGCCGTGACTGTCCTGCACGTGGTACAGCATGTCGAAGAGGCAGGCCAGTTTGCCCGCGCGCCGTCGCTGCTCGATCTTGGAGCCGAGCCCGATGCCACGGATGGCGCCCGCCCCCATGGCTTGGAGGTCAGCATGCGCGGGGATAGCCTCAGGCTCGACGACGGCCACGTAAGGATGCATCCATGAGGCCTCATCAATCGGCTCGGCGCCGCCCGTCTGAAACAGGCGCTTGTAGGCGTGCAAGGCCCGCAGGAGGCAGTGCAGGTCCTCCTTGCCCTCGGGCTCGGCGGCCCCTGCAGGGGCGAAGGACCTCAGCCACGACGCCGCGCTCTGGAAGGCGGCTTGCCAGGCGGGCCCCCACCTCACCACTGTGATCTTCTCACCGCCGATGTTGAGGCGCCACGCAAGGGCGCTGGCGGCCCCTGGAGGCAAGGGCTGCTCTGTGGCCGCAGAGGCCGTGCGTCGCGCTGCGAAGGCTGCAGCCGCGGCGCTTCCAGCGTCACCGCTGTGAGAGCCGCTGGGAGGCAGCTCGGGCTCTGGAGCTCGGCCAAGCGCGGGGCCGCTCGAAGACCCCCCTTCTTCGGCGGCACGCCCTCCTCCCTGCGGGGCCGCACCAGCATCGCTGGAAGAGCGCATGCCTACCGAAGTCGGAGGGGCCTGAGCAGCGGAGCCCGTGCGGGAGCTGCCTGCGAGGGCGGCGCCCGAGCTCGCAGCTTGGTGAGGAGTGGCAGGCTGCTGCGATGCGGTCGGGCTCGGGCGACGCTTCGGAGCGACGCGAGGGGAGCGCACCTTGCGACGCCCAGGCGACATCGCCTGACGAGAAGGCGCACGCGAGGAGCCGCGCGCGCCCGCTCGACTAAGCCCCTGGCCTGCGGCCGCCGCGCGGGAGCGCGACGCCCCCCGCTCACCAGTGTGGTGGCGTGGTGGTGGCGGCGGCGGCGGGACAGGCTGCGGTGTCTCGGAGCCTGCACGAGTGCCACGGCCCCGAGAGCGGCTGCGAGCCGCGGGGTGAGCGGCGGGCGGCGAGGCCTCCGCGCGGCGAGGGAAGGCCGCCTGCAAGCGGAGGAGGACCTCGGGGTTCAGGCCCGCCACGACGCGCTCAAGGTCCACCGAGGAGTCAGCGAGGGCACTCAGCACGACGTCCTCGAGCTCCGTCGGGGAGTCCTCAGCGCACGCGGGCTCTGCTCTCGAGCGGCTGCGAGCGCGCGCGGGCGGAGAACCCTCAGGAGTGTGCGGGCCCACTGGGGCCTCCCCCGCTGGCGGCCCCGACGGCTCCTCAGACGAGATAGAGCCGTCGGCGGGAGGCGGAGAGCCGCCTCCCGAGGGAGAGGTATGATCAGTCCCGCACGGGTTTGGAGACCGCGTACGGCTGCGGGCAGGGCTGCGGCTCCGCGGTGGAGGGCCCACTCCCGCCGCGGAGCTAGGGCCTGCCGCGCCTGCCCAGCGGCGCGCATTAGCAGTGCGACGCGCCCTGCGGCCAGGCGTCGTGGTGGCCCCCTCAGGAGCGGGGAGCGCCGCCGTGGAAGCACGCCGCTGCTTCTTGGCGCGCTTGTTGTGTGCGGCGCCCGTGCGCGAGGCGGAGGTCGGTGCGTGACCACCACGATTGGGCTGGTCCTCGACAGCTTCCTCGAGCGCCTGAAGGGCCATGAACGACCCAGGAGCCAGCTTGCCCTTACGGGCGCCCTTCCCTGCCGCCTTTGCCTTGGCGTAGGCGCGGGCGGCAGGGCCGTCACCGCCTGTGCTAGGGTCAACAGGCGGCGCGGCGGCCTGTGAAAGGGCCTGGAGCAGCACTGACTTGGCGTCACAGAGCTGCTTCCACTTGAGCGCGCGGGCTGCGCGCTCCTCGGCCCCCAGGTGCGCAGGAGCCCTGTCTGGATGGTAGACCAGGGACTGGCGCCTGAAGGCGGCTTCGATGGTGCTGCGCGAGGCCCCGTCCACGACGCCAAGTAGTTGGCGAGAAGCGCTCACCCTGGCCGCGCGCTGGAAGACGCGGGGGGTAGCAGCAGTGGCCCCCTTTGGTGCTGCCCGCGGGCCGTCGCGCGACGAGCCCACCCCGATGGCAGGCGGAGGGGCCGCCACGGCCTTGGATCGGAGGGCCAGGGGCGGAGCACGCTTGACGGCCGGGGGAGCCGAGCCTGCGCTCGCAGCGGCAGGGTCGGGCCCGTGCGAGCCGGCCTCCGAGGCCGCAGACGCTTTGGGCGTGGCGTCGGTCGCGGACGGGATAGGCCGTTCGCTGTCAGCGAAGAGTGCGTTGCGAGGCCCGCGACGCTCTCCGCTGGCGAGAGCAGCTTCGCGGCTGCTCTCGGCGGCGCCCGAGGGGTCGAGAGCTTCGCCCTGGGCGCCGTCGCCGGAGGCGTCGGCGGCCATCCCTTCACCCAGCAGGAGGGGGGGGGCGGCCGCCCAACGGTGGCTGAGCCACCCCTCGGGGCCTCGAGCCACAAGCTGCGCAACAAATCGGCCCCAGAGGCAGGTAGGGAATGACGAGCGGGAATCGGCGTATGCGATGCAATCAAACCGGGTAAATTCTCCTCTCTCTGCTTCCACTAACCAGGCGGGAGGGTCACGGGACGGGGGCCTCACCGCACGGTTGCGCGTGGGGTCGTCGGCCCTGTGCACGTCTGTCGGCACGTACATGCCACCCATATATAAACCTCCTCCTATCACATAGGGCAAAGTGGTCGAGAGAACATGAGATAACCCAGGAGAGCTGCTGCGCCCGTGCGCTGTCGCGCCCAAAGCCACTTTTGAATCCAGGAGCACGGGGATACGAGAGTCAGGGAGGCGAACACAACAGTATTTGCACAAACTCTTATACACTGTCGTCTCCAAGATATTAATGTGGCGAGGCATGCGGAACTCCCATTTGTACGCGAGCCGAAAGCGCAGCGCCTCTGATAGCTCGGTGACCCATCGCGGCGCGACGGGGGGCTCAATAGACGGGAGCCCCAGGTCGTGGTGCAGCTGGGTGAGCTCAGGGCCCAGAGGCACGCCGCGGCTGACTACGGCGAGGAGGCTCCGATTGTGCAGAATCGTATGCCACCCCCCGTGCTCCGACCTGCGCCACAGCTCGGCGGAGAGCTGCGGGCTGATAGGAGCGCGGACAACGCCCCCCCAGCCGAGGGACGCGTCCGTACCGAACACTTCGGGGCAAGGCTGCGCCCGAAGGTCGGTGATAGCCGTAAAGGCTAAGAAGGTGCAGGCCAGTAGCTCGTCGCGAACATAAGGGGGCAGGTCGTATTCGATACCCTCCTCGGTCGCAAGGCGCGACAGGAAGTTGTAGACGTGCGTAAAGATGGCGAGCATCGGGCGGCGATAGAGAAAGACCTGGACCCAGCAGCCCACAAGAGAGGCAAGCAGGGAGCGCGTGGTGATCCCGAGGTAGATCTGGATCAGGGTGAGCCTGCACAAGGCCACCGTCCGCACGAGAGGAGCGCAGACGATGCCTATGCGCCCCTCCACCTCGGCGCCCACCACAACCTTGTGCGTTTCGCCCCGCGCGCGCTTGCCTGGATGCTGTATCAGGCCCACGCGCGGGTAGCCCGCATCACAGGCGGCGAAGACCTCGCGATCACGGCGACGCGGGTCGTCGGGGCGAGGAGCGGAGCCACGCCACGAGAGCTTCTGAAAACCTGTGTGGTCATCAATATTTAGCATCTCGACAAACGGGCCCCGCGGGAACGGCGAGCGGTGGACAACCTGCTCGTGAGGCCGCAAAGCCCCGAAGCTGTGCAAGACGCCTTCATGCGCAGAGTTGGCAATCTCCACAGCCATGTTGTCGCCCATCGCCAGAGCATTGAGGCAGGGCGCGACGTCCACGCCCTCAAGCTCAGGGCGCCAGGCTCGAAAGGCCTTGAAGCGAGAGGATGGCAGACGAACGCGCAGGGCGTTGCGCCTGGCGCGCGCGGGAGGGACGCGGAAGGTGTAGTAGAACTCCCGTAGGTCGTCACAAGAAACTGCCAGCCATTCCCCAGGTGCCAGCCCCAAACGGCAAAGCAGAAAACCCTGGCCAAGGCGCTGGGTGCTGGACGAAATTGAGGCACAGCGGCTGTTCACGACCGTTGGGTTCAAGATCAGTCTGTCGAAATCGCTGTCCTTCGGCACCCTGAAAGCTCCACAGGCTTCATCCCAAGCGAGGTCCGAAGCAGGAGTCAGGTACAGGGCGCCGCAAGCATCCCACTTCTGGAGCAGGGCCCACAGCTCGGCGCGGTCCATGTGGACGCGCGCCCCCTTTTGGCCAGCAGGCCACTCTGACGCCGGTAGCCGCATCACCTCAGGATCAATGAAAGCTTCGCGGACTCGAGCGTCGGAGAGGAATGGAACGGGATCAAACTCAGGTGAATAATCCCACTTGATGCGAGACGCCCTGACTTTCAAATCGAAGGGCTCGGCTTGGGTGGAGTCCCAGGCCGCCGCAGACGCCAACGAACCAGGCACAGGAGGGGCGCTGGTCGGGCAGTGCCGCATGGGGGCGGGTACGGAAGAGGAAGAAGTGAAGGAGGCCTCCAAAGCTGCAACATGGGTGGCCAGGCCATGGAGCGAGACCTCAGTGGAGTCGAACTTAGCGAAGGCTCGACCTAAGTCGCTCTTGCCGCCACGGGCGAGGCGAACTGCGATCCGACACAACCGTTCTATACGGGTGCGGACGCCCTCCTGGCAGGGCGAGACCGTGGCGCGGACGCGAGCCTCGGCGGGAGCGAGGCTAGGATGACCCAAGGTGAGCCAGTTCAGCGCAATAACAGAATACTGCGCGAGCGTCCGCGCCGCGCGCCGCACTCTCCAGCGCTCCCTGCGCCTCGCCGACAAGCCGTCAGGCGGGGGACCAAGAGATGGAGCAGGCGGGCACGGCCAAGGATCGCGGGGAAACGGCCCCAAAAGGTACGGGTCGTCCCTATCCATTGCACGCATAGATGAGCGGGAGAAAGAACCAAGAGAACATCGAGCACCCATCCCGACCTGGGACAACGCAGCCGCCCAGTGGGTGATATCAATGTTCGCGCCTGGAAACAGGCGCAGCAAGGCAGACAAGTCAGCGACGAATGGCGCGACTTTGGCAAGAGCAGCAGGGGTGCCCGAAAGAGAACAGGCACCAGCAGGGACCCCGACCTCAGGGGCAGCAGGCCCTCTGGAGGGCGCGCTCGACTGAGGCAGGCGTCGGCCAAAATGGCCGAAGGGAACCGAGAGGCGATTCGGAGCGGAGCGAAGGGCGTGGTGGCGGAACGTACTCCTCCCTGCGGGGCCGCAACAGCATCGCTGGAAGAGCGCATTCCTACCCTCACGCCCTCGCTGCGCCCAAATGCGCCTAGCAGCCGCAACAGCGTCGGTGCCGACGGTGTGCGGTGGCGTACCTCGGCCCCGAGAGGGTCTACCCTTCCAGGAGACGGGCGCCGATGGCGCCTTCAGTCCCTCTTGGGCGCAGCCTTCGGTGCCTTGGGAGCACCCTGGGACTTGAAGGGGGCTTTCGAGACCTTGGGCTGCTTGGGCTGCTGAGGCGGATGCTTGGGGAGCGCGACGGCGCGCTCGGCGTCGAGACGCGCCCGAAATGCTTGCAGCTCCTTTACATATTCGCCCTGCGCCGATAGCCAGCGAGGATCCACCAGGGGGGAGAACGGGGTCTGGGCCTCGCGCTCCGTGTGACGACTGGTCACGCGACACGGGGGAGGCTCCAGCCCCGTGAGGAACCACGCGGCCTCGAGATAGCCGCGGTCCCCCGCCAGCTGGTCGATGAACATGCACTGACACGTCAGTAGCGTCTGGACTCTCTCGGGGTTCCCCTCCTCGCAGGCCCGCCACAGCTCGGCGCTGAGGAAGGCGAAATGCGTCAACAACTCGTGCGTCGTCGGCTGAGCCCCCAAAGGACTGTGCTCCCGAAAATACTGGTGCATGGCCATGGGGGTCACGGCGCTGACTTCCACGCCCAGGACGCGGGCCAAATTCTCCTTCATCCGTCCTCGCACGTCGGGGCCGTGCTGTATCAGCGCTTGCTGCCACTCGCGCCTCCGAGCAATGCCCCCCATCGGGGCCGACGCGGGCGCGGGATCGCCCGAGCTCGTGGGCGGAGATTGAGCAGAGTCGCTCAGAGTCCCCAGAAGCGGGTGGACGGTGGGCCGATGGCCCCGCCCCTGCTGCAATAGGAGGGACTGGTGCAGACACTGTAGCATGAGGCTGAAGTCCGTCTGATTGGCTGCATGGGGGAGCTCTGACCCGTCGGCGCCGCCCGCCTCGGCAAAGCCGTCGGCCACAGCGGGATGGGCTAGCCCAGGTGGCGGCGGGGGACCCATCGTTCCGAGGCCCGAGGTAGGGGCTCGAGGAACAGCAAGAGAGCGCGCCTTTTCCCACGCCGCGACCAGCGCGGAGGTCGGGCCCTTGGGACGTGCGGAGACCCGCTGTGGGGCCACGGGCGCGTGGGACAGGACGGCCTCGATCCCCGCAGGATCCAGCCCGAGGCGCACCGCTTCGTCGCTGAAAAGTTGGGGCACCTCGGGCCGTTCGCCCCGGGCAGCTGGAGCGAAGCCCAGCGGCTCGGGGCCGCCGACCATCGGGGAGGCCCCGTGAGCTGCAAGCAAGGCGCGCATTTCGGCAGCTACTTCGGCACGGGTCATAGGGGCCCCGTCGTCCAGGGACGCCGCGGGAGCGCCAGGAGCGATCGGAGTGGGACCCGCGACCCTGGGCGGCACGGCGGTGGCTGCGCGCTTCGCGGGTGGGCCGCGTGGGACTCCAGCGTCCGCAGGGGACCGCGCACTTGGGACCGTGCGGTCGGCTTCCCCATCGGCCGCGAACCCCTCGGGCTCCTCCATCTCGTCGGCGGA